>UESW01004114.1:1218963-1248136 GCA_900491605.1 Calamus simplicifolius | reverse complement strand
CCACGGTGGCCAGGCCACAGTAAAAAAAAAAAGGCTATAACAGGCCCCCCCCCCCCTTGACCTTCTCCGGCCACGGCCGCTACCGTGGCCTGGCCATGGTGGCCAGGCCACAAAAAAAAAAGTCTTTTACAGGGGGTGGGGAAAACCCCCCCTTTATCTTCTCGGCCACGGCTAGAGAATCCGGCAATGACACCGGTGGTCAGGACAAAAAAAAAACATGTCTCTTACGGGGGGGGGAAAACCCCCCCTCCCCTTTATCTTCCACGGCCACGGCCGTGGCCTGGCCACGGTGGCTAGGCAAATTTTTTTTTTTATTTATGCAATAATTTTTGTGCATTTGTAGTTATTTATAATTTTTATGTCTTGATTATTTACATTCTGCTTCAAATTGAATGATGCATTAAATTATGTAATGCTTGAATGAAAGTCATGTTGTAGTTTTATTTAATTTCAAGCAACAATTAGTAGTTTCAATGATTTATATTTTAGTCTTCACAAACATTATTTCGACATAATAATCTTAAGAAGCCATTGACTATATATATAGAACACTATGCCTCTATTTGTAGAATTGACAAGAATTTATGAATAACAAGCATAAGTTCGATTGTCTTCGGATTTTCATATTATTAATCACAGCACTATAACCTTTAGACCCGTTTGAGAATTTGTAAGATTTAGTCTTGCAAATTCTCAAATTGTCCTGGTGGACAGTTTGAGAATATTTTTGCGATATGTTAGTCTGCTATTAATCATCGTTGGTTGAGATTGCGGTTTGCATTTGCTCATACGTTCTCCTAGTGTGGCATATATGCCACACATTTAGGAGAACATATGGGGAAATGCTGCTGAAATTTCAACGTAACCGATCGATGATAATTAATAGCAGAATAACATATCACAAAAATATTCTTGAATGGGATAGGGCCTTACCTTTTAGACATGGAGTGAAGGTTTAATTTAGGACACTTGAATGCTTGTGAAGTCTCATGATTGAACGAACCGCCTTGCGGCCCGACCCGAACTCAAGCCCTACCATTAGCCATGAACCTGTGCCTCGGTCCTTGCTAGCACGCCAAGGATCGTAGCCGTGGCTCGCCCTTGCATGGTAGGGACCTTAGTTGCCTAAAAGAAAATTGGTTTAGTTATAAATGATTTAAATGGTTGTTATTAACCTTAGTTGTGTAAAAAAAATAATTTAGTTATATATTTAGTAATACTAATATAGTTTTATTTTGTGGTTTCCTTTAATGGTTTACCAGACTTTGTATAAGTCGGTCAAAAATGAGCGGGGCTCGCTCGTGGATGTATGCAAGGATAAAAGATGGCTTGCTTAATCCAGATTTTCTGAATGGATTGGAAGAATTTATCGCATTTGCATGTAGCCAACCTGAATGGATGGATGGGCCTAGGATTAGGTGCCCATGCAACTTCCACAGGTGTCAGAATAAAGCCTACAGAGATGTTGAAACTGTTAAGGTGCATTTGTGTAAGAAGGGTTTGTTCCTGATTACTATGTTTGGTACTGTCATGGTGAACCAGAGGATATTCCAGCAGCTGTTATAGGCCAACAAGAGTCAATTCCCGTAGATGAACCATTTGTGAATTTAAACACATATGAACAAATGGTGATGAATGCATCGGGTAATGAATTCAATCAGAATACATTTATGGAAGAACCAAATCCAGAATGCACAACAATTTTACGATATGTTGCGTGCTGCAAATCAAGAATTGTATCCTGGTTGTGAGGGTCATTCCCAGTTGTCTACAGCTGCTCGAATGTTGAATATTAAGGCAGAACATCGATTATCAGAAAAGGCGTTCAATTCTGTAGCTGGGTTAATCAAAGAAATTTTGCCAAATGATAATGTTGCAGCAGACAGTTTTTACGCAACAAAAAGTTGTTGCGTGGGCTTGGGCTCCTAGTTAATAAGATCGATTGTTGCTTGAACAATTGTATGATATTTTGGGGTGAAGACTCAGAGCTGAGATGGTGTAAGATTTGTGGGCAATCGAGGTACAAAAACGAAGGAGGAGCCAGTACAAGTAGGAGGAAAAGTGTGCCTTACAAGAGGATGCATTACTTTCCTCTTACCCCACGCCTGCAGAGATTATACAGATCTGAGGCAACAGCTGCTGATATGAGATGGCATGCCGAACATGAATCTAAAGAGGATGAAATGCGGCATCCATCAGATTCAAAGGCTTGGAAGCATTTCAATGAAAATCATCCTGATTTCGCTGAAGATATAAGGAATGTGAGATTAGGTCTTTGTACCGATGGCTTCCAACCATTTGGTCAAGCGGGGCAACAGTATTCATGTTGGCCTGTGATACTGACTGTATATAACCTTCCTCCATGGAAGTGCATGAAAGATACTGCAATGTTTTTAACCGTTTTGGTTCCAGGACCATCAAATCCAAAGGAAAAGATTGATGTCTTTCTGCAACCGTTGGTGGCCGAATTGAAAATGTTGTGGGAAACAGGAGTCGTAGCCTACGACATTTCTATGAAACAGAATTTCATCATGAGAGCTGCTTTGATGTGGACAATAAGTGATTTCCCGGCATATGCAATGTTGTCTGGTTGGAGCACTGCTGGACGTCTGGCATGCCCTCATTGCATGTATGATTCGGATGCATTTACATTGCAGAAGAGTGGTAAGCAGTCATGGTTTGATAACCATAGGAAGTTCTTGCCCCCAAATCATCCTTACAGGCGTAACTTGATCGCCTTCCGGAAGAACAAAGCAGTCACAAAATTTGCCGAACCGGTTAGGTCCGGCACGGATATATTTGATACTATAGAGCATTTGGGGTTGATGTATGCATGGGAACCGGATGCAGATAGAATAAATGGCCGTATATGTAAAGAACATAACTGGAAGAAGCGAAGTATATTTTGGGATTTGCCTTATTGGAGCACAAATCTCATCCGGCACAACTTGGATGTTATGCATATCGAGAAAAATTTCTTTGATAACATATTTAACACGGTGCTAAACATCCCGGGAAAAACAAAAGATACTGCAAAGTCAAGAGAAGAACTTAATCAGTACTGCAGAAGAGGTGATTTGAGAAGGAGTGCCGACGGGACCTATCCTAAAGCATGTTACACTCTTGACAGAAATTCACGAGAAGTTTTATGTAACTGGCTTAGAGGGTTAAAATTTCCAGATGGTTATGCCTCAAATATCGGTAGGTGTGTGGACATGCATAAGCTCAAGTTGTTCGGCATGAAGAGTCACGACTGCCATGTTTTCATGCAACGGTTATTACCTATAGCTTTTCGTGAGTTGCTTCCGCAACATGTCTGGAAGGCAATTACGGAGCTCAGCTTGTTCTTCAAGGAGTTATCTGCCGCAGTCATTACTTCTGCATCCATGGCAAGGCTTGAGGAGGAAATTCCAATTATTTTATGCAAGCTTGAGCGAATATTTCCTCCCAGTTTTTTTGACTCAATGGAGCATTTACCGGTTCACTTGCCATACGAAGCGAGCATAGCTGGTCCCGTGCAGTATCGCTGGATGTATCCTTTCGAGAGGTAAATATATACATCATTAAGATATGTTGACATTTCAAATATTATTTCATTGCAAGAAAATTGTTAATTTTTTGTTTCAACTTTACATATAGGTATCTTAAGAAGTTAAAAAATAATGTGCGTAATAAGGCAAGGGTTGAAGGTTCTATATGCAATGCACACTTGGTCGAAGAAGTTTCAGCTTTTGCCTCGCATTACTTTGAGGGTCACGTCCACACGAGGAGCCAAAATCTTGGTCGTAACGATGACGTATGTGTGGACGAAGGAGAACCTAATGACGGTAGAATATCAATTTTTAAAGGTATCGGCCGTTCATTTGGTGGGCAGAAGTCAAGAAATCTTAGCGATATGGAGTATAATGCAGCACATTATTACATCCTAATGAACTGTAGAGAAGTCGATCCATATATTGAGTAAGTGTATACTTCAATGCTTAATTGGAAATTTTAATTTAAATTACAATATACCATAATATTTAATTGCTAACATCAGTTTTCATCCTTTTCATCCCATAAGGATGTTTTGTGATAGACAACGACAGATGAATCCCGACATCAGTCAAGTTGCAATTGGGCAGAAATTAGAAACGGAGTTTGCTTACTGGTTTTATGAATTTGTGAGTAGTATCACTCAATCAATTTCAATAATGGCTTTATTTTTTGAATTGGATGTGAATAGCTTATTAATTTATAGGTAAACGGTCCATGGTCCACAACCGACAATATTTTCATTAAATGTCTATCGCAATGGCCATTGAAGACCGTAACAACCTCTACTGGCTATTTTGTAAATGGGTACAAATTTCAGATTGAACGATTAGCAGCTTCAAGAGGCACGCAGAACTGGGGCGTGTGTGTTAAAGGAGAAAGTGTTGGAGCAAATATGCAGGATTATTATGGAAAGTTAGTAGAGGTGGTTGAAGTTGAATATCCCGGTTGGCCTATGAAACGAACCGTATTGTTTCGTTGTGATTGGTTCGATCCGATAGTTCCTGTGGGCAAAAGGGTTCATAACGACTACAATTTGGTTGAAGTGAACCATCGACGAAGATTGCAGAAATATGACCCATTCATCCTTGCATCCCAGCTCAGCAAGTCTTTTACTGCGGATATCCAAGTTTGCGCAACGACAAGCGAGATTGGTGGGCCGTTTCTAAAATCGTCCCACGTTCAACAATCGTATTAGAGGAGAGTTCATCAAGTCAATCAGCCGAGTGCCCTGCATTTCAAGAGGATGAGATGGAAATGCATGCAATTGAGGACGACACAAGGGCTCCTGAAACATCACTTAGAGATCCAAATGGTGATGTCCAAGAAATTGCGGATGCAAATGTTCGGTTTCCTTCCGATGATAATGAAACTGAATCGCAGTCCGATACGGCATCGGATGTTGAACCAACATTTCACGAAACAAATGACACCGATTAAACATAGAGGTTTTTTAAAATTTAACTTTTTTTATAAGTGTTAAATTTTTACATAGTCAATCATTAATCGTAATTTAATTGTATGAATCTTTAGTATTTTCAGTATGACGGGCAGAGGTAGATCTACCGATGACAGACGGAGTGAGCAGGGACGTAGCCCTGCTGCATCAGATCACATGAGCATCAGAGATGGAGAGTTCGGATCTCCAGCAGTCGCACAGCCTTCGATCTCTCCAGCAGTATTACCATCCAGCCGATCGGCACATACCTCCGAGAGTTCTTCCACCATCGGCCGCACCGTACTTCGACTTGATGCTCAGGGGCTGTAAGTATATACTAATTAAAAATATATGTTTATGTTTTTAAGTCAATTACTTATAAACATGCATTTTTTTAACAGATTTATTGAGCAGCATCATGTATCCAGCCACATCAGCGCCGTATTTCAGAGGCGTGCAGATCCCAGTGGCTACGATTGGCGCCACGTATCTCCAGCCACGAGGGAGTTTTATTTTTCTGAGTTTCAGGTAAACTTATTAAATACAATTTATCACTGATATAAAATTTCTTAATCTTAATAAATTTAGAAACTAACTGTTTATTTTAATGCAGAAAAAGTTTACGTGGGATCCTGCCAGCCATGATGCCATTAGGGCAGCATGGGAGGCTCTGACGGACGCCGATACTCCGACATGCTTCATCGTTGGAGGTCATCGGGTCAGCGTCCTGCGCACGTGCCAGAGGGTATTTGGCACGAGTGGCAGCAGGCCTGGCAGTCCGATGGCTGGCGCAGGAGGTCCGCATCAGCCAGCACGAACCGCCGATCTGAGAAGGGCGGTCCTGGCACGGGTCTCTCCCGCCATACTTCGGGCTCCATTTCGATTCAGGAGCACAGACGCGTATGGTAAGAAAACATAAATATTTTAATTACTATTTTAGTTATTTACAAATATTTGTATTAATATCAATTTTTTATTGTTATAGTCTAAGCAGGAGGACGGAGATCCTGGTGAGTTTCGTCTATTCAGGGCGACACACACCAGGAGGGACGGTTCCTGGGTCGACACGCGATCACGGGAGGTTGCGGTAAGAAATTAGATTTATGTAGTATCTGTTTAATTTCTAAAATTTTATTTGAGAAATTTATTAACTCATTTATTATTGATTTCATAATTTAAAGACACGAGTCGAGGAGCTTCGCTCCCAGGCATCGCAGGTCGACTCTACTGATGGGGAGACGCCCGTCGAACTCTTAGCAGAGGAGAGTTGGCGTGTGTTTTTGGAGGCTGTTGGTGCCCAGCCACGAGACCGCAGGGTCTATGGTCTGGGCACTAGAGCTTCTACATATTTTTCCCATCAGGCCTTCAGCTCACGAGTTTCTGGTGATATTCCTCCCGAGCGTTTAGACGACCTTCGGAGATCTATTGCAGAGGAGGTTTGGCAGGAGGTCGAGCAGGATTTCGAGGATCGTATGCGAGGCCGGGATCAGAGATTGCAGACATGCGAGATGAGATGCATCATTTGCGGGATATGGTTAGCCGCTTGTCGCAGAGTCTCCAGCCTCCACAGCCTCCACGTGATCGCTCAGATTCTTGATGTATTTTTTTTTCTTTTTTTATGTTGTACATAAAAACTTCAAAATTTTAATATATGAATTATTTTTGAAAATTGATTATTGTTTGGATCAATATGAGTGAAGAATGTTTCTATCAATATTTAAATTTAACGAAATTGTATTAACCGTTTTAATTTTTAATATTTTATATTTTTTTAATAATTTAATTTGCGACGCATTAGCGACTGAAATTGCATCGCTAATATTTTTAAAATATTATTATTAAATATTGCGATGCAATGACCTGGCATCGCAATAATTTTAAAAAAAATTAATAGCGACGCATTAGCGACTCAAATTGCGTCGCTATTATATCTAAAATATTTTTAATAAATATTGCGATGCAATGACCTTGCGTCGCAATATTTAAAAAAAATTTATTTGCGACGTATTAGCGACTCAAATTGCGTCGCTATTATATCAAAAATATTATTATTAAATATTGCGACGCAACTAAATGCATCGCAATATTGCGATGCAATTGAGTACGTCGCAATATTTAATAATAATTTTAAATATTAAAAATTAATTTTAAATTTAGTGACGCATTTGGATGCGTCGCAATATTGCGACGCAATGTTGCGTCGCAGAGAGTCGCAATATTGCGATGCAATTGCGACAAATGGATATTGCGACGGACATCTGAGCGACACCGTCATTGCGTCGCTATTGCGTCGCAATAGCATGTTTAGCGACGTAATTGCGATGCATTTGGGCGTCGCAATATTTTATTTTTCTTGTAGTGCCATCCCAAAGTAGTTAGCTAGAGGTTGACTCCAGTTAACTCATTCAAATTTTCAAGCGGCTATGAGAGGGAATACCAAACATGTAGTTAGCTGGACACAAAGTCCAGTTAACTGTTTTGAAGATTCACATGGCCAGGAGGGAAGATAGCAATCGGCTAGTTAGCTGGACACAAGGTCCAGTTAACTCCTTTGAATTTTCATACGGCTAGAAGAGTGATCAGGTTAAAAGTAGTTAGCTAAAGGCTAACTTCAGTTAACTTATTCCAAGATCTACACGGCTAGAAGAGCAACCAAGTTAAAAGTAGTTAGCTGAAGGCTAGCTTCAGTTAACTTATTCCAAGATCCACACGGCTAGAAGAGCAACTAGGTTAAAAGTAGTTAGCCGAAGGCTAGCTTCAGTTAACTCATTCAAAGGGTAGTTCGGCCAGAAGAAGAGATAGTTAGCTAGTCAGCTAGCTGGACTGAGAGTCCAGTTAAATCATATCACCATGCAAAACGCTCAGCCATAAAGTAGTTAACTCGTCAGCTAACTGGACTGGGAGTCCAGTTAACTAAAAGCTCCATGCACACGCCCAAGGCAGCAAATAGCTAACTCATCAACTAGTTGGACTGGGAGTCCAGTTAACTAACAGCTCCATGCATACGTCTAAGGCAGCAAATAGCTAACTCGTCAACTAGCTGAACTGAGAGTTCAGTTAACTAAGAGCCTCATGCACACACCCAAGGCAGAAAGTAGCTAACTTGCCAGGTAACTTATTTGAGGGAGCATTTGGCTAAGAGGAAAGGTTCGGCCAAGGAAGAGTTCTAGGGCAGCTTAGCTAGCTGAGAAAAATTCTCAGTTAACTAATTTGAGAACCAAACGGCTAAGAGCATTTATTCATGTGAATTTAACTTGATGAGGCTCATTGTAAGATATCTGAAAGCATTCTTTGGTCATCTGTATTTTTCTGCATTGATCTTTGTCTCCATAATAAACAAATTAGTCCTCACTTAATTATTTTGTAATCATCAAAATCAATCGAGGGCCAACAGTTTCTTTTTATCTTTTTTAAGGGTCTATATGGATTGTGGGAGAACGAGGGAAAAGAAAGGAAAAGAAAAAAAAAGGTAATAAAATTTTACTTGGAAGAAAGATGAGGAAAAAGAGATAGAGAGAGAAGAATGATCTACAACTTAACTCATCTAAGCCTTTCTCCAACTACATGGGGTCGGTTACATAAATCTACTTCCTCCACTTTACTCTATTCAGAATTAAGTCGACATTCAAATGATAAATAGTTATATCTTTTTTAATTATTTCTCTTCACATTAGTTTAGGTCTACTTTCTTCACTTACCATGGATTGTTAAAAGATCACTCTTTCTAACTGAAAAATCTAAAAGTATTTGTTGTATATGCCCAAATCACCATAATCAATTTTCTCTCATTTTATCTTCATTTGGGCTATTATTATCATTTCTTTATATATTTATTTCTAATTCTATCTTTTAAATTTTTACCATATAATCATCTTAATATGAGCATTTTTGTTATACTTAATTTATTCACATGTTGTTTTGTTATACTTAATTTATTCACATGTTGTTTCAATATTGTCCAACACTATGCTCCATATAGCATAGCTGACCTAATAGTGGTTTTATAAAATTTTCTTTCAATTTTAATGGAATGCACTGATCATACAATACTCCCGAAGCACTTCTCTACTTAATCCATCATGCTTTAACTCTATAATTCACATCTTCACCTATTTAACCTTCTTGCAAAATAATTGATCCTAAATACCTAAATTTTAAATTTCTTGATATCTCTTGGCTTGCAATCTTCATTGTTTCTTCATTTGTATTTCTACTCCCACTAAAATTACATTTCATGTATTCAGTTTTAATTCTATTAATCTTAAAACCTTTATATTCTAAAGCCTCTCTCCAAATCTTTAGCTTAGCATTTACTCTAGATTTAGTTTCATTAATCAACACTATATTATCTGCAAATAATATACATTATGGGATATCATTTTGAATATATTTGGTTAATTCATTCATAACTAATACCAAAAGAAAAAAGCAAAATAAGAAAAGCATTTTTGTGCACGTGCATGGTGTAGAATGTGTGCACCATACGAGGTGATTGGCCATACATGTGTAGGCGTGTATGGCCAAGAATATATTTATCATTTCTTATACCGCACGCATGGCCACACACAGGCATGGTTAATTAGCATTTGTGGTTTGCACGTTTCTACACCAAGCGTGATTCAGAAGGATTTTTCCGCAAAACAATACAAAGCTTTTCGTGCCTCATCCCCAGCCTAGGCCTGAGGCTTAAATGTGGTGTTTGGCGTACGTAATTCTCAATTTCTATGTTGATGGAACCTAAGCAGGACCACAAACAAAGACCCGGCCATTTATATATTAGTTACTTGAACTCAGGATGGATAGCTTGGATCAGACAACTTATATGCCAATTACTAGGTAAATTAATTTACTAAACTAGTCGAGTTTTCTTTCTTCTTAGGTGGTGCACTTAGCTGTGGAGGACATGCATGCCACAAACATTGCTAGTTCATGGTAGAGATTCTGTTCATATCCTTAACTTTCATTCAGACTAAACCTATTCTTGCCAAAATTTCTCTTCGTAAATTGGTGTGTACAAACTCATGCACTACTTAACTCTTTAAACAAAGGCGATAAGATTGGCCCAATAATGGACAAACATATGACTAGATGGCTGGTCTATCACAATGTGCACATCCTGCCAGTTTTTTCTTTCTTTATTTTTTGGTTTACTTTTTTAGTCTACATAAGTAACCATGGCCAAATAGACCAAGAGTTCCTGTAGCACAAAGCTGGAATTGGATCTACATTACTGTTCCTCTTATATTGGCAACCATGATTGGTAGAAAATGGACATGGCTTTTGTGGTGGCGTTGAGAAGTGATTAGTGAGATTAATCACCAGTTAAGTATCTCAGTCTGAATGTATGGACTACAAAGCTTCTCAAGAAATTAAGTATGGATTACCATGATCTAGTTCTGATGTATTTATTAACGGACCTTTATTTCCCACTTCCAAGTATGTGCCCACTTTTATCCTTCTTCAACATTACTCAAGTAAATTGATCTATATTCGTGGTTCGATGTAATTTAACTTGCTTAGGATAATAAAAATGATTTCCCTTATTTACAGAGAGGTAAGAAGCAATTATGCATGCAGGATTGCAAGACAGGTTAATGAAGGACGTGATCTTCCAACAAATATTTACAAGCTTAGGCAGAAACAGTGGTAGTACCTCATCATCTAGCACCATCTATATTGAAGAACTCATGTAAATTTTGTTCTGCATCTTAGTTGGATGTTCAGAAATGGAAGCCCATTATCCAATTTTAGAGTTAAATGAAATGGAATGCCTTGTTGACTAAAAGTATCCAACATTACATGTGGGAATCATCCATTCCACTACTCTGAAGAACTCCCATTCATGAAGAAATAGAGAAATAGGTAGAAAGAGCATGAAAGAAAAGAGCAGGAATTTTTTATCAATTGCAACACTTGCAACCGTTCAGGAGATATCCTAATGCAGAAAATACCAAAAATTAAGCCAAATATTTGGTGATATCCAATCCAACAGATACTCCAATGCAGATGACAAGGTTAAGACAGCTACATCAAACTCCATCAGGTTACAGCATGATTTAGTTTAGAATTTGCCCTCTTAGTCAATATTAGACATATTTGCAGCTTCCAAAACCTACAGGTGAAACACATTTCAGAATCATCAGCAACTGAATTGAGACATGAACTTGGAGTGGATGGGATTGGAAACTTACTTGGGTCTGTTGTTGTGATGAGCCCAGAGTCCTTGAAGTGGCAGGTCCAGTAGTTCCGGCCTCGGGTTTGGTAGTAGAGGTTCATAGCAACTGAAGCATGGGATATGAGGTTGTCTGGGTAAAAACAAGGATGGGCCTTTTGTAGCACCTTGCAATCCACCTGAGAGCAAGCATAGTTTAAGTTTGCAGTCAGAATAGCTTCATCAGATGAAGGTTTGGCCACGCACCAAGTTTTCTGCAACAACAATAAAGCAATTTCCTTGAGGCAATAGTGTCCATAGTGCTGCCTTTGAGACGGATAAAAATTGGCCAACATGTATGAAGGAAAGAACTTACCTATCCCTGTGATGATGCAACAGCTCCCCCTGTGAGATATGAGTTACCAAGCGACATTAATATTATCGATGAATAGCATAATAAAAATTGGTACTAATTCACTGTCTAATTTGAACTAGATAAGTTCCCTCAGAAAATTAAGTTGATGGTTTCAAAATAACATAATCTTGACATTAAGGTCAGAAAGAGGACACACACAAATGGAAGTTTTAGGAAAGAAATTCGAAATGATTTAAAACTTCCCAAGAGGAAGGTGAGCACAATCAAGCCAACTCTAATTGAAGGATTCAAGTACCAGAAAACTATTCTTGTAAACATTATGGATATATTTAAGTGAAGGTTCAAGTCATGTTTGAAAACCAAAATTTGCTGCAGTCCATGAGAGAACCTTCTTGTCCATCCTAATCAATCTGAATCTAACAGCGATAAATTAATAAAAAAAGCTTTTCTGAAAAAAACTGCAACATCTCAACCCCTTTGAACTGGAAATATAAGAAAGCAGTGGAAAAGGCAAAAGAGATCATATTATCAGTTCGAGTGGTAGCATTTTCATAAATAGCAGACTAAACAATCACCGAAAGGAAGAATGGAAGACCCTAAACTGGACTAATGCAAGAAAATCCAAGTAGGAATAACTTGAAATACCTTGTCATAGGATGATATGGAAGGAAAAAAGAGGCAGGTAGAAACCCAGAAGCTATTCTATTTATCAAGCAAAAGTGGCGTATTAATGAGACAAGAAGGTACTTACCTGCAGAAAGGGAAAGCAGTAACAAAGCGAAAGAGAGATCTAAGAAAGAAGGGGATGCCTCTGCTTTTCTTGCCATTGCTTCTGTTTTTTTTCGAGAGGACAAGGGAGGGGAGAATTAGAATGCTGTTTCAGTAACCAGGCGAGAGCACAGGGGTTGGGGGTTGAAGGAGAATGGAGAAGAGGAAGCGAACAGGTGAAACGGCTCTGGCAACGGCTACATTCTCCAAGTCTTGTCTTGGCTCGGTTTGTCTCGGCGTCGCTGGATAGAGAAAAGGAGAGGCTAGCATATTCCCCTCGACCTGATGCCATCTCTCTCTCTCTCTCTCTCTCTCTCTCTCTGAGAATCCTAATGGCTTGACTACTTGTTCTACCCACCAAACTCTCCTGTCTTCCCCCCTGCAAGGCAATACTTCCTCCAAAGTCTAAACTGAATTATTCCACACCATAATCTCTCAAGGAGAAGCCTTATTGGAAAGGCTGCAGTGACCCTGTTGCAAAAGAATCAAAGTCTTTCTTTCGATTGTTGGGATTCATCATGGCGATGATTAAGTACAAGAAATCTAGTTTTTTTTTTTTTGGACATAATCTAAACTGAATTAGTATTAGCCCTTATATTGCAGCCATAATTAACGGTGAAGCAATAGCAATCTTAATCAATCATAATATAAAAAGTTGTTTTAATTTGTGAATGGTGCATGCGCGAGCGTCCATCCGTGGGGCATCATTACCAGAAATCAACGTCAAAATGACGTAATTAAGGCGCTATGAGCAGCCTCTATTATTTGGCATTTGGTGGCATTTCCAAGGATTATTTATTAAGCTTGACGTTTATATGATTTTACTGATATTAAATTCGCTCAAAGAGTTGCTTAAAAGATTTATCGTTTCTTAAAAGAATTGTGGATGACGTTTAAAAAATTCGCTCAAAGAGCTATTACCTCTTTTGGACAATTATTTAATTTCCTTAAGAAATTAAAATAACTATTACCTCTTTTATACAATTATTTATTTTTTTAACAAATTAAAATAATATTTTAATCACGTCTCAAGCCCACTAACTAGCTCAATTAACCTATTAATAGACCGGATCCATATAAACTTAAAAACTCAAGTATAATTAATTAATTAATAGTAAGTGAACTTGAGTTATAACTTCTTCAAACATTTCTTTTTAAGTCGATGTAGGACTATTTTAGGATATTATAATCTTTTCTTCTTTATCAAGTAACATTCTCGTTGCACATTACAAACTAGCCAAAATATATCTTGAGGGGATTGTTGATGTTGCAAAAGAGCATGACTCTTTACCATCATCCTATGGATAGTTATTTCTTTCTTGCCTACTAGCTTCTGCATATTCGAATTAGTTTTGATACCATTTGTAATATATTAACTCTACTTGCTGGTCTAATTAATCTGTTAGTAAGATGAATCTATGTGATTTTAAAAATTTAAGTATAATTTAATTGATAGTAAGTAAACTTAAATTATAAGTTTTTTAAATTTTTTTTAAAAAAGTCAACTTCTTGCTGTAGTGGCCTCTCCATTAGCATAGACATCTTGAGGAGAACAGTCTAACAAGGAACACAAAGCACTAAAATTGACCTTAAAGGATGTGCACTACAAGTAAGAAACCAATCTCAATCCGAATTCTTAGCATTCATCAGAATAACATTCTAAAGAACACAACAGTTCAAGCTTTTGCTATTCTTGTCCCACTCTCATGGACCAGTTGCACATAGGAGCCAACCTATTTATAAACATTGATAAAATAGAACCAAGGTGTGGTGCCACTCTCAATGGCATAGGAGGTGAGATGTTGGGAGTTTCTACAAGACATCACAAGGAGTTCAATAAAATAAGGCTTAATTCAAGCAAATCATGAAATGGCAAGTGATGTAGTTTGATTCATCACAAAAAATCACAATATGATTCAGGGCATAGATTGGCATGGCCAAGACATGATTAGGTACAAGTGACTAATTCCCTTGTCATGGTCTCATATAGTTTGGTTTAGTAGAAAATGGGCTAATGTCTAGTATGTTCTATTAGTCATTTTTCCTATGAGTAACAGTATATTCCAAGCTTTTGCATGAGTTTGTTAAAATGAAAAGGGAAAGGAAGAAACACACCTCTAATGTTAGGATATGACCAAAATTTGGTAAAATAAAATAAAAGGAAAGCAACCCTATGAAGTTACAATCGTAAAGTTCCGAAGTAACAATAATAATAAAGTCTAAACCCTTCTAGCCGAAAGATAATACGAAATGAAAATAAAGTTGTTTAATAGAAACAAGTCTTTGGTTGTTACCAAAAAAAAAAAAAAGAGAGAGAGAGAGAAGAACAAGTTCATTGGATGTATAACATTAGTGAGAAAAAGTTAGTGCACGAAAAATAAAACTAATAAATCAATCACTCACATTAATGGAACATTGAAGAACTAATTAAATAAACATCACCTTTCAGGTCAACACTAAGCAAAAGGGCCCCTTGAACGTGCACACAAAAGAGAGCTCCAATTAGGGTGCCAATTCATATTGTCCCATTATATTTGTATCATATCAAAACTAGGTATAACATTATATAAGTTGATACGAACATGATATAATTAATTAATCATATCAAAAATTTTAAAACGGATTAAACTCGGATTTTAAACAAACAACACAATATGATATGTCTTTAATAAACAGATCATAAATTGGATTGATATAATATAATTCGCTTAATAACTCACTTAATATGAATAAATAAGACTCACTTAACAACTCAACTAGCACAAATAGACACAATCCACTTAACATTAATCAGTTCCTTTTTTTAATATAAAAACATGCATTTTTTGACATAATGCTTAACCATAATAACAAATTATCATAGCATTAAATTATTTAAATTAAAAATTTAAGTTTCATCCTTTGTAAGAAACTCAATTGCATAAACAAATAAAAATATGACCAACTTTACATTAATGGGGTTATAATAGTGATATTTTTGAATTGATCGATCAAGATGTGATACAGTACAATTATTTTGTCTTTGAGAGGCTTGTTTTTTTCCAAATGAACCCTTGGTGGTAATCATATTGCTATATTTTGTGGTAAAATGATTCACATGGGCAATGCCTAGGCGGATATCTAAGTTCATTAAACCAAACATGGAGATGCTAAAATATTTCTATAGAATGCTTGGAAATCTTTCAACATTTAATCAACCAAATGAACGAATGTTTTGTTTTGGCTCCATAAGGAAAGAAGTCCAAAAATTTTAAAGTATGTTTCAAATTTTAGTATTATATAGAATTATAAGATTATGTCATTGAATTGTTTGGGGACTCTTTTGCATGGTTGAAGTTGTAGATCCTCATATCCCATTTGATTTTGGAAGCCGCATTGTAGCCATACGCTTTTTTGGCTGATGTAGCTGCCTTGAGATGTGTAAGTAATGTCATGGCGAGCTAGGTTAATAAAATTTGCTCCGCCCATATAGTGCCGCATTAATTCCTATATCACATTGAAATGTACTATAATAAAATAATTGAATATTGCATGTCCGTATCTTTTTCCTAAGGTTGTGCTTGGATGAAGCAATATATTTATGTCACTAAAATCATAATGTTTCATGATGCCAAATATTGTTTCATTATAAAATTTATAAACTGTTAGTTGTAATAAATTCTTGTCAAAGTATAGCAAAAATCATCATAAAACTCTTATCAAAATGGCACGCGTATAGTTTAATCGGAGTATCTGTCTCTTTGGGGCGGCCGACTGCGGTCTCCACTCCGTCGAACCTTCTGCATTATTTTTAAACTTGTCTTCTATATATGAAAGTCGTTCAAAAAAAGAACTTTTCAAACTCGGTCGTCTTTTTCTATCCTTTTAGATTTTTCGCAAAGGATCTCGTAATCATTTCATTAGAAAAAGGATTTTTGAAAGCAGCACGCAACCTTCCACACAGCCTTCGCCTCACGTCCAATAATACCGTACTCCGCTTTCTCTAACTTCATCGCGTCAAATTTTCTTAGCAAATCAAAAAGTCCACTCGTTGTATGATACCGTAGTTTTTTTTTTCTATAAAAAAGAGCTGACGCATCATGAACAAAACTTCAGGACTGCCTATCTATGTAAGGTGGTTCATTTCAGAAGTAATCTCGATGCTTCATCATTTCTACAATCTTTAAGACGATAACTGATTCATAAGTAATCAATAATTTGGTTACCTGCTATGTACACAGAAGCATCTTTGAATTGGAGGATTGAAAAAATAAATAGAAGCATAGCTCACATGATGCATGCTGGCATTATTGATACTGCTTATTTAACCAAGAAATTACTATCAAAGAAGTTACCTTCTAATAGATATGAGAACATTCAAACTTGTGGATGGTTTCTCGCAATTCATAATACTCCATTGGGCTTAGCAAAAGGCACCTGTATAGTAGATAGGGAAATGGCAAGAGCTAACAACACTCGATTCTGAGGATCTTTAATAACTGCATCAGCACTTGCAAAAATAGTATGAACTGATCCATCAAAATTTATCTTTATGATAATTAATGAAGAAGGCACTTAAAATGCTACACGCTATATGATTCTCTTTATCTAATGCACCCAAAGTAACCTCAAATAAAAGGTATCAAGCCTCCTGCATGGACTTGATGTAGGAAAATTTCTGTATGAAAATTGCTACTATATTTATTTTGAACCCTCACAAAGAAAGAAGAGGTAATCTAGAGTTTCATCTGCTATCCTACATCTTTTGCAATATGAAGACATTAAATGTATTCTATTTGTTACAAAAGTACATGTTGAGATTTCATTATGCTATAATCTAGAGTTTCATCTGCTATCCTACATCTTTTGCAATATGAAGACATTAAATGTATTCTATTTGTTACAAAAGTACATGTTGAGATTTCATTATGCTATAATCTAGAGTTTCATCTGCTATCCTACATCTTTTGCAATATGAAGACATTAAATCTATTCTATTTGTTACAAAAGTACATGTTAAGATTTCATTATGCTATAATCTAGAATTTCATCTGCTATCCTACATCTTTTGCAATATGAAGACATTAAATGTATTCTATTTGTTACAAAAGTACTTCACTACAAAAAAAATGACTTATTATGATGAATTAATTCATCGCAGCAGGTACAAAAGTCGTCGTAATAAATTATTACGATGATAAAAATTCATCGTAATACATTACAAAATCGTTGTAGTAATATGTTGTCGTAATAACCTATTACGGTGCGTTATTTTCATCGTAATAGCTTCCTATTACGGCGATAACATATCGTCGTTATATATTTTTTAAAAAATTTAATTTAATTAAAATCTTATTACGGCGACTTAGTTTCACCGTAATATTAACCTATTACGGCGAAAATAAGCCACCGTAATAGATTTTTATTTAAATTTTAAAAATATTAAAAACTTATTACGGTGACTTATTTTTGCCGTAATATATTGATATTACGGCGAAAATAAGTCGCCGTAATAAGTTTTTAATATTTTTAAAATTTAAATAAAAACCTATTACGATGACTTATTTTTGCCGTAATAAGTTGATATTACGGCGAAACTAAGTCGCCGTAATAAGATTTTAATTAAATTTTAAAAATATTAAAATTTTATTTTAATATTTTTTTATTTTGCACCTGTTACAATAATATAATATAATATTATAGCAACGATACTAGAAATAATTTTCTAATATAAAAGTTTCACAAAAAAAATTAATAAAAGTTTTCATTCATTTCAATAAAATCATCATATACAATGTTTCAAAAAATACATAATTTAAAAAAAAATACATGTACTATGAAGGTGAAGTCTGCTGGGATTCACTAGGACGATATCCAGGCACTAACTGTCGCATGAAAGCAGTGAGCTCAGCAGTCGTCGCCTTTAGATCCTGGATGGTCTTCTCTTGCTGAGTGAGTTTATCCTCTTGCTGAGTGAGCTTATCTTCTTGCTGAGCGAGCTTATCTTCTTGCTGAGCAATGAGCTCTCGGCACTCATGTAATTCATCCTTTAATTGTGAGTTTTCAGAAGATGAAGAACTACCTCTAATTCTCGATGTACCTTTCGGTAATGGACCCCATCCTCTTTTATAACCAGATCTAGAGCCTAAAACCTCCTCAAAAATAACATCCTCATTGATTGGTTCTATTGTAGAGTCCTGTGAGGAAAGTCGCTCTATTAACTGTGCCTGCAATGAAAAGAAAATAAATTCAATATGTTTAGTATAAAACATTACATTCAATAATATTGTATTTTTAATTGATAAAACTTACATAGGTTTCTTCAGCTTTTTCATTTATCCATTGATTCTTTTTTTATCAAAATGAAGAGTATTCCACAGATGAAGTCTTGATGGCTCCTCTCCAGTAACAGGATCTCTTTGAAAAGAAATAATAATAATTTAAAATAATAATTTAAGACAATAATCTAATACAATTATCAATGTATCAATGGAATAATCTAATACAATGTATCAATGTAATAATCTAATACAATGTATCAATTAATGCATCAATGTAATAATCTAATACAATGTATCAATTCATCAATGTAATGTAATAATCTAATACAATATATCAATGTATCAATGTAATAATCTAATACAATGTATCAATGCATCAATGTAATAATCTAATATAATGTATCAATTCATCAATGTAATACAATTATCAATGTATCAATGTATCCATGTAATAATCTAATACAATGTATCAATGTAATAATCTAATACAATTATCAATGTATCAATGTAATAATCTAATACAATGTATCAATGCATCAATATTTTGCTGATACTTGGAGGAATTGATCCCTGAAGTGAAGTATTTGACAAATCCAAATAAAGTATATTTGATGAAAAATGTGGAACGGTATTTGACAAATCCAAACAAAACAATGGCAATATATTTAATGGGTACATGTTGGGTGGGTGGGTGTGGGCAAAACCCATCTTTCCTTCATAAAAGAACATTAAATCCGACCTACTGAAGAATTAACTGCCCAAACTTTGAAACTAACTCAATCTCCAAATTTCTTAACCAAGGACTTGAGTCTATTGTAGGATTTTAATCTGAAATCTCTGGACATGATGTTGTATGTAAAATATGTGTTTAATTTGGTTCGGGCCAGGTTGAGAACTCAGTCACCATTTGTCTACTAATTAGGCAGAAAGCCCAATCTTCCATGTTTAACAAAGCTAGGTCTAAATCCAAGTCAAGTTTAATTACCAGGAGCTTGAATTGGCCACGAATGGAGTATAAATTGGCCAATCCAGAACTCATTAAGGACTGGGTCATCCTATGTTTAACCTATAACCTAGCTTCCAAAACTTCAGTTTGAAGGAAACAACGGTCCAGTACTTGATTAAAAAAACAAGCAATAATAATAATAATCTAATGGCTTTTGATAACATCATAGATCTCTATAGCCTCATTCAAGGGATGGAAGGTTTCTTGTACGGAAAACCATTCTTTGGCCTGGATGTATGTAGATTTCTGTTTGGGGGGTCTAGATCTAGTGTTCGTTTCCTCTTTAGATACGTCACATCTCTCCATCATCACCATTGACCAGGGAGTTTTTTTTTTTTTCAAACTTGGGCGTGGCATCGTAGCTTATGGCAAGAAGAACAGCCTCGTAAGGGGCAACATGGGTGGCAGATCTATCTTGTGTATAGAAACTATACTGGTAATTCACTTCAAACCCAGAAAAGAGGCTCTCATATCGACGGTAGGACAGCCATGGCTGGTTAAAAAGAGTGCAAATAAAAGCAGCAGTGGCTTTGCCCCGGACACCAAGTTGTGTGCTGGGATGTGATTGAAGTAGAACTTACTACCGATTGCAATCCTAAGTTTGGATCTAGCACTCAATATAGATGCTGGATCAAATCTTTCATAAATATGACTACACTAGATTTATAACACTACAACAATATCAGACCACAAAATACATAAATATAAAAGCACTAGGTTCACAGTATTCCTTACCATATCATAAGAGTGAGCCGGTATAGACTTCGATCCAGTGAGAGCAGCATATGGCTGCAATTCCGATTAGATTTATTTGTTTCTGATTTTTTCTACATCAAAGAATTAATGAAAATGGTTACATGAGTTTATAAAAAATATAAACTATTAAAATATTTGTATGAATGTATTTACTTTATACTCATCTGAATAAAAGTAATCACATAGAAAGTCCCAATCACTCTGCGAGACACGAGATGGCTTATTTTGTTTTGCTAAGCTCACACTTGTGTCCCCACCGTGACTAATGAAGTGGATATGAAGCCGATATCTAAATTCTTGATAAACTTTATTCATTTGAAACTCAATACCTTTTTAAATATGATCTAAATTCATATCAAGATCGAACTTCTCCTGCAAGTATATATATATATATATAAAAAGTTATAAGGTATATTAAGTACATTAAACGTAATCTAAAGTAATCTAATACAATTATACTGACCTGAAGTCGATCGATCATAGATGCTTTCTGTGCATCAGTGATCTCACTCCACTTCCTGACCGCAAGTGGTGCCATGTCACGTACAACCACTCCTATCTCGGTCAGAAACTCAGAGCGAAACTCTCCTAATGGTCGTCCAACCTCAGGTGGCAGAAGAATAGGCAACTTTTGTCCACGACGCGTATCAATTAGATGTGCGGACTTGTAACCGTGAGCAGGACCTCGACCCTTCTTCTTTGATGATGTAGCTGCAAAACATAATGAACTAAATTAGTGCAAAATAACATAAAGAAATATAGCCAAATAATATAAGTTTAAAGTAGAGTTATTACATGATGCGCCGACAGATGACCCCTCTGTCAGAGCTGGAATGTAAGGAGAATCATCTCGCCTCGATGTAGCAGGAGTATCTCTCGAAGACATCTGCAAACAAACATACAAACTAGAATTAACAAATAAGAAAGTATAAGAACATATAGTTATAATAAGTAAAAAAATTGAATGCTACCAAATTAATCACTGTCATCACTAATATGCTCATTTTCTTCATCATCCTCCATATCAGAACTATGTATAGATCCCTCACTGTCATAATCAGCTAGTGTGTCGTCCTCCTCAACATCTTCGCATATAAAGTCATCTTGACCGACATCACTTTGACCTCTAATGTTTTCTTGAATTGCAACTATTTCAGCATCAGTGTCCGTACGCCGAGATGTTATTAAGTCCATGTTAGGTTGCTCACATGTGAATCGAAGGGCTGCTGAATCATCTTCTTGATATACTTCTTCCTGAACATCATCATCTTTTTTTGGAATATCCCACAAATGACGATGACTAACCTTGTATACCACTTTCCAATTAGAATTGTTCTTCAAATCATCCAAGTAGAAACCTTTTCAGCTTGTGATGCTAAAATGAATGGCTCATGTTTGTACCATTCTGAACTAATATTTATACTTGTAATATTATAATGTTGTTGCATTCTCCTGTGCTTTGGTTCAGTTTCAAACCATTTGCACTTGAACATTATCGCCTTACAACCTTTAACAAAATGAAATTCAAGGACCTCTAATAATATACCATAAAAGTTAATTTCTTCTCCTAGATGAGTAGAGGGAACACAAATGCCACTATTCTGTGTTTTATGGCCGACATCCCGAGTAACAGTGATAAATTTAACGCGTTCACCACACAGCCAGTATACGAGAACACACGACTGTCGGGACCAATAGCCAATGAATAAAGCTCATCAGTAGCTTCAGATGCCCCAGCAAAATGCTTATTTAACATCTGGATAAACCAAACATCAACGTCATTTGAAATAAAGACATATGATATATTAATTGACAATATAAATGAATGTACGGGCTTACTTCATTTTAAACCACTCCAAAAATCTTTCCTTTTGTAATTGGTCCAGTTGTTCCGGTCTAGTTGGATTTAGCTGATCAATGTGTTGGCTATAAAGAACATTATGGTAATGAGCACTATAGAAAATTGCATGATATGAAGAAATAATTTTACAAGTATACTTACTTGAGAAATGGTTGCACCTCTGGACAATTATTGATGAGGTACCAATGTACTTGTTTTAAAGTTTTATCATCTAAATGCACCATTTTCCTTTTCCAAGAGGCCGCCAACGAGTTGCAAATATATTTAATTGCTTGTCCAATTGGCTATCCGAATCAAAATTTCATTCCGGATGATTGAATTTTGTTTCTATGCCTCGAAGATACATTGAACAAAATGTTAGAGACTCGTTGACAATATAAGCTTCTGCAATTGAACCTTTCGGACGAGCCTTATTACGTACGTATTGTTTATACGTACCAAGTGCCCTTTCGAAAGGATACATCCATCTACTTTGAACAGGTCCGACAAGTAAGGCCTCGTAAGGCAAATGAATTGATAAGTGCACCATAACGTCAAAAAATGCTAGTGGGAAAATTCGTTCAAGCTTACATAAGATCACCACAATCTGCTCTTGTAACAGCTTCAAATCCCTAATATACAATGTCCTTGAACAAAGTTGTTGGAAGAAATTAGAAAGCTCAATTAAAGTACTACTCTCATGTTTCTGCAAGAATGGTTGAATGCCAATAGGTAACAATCTTTGAAGTAGTACATGACAATCATGTGTCTTCAAGCCAGATATCTTTCCATCACCTTCATTTACGCACCTTGAAATATTGGAAGAATATCCATTGGGCACCTTCACAGATTTTAGCCACTTACAGAATTGTCTTCTTTCATCTAATGTTAAGGTGTAAGATGCAGGAGGCTTATAAACTCTATTACCTTGAGTTTGTAACCACAACTCCCTTCGGATCCCCATTGAAGCCAGGTCCTCTCTTGCTTTATATGTGTCTTTTGTCTTACCTTCGATGCTTAATAAAGTTCCCACGACATTGTCACAAATATTCTTCTCAATATGCATTACATCTAAGTTATGTCTCAATTTTAATGATGACCAATACTCTAACTCGAAGAAAATGCTCTTCTTATACCAATTCAACTCATTTGGTGCACGCTTTCGCTTTCGATGTTTATTGTTTGGATGCTTTCCGGACTGTTCAGCAGCTATGTGTTCTAATTGCATTAAAATTTCTTCTCCGGTCAACATTTTTGGTTTGACTCCATGCTCTCTACTTCCATCATGGAGTCTACTATTTCGCCACTTGTGATAAATAGGCAAGTAACGGCGATGTCCCATATAGCAAATCTTGTCTTTCAGCTTTTTGGATGAGGTTTACTCATTACAAACTGGACATGCCTTATAACCCTTTGTGCTCCAACCAGATAATAATGAGTATGCTGGAAAATCATTTATAGTCCATAAAACAGCTACGTGCATCCGAAAACTCTCTTTGGTAGATGCATCATATACATCAACACCTTCGGTCCATAAATGTTTAAGTTCATCCACTATTGGCCTTAAAAATATATCCATATCCCTTCTTGGAGATTTAGGACCGGGGATAAGCAACGACATCATAAAGAATGTCTCTTTCATATATTTCATGGAGGCAAGTTATAAGGTACTAAAATGACGGGCCACATACTGTATGCATTACTCATGTTCCCAAATGGATTGAATCCGTCTGAAGCAAGACCTAACCTTACATTTCTTGGTTCACTGGCAAAATAAAAAATTAAAATCTTAAAATTTAACCTGGAGCTATTACGACGAATTATAAAATTCATCGTAATAAGGCTTTTTATTATGGCAAAAAATTATTTCGCCGTAATAAATGAAAGGAAAATAAAAAAAATTAAAATCTTAAAATTTAACCTGGATCTATTACGACGAATTTGTATAATTCGTCATAATAAGACTTTTTATTACGAAGAAATATTATTTTGCCGTAATAAATAGAAAGAAAAATAAAAAAAATTAAAATCTTAAAATTTAACCTAGAGCTATTACGACAAATTATAAAATTCATCGTAATAAGGCTTTTTATTACGGCGAAAACTTATTTCGCCATAATAAAACGAAAGGAAAATAAAAAAAATTAAAATCTTAAAATTTAACCTGGAGCTATTACGACGAATTATAAATTTCATCATAATAAGTTTATTTTATTATGGCGAAATAATATTTCGCCATAATAAATAAGTTTTACGACGAATTTGATTTTTATTTCACCATTATAAATAAACCTATAACGACGAAAATATTTCGCCATAATAGGTTCGCCACAAATACCATACTTTCTTGTAGTGCATGTTGAGATTTCATTATGCTATAATTTTCATAAAAAGTGTGAAACATGTCGTTGTTCTTGCAACCAACCTCCAGATCTTATTAGCTTAAGAGGAATCATAATCACCGTCAACCATAATGTGAAGTATATCCTTGATAGAAATTCTTGACTTAATTATAACTCCAGCTCCAAAACAGCACATCTTCCTTATTCTGCTCCGCCCTATAAGGGGTATCCATAATATCCGCCACTATAAATCGTGGGAAAATTTGTTCAAGCAGGCCCTGGTTCCAAACTCCCTGAACAAACATCAACTTATCTACCATGGACAATGAAGATGTAGCTTCAAAATTACAAATGAGTGGCAACCTATTAAGGGGAGTAAGAGGAAACCAAGGTTGAATATCTATATTAATATAAGGAGCCAAGAGACCAGAGAAATTCTCTGATACAAACTTCAAGAGGTGGCAACAGAAGATGCTATTCTACCTTATGACTCTGAATCTAATCAGAGTACTGAATAAAGATCCACCTATCCTGAAGAAAGGAGAGACCGACAAGCAAGTAATTGCTGCGGTGGAGGCATGAAAGCATTCAGACTTTCTTTGCAAGAACTACATCCTAAATGGTTTGGATAATACCCTATAAATGTGTACAACAGTATTGCTACTGCCAAGAAGTTATGAGCATCCCTGGACAAAAAGTATAAGATAGAGGATGCTGGATATAAAAAGTTTATGGTTGAAAGGTTCTTAGACTACAAAATGGTCAACCACAAAATAGTTATGGAGCAAGTCCAAGAGCTTCAGATAATCCTACATGAGATACATGCAGAGAGAATATCTCTTAGTGAGTCATTCCAGGTAGCTGCCATCATAGAGAAGCTACTACTATTATGGAAAGACTTCAAAAACTACTTGAAGCATAAGCGAAAGGAGATAATACTTGAAGATCTAATTATCCGCCTGAGGATCGAGAAAGACAATAAAAGCAAAGACAAGAAGACAGAAGGACAATTTGCTAAGCCTAAGGCCAACCTCATAGAAGGAAGAAAGAAATGTAAGTTTCCATGCAAAGGCTTTGAACAGAAGAAGGGCAATCCAAAGAAATATAAGTTCAAGGGAAAGTGCTTTGTCTGTGGAAAGCAAGGACATAAATCCAAGGACTATCGTTTCAAGGATAAAGAAAAGAAAGAGATCAATATTAATGAAACCCTATCCCAAGAGGTATTCGAGATGATGCTGTTAGCTGTTGTGTTTGAAGCAAACATGATTGACAAAGCAAAGGAGTGGTACATTGACACTGGAGCTATTAGACATGTCTGCTCTGATAAGAGTATGTTCTCATCATATACTCCTATCAATGGTAGAAATCTGATCATGGGTAACTCCGCTACATCCAAGATAGAAGGACTTGGCTGTATTATTTTAAAGATGATATCTGGCAAGGAGCTTCTACTTAACGATGTGCTACATGTCCCTGACATCCGAAACACTACAAGAGAAATAAAATATTGCGACGCTCAAATGCGTCGCAATTGCGTCGCTAAACATGCTATTGCGACGCAATAGCGACGCAATGACGGTGTCGCTCAGATGTCCATCGCAATACCCATTTGTCACAATTGCGTCGCAATATTGCGATGCTCTGCGATGCAACATTGCGTCACAATATTGCGACGCATCCAAATGCGTCGCTAAATTTAAAATTAATTTTTAATATTTAAAATTATTATTAAATATTGCGACGCACTAAATTGCATCGCAATATTGCGATGCATCTAGCTACGTCGTAATATTTAATAATAATATTTTGATATAATAGCGATGCAATTTGAGTCGCTAATGCATCGCAAATAAAAATATTTTTAAAATATTGCGACGCAAGGTCATTGCGTCACAATATTTATTAAAATATTTTAGATATAATAGCGATGCAATTTTAGTCACTAATGTGTCGCTATTAAATTTATTTTTAAATTATTACGATGCCAGGTCATTGCGTCGCAATATTTAATAATAATATTTTGAAAATATTAGCGATGCAATTTCAATTGCTAATGCGTCGCAAATTAAATTTTTTAAAAAATAAAAGATTAAAAAATTAAATGGTTAATACAATTTCGTTAAATCTAAATATTGATAGAAACATTTTTCACTCAATCCAAACATAATAAATTTCTAAAAATAATTCATATATTAAAATTTGAAGTTTTTATAACATAAAAAAAGAAAAGAAAAATACATCAAGAATCTGGGCGATCACGTGGAGGCTGTGGAGGCTGAAGACTCTGCGACAAGCGGCTAACCATATCCCGTAAATAATGCATCTCATCTCGCATTTCTGCAATCTCCTGATCCCGGCCTCGCATACGATCCTCAAAATCCTGCTCGACCTCCTGGCGAACCTCCTCTGCAATAGATCTGCGAAGGTCGTGTAACCGCTCGGGAGGAAGATCACCAGAAGCTCGCGAGCTGGAGGCCTGATGGGAAAAATATGTAGAAGCTCTAGTGCCCAGACCATAGACCCTGCGGTCTCGTGGCTGGGCACCAACAGCCTCCAAAAACACACGCTGACTCTCCTCTGCTGAGAGTTCGATGGGCGTCTCCCCATCAGTAGAGTCGACCTGCGATGCCTGGGAGCGAAGCTCCTCGACTCGTGTCTTGAAATTATGAAATCAACAATAAATGAGTTAATAAATTTCTCAAAATAAAATTTTAGAAATTAAACAGATACTACATAAATCTAATTTCTTACCACAACCTCCCGTGATCGCATGTCGACCCAGGAACCGTCCCTCCTGGTGTGTGTCGCCCTGAATAGACGAAACTCACCAGGATCTCCGCCCTCCTGCTCAGACTATAACAAAAAAAAGATATTAATACAAATATTATAAATATCTAAAATAGTAATTAAAATATTTATGTTTTCTTACCATACGCCGTCTGTGCTCCTGAATCAAAATGGAGCCCGAAGTATGGCGGGAGAGACCCGTGCCAGGACCGCCCTTCTCAGATCGGCGGTTCGTGCTGGCTGATGCGGACCTCCTGTGCCAGCCATCGGACACCCAGGCCTGCTGCCACTCATGCCAAATACCCTCTGGCACGTGTGCAGGATGCTGGCCTGATGACCTCCAACGATGAAGCATGTCGGAGTATCGGCATCGCGTCAGAGCCTTCCATGCTGCCCTAATGGCATCATGGCTGGCAGGATCCCACGTAAACGTTTTCTGCATTAAAATAAACAGTTAGTTTTTGAATTTATTAAGTTTAAGAAATTTTATATCATTGATAAATTGTATTTAATAAGTTTACCTGAAACTCAGAAAAATAAAACTTCCTTGTGGCTGGAGATACGTGGCGCCAATCGTAGCCACTGGGATCTGCACGCCTCTAAATACGGCGCTGATGTGGCTGGATACATGATGCTGCTCAATGAATCTGTTAAAAAATGCATGTTTATAAGTAATTGACTTAAAAACATAAACATATATTTTTAATTAGTATATACTTACATCCACTGAGCATCAAGTCGAAGTACAGTACGGCCGATGGTGGAGAACTCTTGGAGGTATGTGCCGATCGGCTGGATGGTAATACTGCTGGAGAGATCGAAGGCTACGCCACTGCTGGAGATCCAAACTCTCCATCTCTGACGCTCATGTGATCTGATGTAGCGGGGCTATGTCCCTACTCACTCCGTCTGTCGTCGGTAGATCTACCTCTGCCCGTCATACTGAAAATACTAAAGATTCACACAATTAAATTACAATTAATGATTGACTAAGTAAGATTTGAATACTTATAAAAAAAAGTTAAATTTTAAAAAATCTCTATGTTTAATCAGTGTCATTTGTTTCGTGAAATGTTGGTTCAACATCCGATGCCGTATCGGATTGCGAATCAGTTTCATTATCATCGGAAGGAAACCGAACATTTGCATCCGCAATTTCTTGGACATCACCATTTGGACCTCTAAGTGATGTTTCAGGAGCCCTTGTGTCGTCCTCAATTGCATGCATTTCCATCTCATCCTCTTGAAATGCAGGGCACTCGGCTGATTGACTTGATGAACTCTCCTCTAATACGATTGTTGAACGTGGGACGATTTTAGAAACGGCCCACCAATCTCGCTTGTCGTTGTGCAAACTTGGATATCTGCAGTAAAAGACTTGCTGAGCTGGGATGCAAGGATGAATGGGTCATATTCTGCAATCTTCGTCGATGGTTCACTTCAACCAAATTGTAGTCGTTATGAACCCTTTTGCCCACAGGAACTATCGGATCGAACCAATCACAACGAAACAATACGGTTCGTTTCATAGGCCAACCGGGATATTCAACTTCAACCACCTCTACTAACTTTCCATAATAATCCTGCATATTTGCTCCAACACTTTCTCCTTTTACACACACCCCCCAGTTCTGCGTGCCTCTTGAAGCTGCTAATCGTTCAATCTGAAATTTGTACCCATTATAAAATAGCCAGTAGAGGTTGTTACGGTCTTCAATGGCCATTGCGATAGACATTTAATGAAAATATTGTCGGTTGTGGACCATGGACCGTTGACCTATAAATTATAAGCTATTGACATCCAATTCAAAAAAAAAATAGCCATTATCAAAATTGATTGAGTGATACTACTCACAAATTCATAAAACCAGTAAGCAAACTCCATTTTTAATTTCTGCCCAATTGCAACTTGACT
>UESW01004114.1:1091337-1213438 GCA_900491605.1 Calamus simplicifolius | reverse complement strand
TTTAAATATTTATTATGATAATATTTAATAATTGATAATAATTGCGATGCCTTATTGCGTCGCAATAATTTTTAATATTATAATTAGTTATATTTATTTAAAACCATTGGCGACCGATCTAGGACCATGGCGATCGGACCGATCGACGTCGATTCGATGGTTGCCATCGCTCGAAGCTGTGATCCTGATTGGCCACGACCGATCTCGAACCGTGGCGATCGGTCCGATCGGCGACGATCCGATGGTTTCGATCGATCCAAGCCCTCATCTCGATCGGCCATGACCGATCCCAGACCATTGCGATCGGTTCGAGATCGCTGACGAACCAACGATTGCGATCGAACCAAGCCCTGATCCCAATCGGCCACGACTGATCTCGGACCGTGGCGATCGGTCCGATCGGCACGGTTCCGACGGTTGCGATCGATCCAAACCCTGATCTCGATCGTCCATGACCGATCTCGGACCGTGGCGATCGCACCGATCGGCGTCGATCCGACGGTTGCCATCGATCAAAGCCCTGATCGATCCTGGTCGGTGATCAATGATCTCGAACCGTCGCGATCGATCCGATAGGCAATAATCCGACGGTTGCGATCGATCCAAGCCGTGATCCCGATCGGCTATGACCGATCTCGGACCGTGGTCATCGGTCCGATCGGCGACGATCCGACGGTTGCGATCATTCCAAGCCGTGATCCCGATCGGCCACGACCTATCTCGGACCGTTGCAATCCATCCGAGATCGGCGACGATCCGACGGTTGCGATCAATCCAAGCCGTTATCACGATCGGCCACGACCGATCTCGGACCGTGGCGATCGGTCCGATCGGCAACGATCGGACGTTGCGATCGATCCAAGCCCTGATCCCGATCGACCATGACCGATCCCGGATCGTTGCGATCGGTCCAAGATCGCTGGCGATCCGACGGTTGCGATCGATCCAAGCATTGATCCCGATCATCCACGACCGATCTAGGACCGTGGCGATCAGACCGATCGGCGTCGATCCGATGGTTGTCATCGCTCCAAGCCCTGATCCTGATCCGCCATGACCGATCTCGGACCATGGCGATCAATCCGATCGACGACGATCCGACGATTGCGATCGATCCAAGCCCTGATCTCGATTGGCCACGACCGACCCCGGACCGTTGCGATCGGTCCGAGATCGCTGACGAACCAACGGTTGCGATCGAACCAAGCCCTGATCCTGATCGGCCACGATCAATCTCGGACCATGGCGATCAGTCCGATCGGCATAGTTCCGACGGTTGCGATCGATCCAAGCCCTGATACCGATCGTCTATGACCGATCTCGGACCGTGGCGATCGCACCGATCGGCGTCGATCCGATGGTTGCCATCGATCAAAGCCCTGATCGATCCTGGTCGGCAATCAACGATCTCGGACCGTCGCGATCGATCCGATAGGCGACAATCCGATGGTTGTGATCGATCCAAGCCGTGATCCTGATCGGCCACGACCGATCTCGGACCGTGGCGATCGGTCCGATCGGTGATGATCTGATGATTTCGATTGATCCAAGCCCCCATCCCGATCGGCCCATGACCGATCCCGGACCGTTGCGATCGGTTCGAGATCGCTAACGAACCGAACCAAGCCCTGATCCCAATCGGCCACGACTGATCTTGGACCGTGGCGATTGGTCCGATCGGCATGGTTTCGACGGTTGCGATCGATCCAAGCCCTGATCCCGATCGTCCATGACCGATCTCAGACCGTGGCGATCGCACCGATCGGCATCGATCCGACGTTTGCTATCGATCGAAGCCCTGATCGATCTTGGTCGGCGATCAACGATCTCGAACCATCACGATCGATCTGATAGGCGACAATCCGACGATTGCGATCGATCCAAGCCGTGATCCCGATCGGCCACGACCAATCTCGGACCATGGCGATCGGTCCGATCGGTGACGATCCGACGGTTTCGATCGTTCCAAGCCCTCATCCCGATCGGCCATGACCGATCCCGGACCATTGCGATCGGTTCGAGATCGCTGACGAACCGACGGTTGCGATCGAACCAAGCCCTGATCCCGATCGGCCACAACTGATCTCGGACCGTGGCGATCGATCCGATTGGCATGGTTCTAACGGTTGCGATCGATCCAAGCCCTGATCCCGATCGTCCATGACCGATCTCAGACCGTGGCGATTGCACCGATCGGTCGATCCGACAATTGCCATCGATCGAAGCCCTGATCGATCCCGATCGGCGATCAATGATCTTGGACCGTCGCAATCGATCCGATAGGCGACAATCCGACGGTTGCGATTGATCCAAGCCCTCATCCCGATCGGCCATGACCGATTCCAGACTGATGCGATCGGTCCGAGGTTGCTGACGATCCGATGGTTGTGATCGATCCAAGCCTTGATCCCGATCGGCTATGACCGATCTTGGACCATGGCGATCGGTCCCATTGGCAACGATCCAACGTTTGCGATCGATCCAAGCCCTGATCCCGATCGGCCACGACCGATCCCCGACCGTTGCGATTGGTTCAAGATCGCTGGCGATCCGACTGTTGCGATCGATCCAAGCACTGATCCCGATCATCCACGATCGATCTAGGACCATGGCGATCGGACCGATCGGTGTCGATCCGATGGTTGCCATTGCTCCAAGCCCTGATCCTGATCCGCCACGATCGATCTCGAACCACGGCGATCAATCCGATCAGCGACGATCCAACGATTGTGATCGATCCAAGCCCTGATCCTGATCAGCCATGACCGATTTTGGACCGTTGCGATCGGTCCGAGATTGCTGACGAACCGACGGTTATGATCAAACCAGCCCTGATCCCGATCGGCCACAACCGATCTTGAACCGTGGCGATCGGTTCGATCAACATGGTTCCGACGGTTGCGATCGATCCAAGCCCTAATCCCGATCGTCCATGACCGATCTCGGACCGTGGCGATCGCATCGTTCAGCATCGATCCGATGGTTGCCATCGATCGAAGCCCTGATCGATCCCGATCGATAATCAACCATCTTAGACCATCGCGATCGATCCGATAGGCGACAATCTGATGGTTGCGATTGATCCAAGCCCTGATCCTGATCGGCCATGACTGATCTTGAACCGTGGCGATCGGTCCGATCGGTGACGATCCGATGGTTGCGATCGATCCAAGCCCTTATTCCGATCGGTCATGATCGATTTTGGACCGATCGCTATTTAACATAATTAATTTTTTTAAATACATTGCGATGCAAAGGGTTGTGTCAAAATTAATTAATATGATAATTATATTATATAAAAATTAATTTTATTTATAATAATTACGATGCAACAAGTACGTTGCTAAATTAAAACATAATTTTCTTAATTAATTTTTTGGTTTATTGCATCGCTAATGCATCGCTATTTAACATAATTAATTTTTAAAAACATTGCAACACACTGTGTTACATCGTAATTATTTTTCTCATATTTATACTTTATAAAATTTAATTTTATTTAAAATAATTGTAACACATTTATTGCGTTACTAAATTAAAAAATAATTTTTCTAATTTTCTGGTTTATTGCATCGCTAATGCATCGCTATTTAATATATTTAATTTTTTTAAAACATTGCGATGCACTAAGTTGCATCGTAATATTTTTTCCTAATATTTATACTTTATAAAAATTAATTTTATTTAAATTATTTGCGATGCAATTGGTACGTTGCTAAATTAAAAATATTTTTTTTAATTTTCTAGTTTATTGCATCGCTAATGCATCGCTATTTAATATATTTAATTTTTTAAAAAACATTGCGACGCACTGATTTGCATCGCAATATATTTTTCTAATATTTATATTTTATAAAATTTAATTTCATTTAAATTATTTATGACGCAATTGGTGCGTCGCTAAATTAAAAATAATTTTCTAATTTTCTGATTTATTGCGTCGCTAATGCGTCGCTATTTAACATATTTAATTCTTTTAAAAATATTGCGACGCACTGTGTTGCGTCGCATATTTTTTGTATATTTATATTTTATAAAAAATTAATTTAAAAATATTGCAATGCATTATTTGCGTCGCTAAATAAAAATTAATTTTTTTTTAATTTTCTGGTTAATTGAGTCGCTAATGCGTCGCTAAGGCGTTGCAATATTTTATTGTCACAGAGGCGTCGCAAAGTGGTTACAATTTAGCGATGCATAATTGCGTCACTATTTCAGTATTTTCTTGTAGTGGAATAATCTTATATAGGCTCCGTCCTAAGAAAACATGGCTTTAGGATGATCTTTGAGTCTCATAAATTTGTATTTACTAAGGGAGGAATATTTATTAGAAGGGGTTACTTGATTAATAGATTATTCAAGGTTAATGTAATGACTGTATATAGAAATCTTGAAATGAATAAAGCTTCTTCTTCTGCTTATATGGTTGACTCTTCTTGTTTATGGCATGATAGATTAGGACATGTGAATTTTAATTCATTATGAAAATTAATGAAATTAAAATTATTACTAATCATGAAATTGATCCACATTACAAGTGTGAAGTGTGTGTTGAAGCTAAGTTAGCAAAAATAAAATTTTCTTCAGTAGAAAGAAATACTTAACCTCTTGACTTAATTCATAGTGATTTATGTGACTTAAAGTCATTTCAAACTCGAGAATGTAAAAAGTATTTATAACATTTATTTATGATTCAACAAGATACAGCTATGTGTATCTACTAAAGTCTAAAGATGAGGCTTTAGAAATGTTTAAATGTTATAAGAATAAAGTTGAAAATCAACTTGATAAAAAGATTAAGGCCATAAGGAGTGATAGAGGTGGAGAATACGATGCATCTTTTTATGAATTCTATCAAGAGCATGGCATTATTCATCAAACTACGACTTCTTATTTGTCTCAATCTAATGGAATTGCGGAATGCAAAAATCATATATTAAAAGAAATGATGAATGCTATGTTGATAAATTCTGGTACATCATAGAATTTATAGAAAGAAGCAATTCTCTCAGCAAATCATATTCTTAACAAGATACCTCTTAAGAAGAAGGATGTTACTCCATATGAGTTATGGAAAGAAAAGAAGTATTCTTACAATTACTTAAGAGTGTGAGGGTGTCTAGCTAAAATAGCTATTTCAGACCCCAAAAAGGTCAAAATAGGACCTAAAACTATTAATTGTATATTTATCGATTATGCACATAATAGTAGTGCATATCGCTTTCTTGTATATAAATAAGATATATATGATATACAGAAAAATACAATCATGGTATCAAGGAATGCATCATTCTTTGAATATATATTTTCAAGCAAAGGGAATTAGAAATAAGTTCAAATAAAAGAACTTATGATAATACTGCAAGTAGTAGTCATCAGGAAGAATATCCTGAAGATGAACCCAGACACAGTAAGAGACCAAAGTTGCAAAGTCCTTTGGTCCTGATTATGTAACTTATATGTTACAAGATGAACCTCAGACATTCATAGAGGCAATATCTAATCCAGAAGCACTCTTTTAGAAAGAAGCTGTTAATAGTTAAAATTAAGTCCATCATGCACAATTATACCTAGGAGTTGGTAGACTTGCCATCTAGTATGAAACCTTTAGGGTGCAAGTGAATTTTTAAGAAAAGGTTAAAGGCTGATGGATCAATTGACAAGTATAAAGCCAGATTAGTGGCTAAGGGCTTCAAATAAAAAGAATGTATAGACTTCTTTGATACCTATTCACAAGTAAGTAGAATAACATCCATAAGAGTGTTAATCACTTTTGCAGCCATTAATAATCTTGAAATTCATCAAATGGATGTTAAAACTGCTTTTCTGAATGGTGAATTAGATGAAAAAATATATATGGAACAGCCTGAGGGATTTGTTATTCCTAGACAAGAAAAGAATGTGTGTAGACTTGTTAAATCCTTATATGGATTAAAACAAGCACCTAAGCAATGATATATAAAATTTGATAATGTCATGTTATCAAATGGATTCATAATAAATGAATGTGATAAATGTATATATATCAAAACCCTGCCTGAAGGGTATGTGATAATCTGCTTATATGTAGATGACCTGTTAATCATTGGTAGTAATATTGAAATGATTAAACCAATAAAAAATATTGATCAAACATTTTGACATGAAAAATATGGGTGTTTCGGATGTTATACTAGGGATTCGAATCACTAAAATATCTAAAGAAATAATATTATCTCAATCTCATTATATTAAAAAAATATAAAATAAGTTTAAAAAGTATGATACTAGCTTGGTAAAAATATCTGTAGATGTTAATCTACATTTCGCTATCTCAGTTGGAATATTTACGTATAATTGATAGTTTAATGTATGCCATGAATTACACTCGTCCTGACATAGCATATGCTGTCAATAAGTTGAGCAGATTCACAAGTAATCCAGGTCCAAATTATTGGATAGCTCTAATAAGGGTATTAAGATATCTGCGATATATCCTAAGTTATAGATTAATTATTCAAGATATCCAGTTGTACTAGAAGGATACAGTAATGCAAATTGGATATCTAACATAGAAGATACAAAATCTACAAGTGGATATGTATTCACCTTAGGAGGAGGTGCTGTGTCATAGAAATCTTCTAAGCAAACATGTATAGCTCGATCCACTATGGAATTTGAGTTTATTGCTTTAAAAAAGGTTGCTGAAGAAGCAGAATGACTTCGAAACCTTTTAAAAGATATTCCATATTGGTCAAAGCATGTGTCTGCAATATGCATACATTGTGATAGTCAATCGGTAATTTGCAGAGTACAGAATAATATGTATAATGGTAAGTCTGGACATATATCACAGACATAATACATTAAGCAGTTACTTGAAATTAGTGTAATTTCTATTGACTATATTCAGTCAAAGAAAAACCTAGCGGATCCATTAACAAAGGAGTTACCAAAAGATCAAGTAAACTGTTTATCGAGGAGAATGGGTTTAAAACTATAACTAAAAAATCTTCATAGTGGATACCCAACCTAGCTGACTGAAGATCCCAAGATCTAGGTTCAAAAGGGATAACTAAATTATGAAGATACTTGCATAGCACTAAGGATGTCCAATCCTACTCATTCCTATGATAATTAGTGCTACATGCTAAAGGTAGTAGGATAAGCATTGCTTTTAATGATTCTTATGACATAAAATTCATGTGGGGTATAGCAGGATACTCTTAATAAGAATCACCTATGTGAGTGCGAACTGGGCCAATTCTATGAGAATTTTAAGGTTTAATTCTCTAAAGCACTCATGAAATCAGAAGATGTTCGGGCCAAAATGAACACAACCATGAGAACCAAAAGAATGCTCGGAAAGAAGTTATGTGATTATTATTGTTTAGGTTTACACAAAATGCTGAAAAGTTCAAGACATCATGTTCACTTTTTAGCAAGTAAACTCGATAACAACTACTAACGAAGGTTCAAAGCCACAAATTACCTATCTTGATATAATTCATCCCACTATACTCTCTTTGGTGTCTACATATTCATTTGCATTAAAATCTTTTATGTGGGGGTTTGCCTTTGCTGATCTTTGATCTAAGTCCAATTTTCATTCATGTGGAGGATTGTTGGATAATGGGCCTAATAGGCCTTGAATACCCTAATAGGCCTTGAAAGCCCATTACCTCCTCCTTGTGTGAATGAGAAATTGTGAGGATATTTAGTCCCACATCAAAAAAATTAAGAAAGAAAGGTTCAATTATATGGAAACCTCTTCCTTCATGCTTAAGTTCCTTAGGCTCACCATAAGTGGAGAGCTTGAGGGTGATGCGCAATGGGCGCTTTGTAGGCGCACTTTGCACTTCGCATGCGCATCATCGCGAGAAGCTTGAGGGGATTTTAAATTTTTCCTTGATCATGTGGATCCGACAGTGAAGACTGATCAGATTAAGATAAGGGACTGAGATCAAACGATGGAACAATGTGATTGGAAATAGCGGTGTTGATCGGCTGATCATGGCTTGGATTGATCGCAGCCGTTGATGAAAAGATCATTGACCATCGGTTGACCGATCAACAGAAGCTTGAGGGGCTTTTAAAATTTTTCTTGATCATGAGGATCCAACGGTGGAGATTGATCGGATTAAGATGAGGGGCTGAGATCAAATGATGGACCAATGTGATTGAAAATAGTGGTGTTGATCGGCTGATCATGGCTTGGATTGATCGCAGCTGTTGATGAAAAGACCGTTGACTATCAGTTGATCAATTAACAGGACTGTTGGTGATAAGATACGTACAGATCATAGATCAACGCATCAAGATATGCATCGATCGCATGATAGCCTATTAAGGCTTCTAAGAAGCACGCCAATCACGTGATCTTCATATCATGGTTATAAATCGGCGTATCAAGGCTTCGAAGAGGCAAGCCGATCACATGATCTGCGTATTAGGACTTCAAAAAGGCTGATTAATCACGTGATCTTTAGATCATGACTGTAAATCGACTTATTCCATCACAAAAAGGCTTATTGATCAGACCATTGATCGCATCCGATCAGATTTAACGGTGCAGATCAAATCCGTAGGGTTCCTTCCAAAGGGCACCTAAAACTTATAAATATGACCCTAAACCCTTGCATTTTCATTCAATCTAGATTCAATCCAAAAGTCCTTTCCTCTCAAAGGCATTTGCAAACTCTCCTAAGGGTAGTATATCAATAGTGCATTAAAAGAGAGAAGCATTCTTGGTTCGATATTTTTGGTGAATTGTAGTGCTGCTTTCATCAAAAGAAGACTGTTGTATCCTAGAAGACTGTTGTATCTTAGAAGACAATCGTTATACTGACCGTAAGCACCGTTGAGGGATAAAATTATCTTAAGAACATAGAGTATAACTCTAGACTCAGTTTTATCAATTAGATAGCCACTATCTGCTCCAACACAATTATTAGAAGATTCTTAAAGAATAGTTTCTCACTTGTGCAGGTGGCTAGCTTGACCCTCGACATCTTCAACTGGGAATGGTGATGAAAAGAATACTTTTTAGATGAAAAGAATACTTTTTGCAAGCTCCCTTTTCCCACAAAAGAATCGTTTGGTTATTATGATAGGAATATTGGCCATGGATTGGAAGCTAAAGTAGCTGCAGCTACTGACAAGCGGGGGGCAAAATGCGTATGTTTCTTTATGTTTTACTCTTCTTTCAATAAAATTAATCAGCTGCTGGTTTTATTCCTTTCATTCTTTGTTATTGATGACCTTAATAGTGTGACAAAATAAGAAAAGGAGAAAAATGTGCTCTTAGTCTACAAAATATAACCATGTTCCGTACCTCATCTAGGGAAATATTAATTAGATAACTAGCTGATCGATATCAAATTAAATAGGAGCAATCACTATATTTTTGATAGCATTTCCTTAATTTTTTGGTTGCACTTATTCTGCGTGTTGCATTCCACGTTTAAGAGATGACAAAGTCATCTTGCTAGCACTTTTTTCGGTTGTGCAATAACTTTCTTCTTTTTTTGGTCCCTCCAAAGATTTTATCTAATAAACAGCAAGCACGGCTAGGTAGGTGATGGCGCCAAGACACCTTTCTCGAACGTCGGGGATGACGGACGTCTCCCTCCTCGAAGTCCTGCAAGAAAAGTTCCCGGGGACCGGTGGGGACCCTCCGACGATCAAGTCAGTTGCTTGGGCTCAGACAAAGAACCGCTCCAGCGAAGAGGAGCTGAGGCGGTTAGGGTTTTTGCTGGGAGGAAGAAAGCTCAGAAAAATCAGAGTTCAGATCCCACTTACAGCGTGAGCATGTGCCTTTTATACCTGTCCGAATACCCTAACTTGCGGCTTTGAAAGATCTCCATCATACCGTTGCTGCGTGTGATACCACACGTGTCCGGTAGCTGTGTAGGCGTTCAGTGTACGTCGCCGGTCGATATGACTGGGCACCATTGCTAGAGGTAGCGAGTCGTACGCCGTAGCGAGGCATGGCGATGCACAGGGACATGCAATACGCCAAACACCGTTATGAGGCATGGTCCTCCGTAACGGGGCACAATCACGGGAGTACCGAATGGTACGCTATAGCAAGGCATGGTCATGCACAGGGGCATGCAACGCGCCAAACATCGTTATGAGGCATGGCCCTCCGTAACGGGGCACAATCATGGGAGTACCGAATGGTACGCTGTGGCAAGGCATGGTCATGCGCTGAAAATCATGTGTAAGCACCGTGCAACCTGATAGTTTCTATTTTCCTTGGTAGTTGAGTCGCATGCTAATCACCGATGGCCCCACCCAGCGACCCCGAGGGGGTCCCGGGGGTGGGGGATGCGGACGCGATGCACCCCGACCCCGAGGGGTCCTCGGGGTTAAGATATGATGACCCCACCCCCCGACCCCGAGGGGGTACCGGGGGTGGGGGAATGACAGTGCACCCCGAGACCGGTGGTGGCCTCGGGGTTAAGAAATGATGACCCCACCCCCCAACCCCGAGGGGGTACCGGGGGTGGGGAATGACAGTGCACCCCGAGACCGATGGGGGCCTCGGGGTTAAGAAATGATGACCCCACCCCCCGACCCCGAGGGGGTACTGGGGGTGGGGAATGACAGTGCACCCCGAGACCGGTGGGGGCCTCGGGGTTAAGATATGATGACCCCACCCCCCGACCCCGAGGGGGTACCGGGGGTGGGGGAATGACAGTGCACCTCGAGACCGGTGGGGGCCTCGGGGTTAAGAAATGATGACCCCACCCTCCGACCCCGAGGGGGTACCGGGGGTGGGGAATGACAGTGCACCCCAAGACCGATGGGGGCCTCGGGGTTAAGAAATGATGACCCCACCCCCGACCCCGAGGGGGTACTGGGGGTGGGGGAATGACAGTGCACCCCAAGACCGGTGGGGGCCTCGGGGTCAAGAAATGATGACCCCACCCTCCGACCCCGAGGGGGTACCGGGGGTGGGGGAATGACAGTAGCTGCCGTTACCTTTTCTGACGATGCTGGGATCAGTCATATCAGATGCCCCCTCGCCCCTGGGCGAAGCGGGTCCCACCACTGAGGCTCAAGGGGCGTTCTCCACGTGGCTGATCCCTGTCCTCGACTTTTATGCGGACGGTGCGGGGAATGTAAGGAGGCGGCCTTCCGTACACTGTGCCAGCCATGATCACCCTCAAGAATGAGGACTGGCTCTTCGGAGCCCGTGCGAAAAGGCGTATCATCATTTCCTCTCATTACGGCGACGTCAGCGGGGTCCCATCACTGGCTGGGGGCGTGCCGCACCATGCGCTGGGGCGTTCCTCGAGGTGAACCGGCGTATGGCAGGAGCCGCGTGGCGACGAGACATGGCGGGACGTTTTGAAAACTCAATAAAGCTAGGTGAGGGGGGTGGACTGATGCCACACCGCCTTTGCCATCGTCTTCTTCCTTGCTTGCTCTCCAATTTCTCCTGCGACCTACGAGCCCGCGCCCGGTTTTCTTTGCCCTCCCAGGTTAGCTTCCCCTGTCTTATTCATGAGTTCCCCCTCCTGGACCTCGGAGGACGGTTCTGAGGACCGTCCTCCCTCTGTGAGGTGCCATATCTCTCCCACTCCTTCTCCCCCACTTGAGTGGTCCTCTGATCCAGAGGACCACGTCCCTTTGGCCCGGCGACAGGCCACCGGTGGAGCCCCATCGAGGGGCCACCGGCTGAGGGCCGGGACCTCCTCGAGGGCGGAGGAGTCCCCAGAGGGGACGGCCTCCTCAATGAAGCGGTCGAACCTGGAAAGGATCCGGGCCTGCTACAGAATCCCCCGGGAGATCGAATTATTCCCGCCAACTCCTGACGACCGGGTCATCTCCTCCCGACCCGATCGGGTAGCTCTCTACGAGACCTGCCTACAGGCAGGTCTTCGTCCCCCTTTTCACCCTTTTTTTGTCAACCTCCTCAACTTTTACTCCTTGACCCTTCCCAGCTAGTCCTAAATTCTTGCCGTGTAATTAGTGCCTTCATCATTCTCTATCACCATCTAGGTATCACCCCTAGGATTAGCTTATTTCGTAACTTCTATTCCCTCCGAGCCCAAAAAGGGTGGTGGCTGTTTCAGCCCCGACCCAATAGGGTTCTGAAGCTTCTTCTACCTTCATCGATCAAGGGGTGGAAACCCCGCTTCTTCTTCGCCAACGTCGACCAAGTCCGCCCCCGGTGGGGAGACCCCGACCTCCGGGGGAACGCCATGGCTATTCAGCCTGGAGACCGGAGGCAATGGGGTTATTGCTGACCACCGAAATTCCCCGATACACCTTGCTGCTATCGGAGGACAACTTGGAGTCGGCGGGCCTGGTCTCCATCGGGGTAAGTCTTCTCCACACTTAGCCAGAAATTCTGCCCCTCTTCTTTTTTCTTCTCTTCTTTTTTTTTTTTTTTTTTTTTACTGTTCTGAAAACCTAACTTGTGTCATGCAGCAATGAAAATTCTGACAGTGAAATTGATAAGGGCCGCCAAGAAAAGGGCCCGAGAAGGGCCGTCCGGGGGCCAGCAGGCCCCGGCCCCGAAACGCCCGGTGGTCCGGGCCTCCCTCCCGACACCAGTCTCCCCACCCTCGGCTCCGCCACACGTCCCAGCCGTACCGGAGGTCAACCTTACGGCCGACACTCCACCGGAGGTGGGAGCGACAGCGGGAGCCACCGCCGAAGAGCCAGCAGCGGGGGCGCACATGCCAACCGACGAGCTCCCGGTCCCCGGGGGAGCGACCCCACCAGACGCTGCCAGGGACTAGGGCGAGGGACCATCCGGCCCCGCGAGCCCACCCCCTGAGGGCCACTTGGGAGTGGCCCGCACACAGAGCCGGGGACATCCAAAACGGCGGAGGGAGGCGAGGGCGCACCCAGGCCGCCCCGAGACTCCCTGGACGACGGCCATTGGGCCGAGCGGGTCCTGGGTCCAGTCTTTGATCTTAGGATCATTGAGGATCTCAGTCATCAGGGGGCGGGTGCATTCTTCCGGGACTCTTACGCCGTCGTGGTCAGGGTAAGCAATCTTTTCATTTTTTCCCTCTTTATTGTTCATACATATATATTTTGTTGACCTGGGCTTATACGTGCAGATCGCGCACTCCTTGAGGGCTGCCAGGGAGGTAATCCAAGGGGGAAAGAACATTCTGTGGGAGACGCAGAAGGAGATCGAGGAGGCCCAATGCCGCGCGGAAGAGGCAGAGAGGGCGCTGGAGGCGGTCAAGGACACCTGCGCGAGTGAGGTGAGGGCCGCCATGAGCCGAACGGAGATGGAGGCTGACCGTACGCGCGTAGCACTTTCTCAAATGGCGGAGGCTGAGAGCGCGGTCATGGCCAGAGATATGCATATCTCTGAGTTGACCTCAGCTCTCCAGGAGGTCGAGGACCGGGCAGGCGCGGCGGCGGAAGAAGCAAGAGTGGCAAGGGAGGAGACCTGCCGGTGCGAGGAGGAGATGAGATGCGCTCGAGAGGAGATAAGCCGCACTCGAGAGGAGATAAGCCGCGCTCGAGAGGCTGAAAGGATCGCGGCGGAGGCCCTCGCTGCGGAGAAAGCTCGGGCCGCCGGGCTCGTTGAGGAATACAAGGCGTCTGGGAGTTTCGCAGACGACCTGGCCGAAGCTTCGGCCGCTGTATTCCTTGATGGGTTCCAGCACGCCAAGGAGAAGGTGGCCAGGGATTTGAATTTCCCCCGGGCTCTGGAGGTCGAATTGGAACAGCTGTCAGACCAGGCCCCTTCCGACGACGAGCCCGCACCGGCAGAGCCATGAGTTCGCGCCCGTGATTTTGCTTTTTCTTTTCTTGCTTTTGTAAGCCCGACTACGTCGGAGTTTTGTAGTCCTCAGTTAATGAAAATACTCTTCACAATGATCTTCGAATTATTGTTGACTTCATCAATTGATATGTGGTCCCACGACTCTATTCATTCTGATAATTCGGGGGACACCTCCCCACCCGCGCCACCCCGCCTTAGTCGCTTGAACCCTAGAGTTAGAACTAGGTAGAGTTAAATTTTAGGAGCAGGGACGCCGCCGATCGGAGATTAGGCTGGTAGGCCCCCTCGGGGCCATAGGCGCAGCGCCTTGTCAAGTATTGGACCTGGTGCTGGTCTGGCGCGTAGCTTGATGCCTGCGGGACTTAGCTCTCATTTGACCGGCAGGGTGTCGGGTCTTGACTGTGAAGAATCGTTGGTGCACCGCTCCGCCGGCGGTTAGCTGGGCTTTGTGCCTAGCTAGTGCAGGGCCTTGAGTGCCGACGGGGCGCCGGACTTTTGTTGTTGAGAGCCAGTGGCACACTACTCTGCCAGTGGTACACTGGACTTTGTGCCTGGCTAGTGCAGGGCTTTGAGTGCCGATGGGGCGCCAGACTTTTGTTGTTGAGCCAGTGGCACACTGCTCTGCCAGTGGTACACTGGGCTTTGTGCCTGGCTAGTGTAGGGCTTTGAGTGCCGACGGGGCGCCGAGCTTTTGTTGTTGAGAGCCAATGGCACACTGCTCTGCCAGTGGTACACTGGGCTTTGTGCCTGGCTAGTGCAGGGCTTTGAGTGCCGATGGGGCACCGGGCTTTTGTTGTTGAGAGCCAGTGGCACACTGCTCTTCCAGTGGTACACTGGGCTTTGTGCTGGCTAGTGCAGGGCTTTGAGTGCCGACGGGGCGCCGAGCTTTTGTTGTTGAGAGCCAGTGGCACACTGCTCTGCCAGTGGTACACTGGGCTTTGTGCCTGGCTAGTGCAGGGCTTTGAGTGCCGACGGGGCGCCGGGCTTTTGTTGTTGAGAGCCAGTGGCACACTACTCTGCCAGTGGTACACTGGGCTTTGTGCATGGCTAGTGCAGGGCTTTGAGTGCCGACGGGGCGCCGGGCATTTGTTGTTGAGAGCCAGTGGCACACTGCTCTGCCAGTGGTACACTGGGCTTTGTGCCTGGCTAGTGCAGGGCTTTGAGTGCCGACGGGGCACCGGGCTTTTGTTGTTGAGAGCCAGTGGCACACTGCTCTGCCAGTGGTACACTGGGCTTTGTGCCTGGCTAGTGCAGGGCTTTGAGTGCCGACGGGGTGCCAGGCTTTTGTTGTTGAGAGCCAGTGGCACACTGCTCTGCCAGTGGTACACTGGGCTTTGTGCTGGCTAGTGCAGGGCTTTGAGTGCTGACGGGGCGCCAGGCTTTTATTGTTGAGAGCCAGTGGCACACTGCTCTGCCAGTGGTACACTGGGCTTTGTGCCTAGCTAGTGCAGGGCTTTGAGTGCCGACGGGGCGCCGGGATTTTGTTGTTGAGAGCCAGTGGCACACTGCTCTGCCAATGGTACACTGGGCTTTTGTACCTGGCTAGTGCAGGGCTTTGAGTGCCGATGGGGCGCCGGGCTTTTGTTGTTGAGAGCCAGTGGCACACTGCTCTGCCAGTGGTACACTGGGCTTTGTGCCTGGCTAGTGCAGGGCTTTGAGTGCCGATGGGGCGCCGGGCTTTTGTTGTTGAGAGCCAGTGGCACACTGCTCTGCCAGTGGTACACTGGGCTTTGTGCCTGGCTAGTGCAGGGCTTTGAGTGCCGACGGGGCGCCGGGCTTTTGTTGTTAAGAGCTAGTGGCACACTACTCTGCCAGTGGTACACTGGGCTTTGTGCCTGGCTAGTGCAGGGCTTTGAGTGCCGACGGGGTGCCGGGCTTTTGTTGTTGAGAGCCAGTGGCACACTGCTCTGCCAGTGGTACACTGGGCTTTGTGCCTGGCTAGTGCAGGGCTTTGAGTGCCGACGGGGCGCTGGGCTTTTGTTGTTGAGAGCCAGTGGCACACTGCTCTGCCAGTGGTACACTGGGCTTTGTGCCTGGCTAGTGCAGGGCTTTGAGTGCCGATGGGGCGCCAGACTTTTGTTGTTGAGAGCCAGGGGCACACTGCTCTGCCAGTGGTACATTGGGCTTTGTGCCTGGCTAGTGCAGGGCTTTGAGTGCCGACAGGGCACCAGGCTTTTGTTGTTGAGAGCCAGTGGCACACTGCTCTGCCAGTGGTACACTGGGCTTTGTGCCTGGCTAGGCAGGGCTTTGAGTGCCGACGGGGCACCGGGCTTTTGTTGTTGAGAGCCAGTGGCACACTGCTCTGCCAGTGGTACACTGGGCTTTGTGCCTGGCTAGTGCAGGGCTTTGAGTGCCGACGGGGTGCTGGGCTTTTGTTGTTGAGAGCCAGTGGCACATTGCTCTGCCAGTGGTACACTGGGCTTTGTGCCTGGCTAGTGCAGGGCTTTGAGTGCCGACGGGGCGCCGGGCTTTTGTTGTTGAGAGCCAGTGGCACACTGCTCTGCCAGTGGTACACTGGACTTTGTGCCTGGCTAGTGCAGGGCTTTGAGTGCCGACGGGGCACCGGGCTTTTGTTGTTGAGAGCCAGTGGCACACTGCTCTGCCAGTGGTACACTGGGCTTTGTGCCTGGCTAGTGCAGGGCTTTGAGTGCCGACGGGGTGCCAGACTTTTGTTGTTGAGAGCCAGTGGCACACTGCTCTGCCAGTGGTACACTGGGCTTTGTGCCTGGCTAGTGCAGGGCTTTGGATAGCTAAAATTGAATCTTGTTAGCATTGGATAAGGGGTGAAAACCCAAGCAAATACAGGGATGATACTTAACATGAAAAGAGGGATACATTACTGATAATACCGGCGGAGGTTATCCGCATTCCACGTCCTAGGGAGTGATGTCCCATCGAGTTCTTCAATTTTCTAAGCCCCGTGGCGCAGCGTCTCGCTGATTCGGTAAGGTCCCTCCCAGTTAGGGGCTAGCTTGCCTCCCTCAGTTGGCTTTGAGACCTCAGCCCGTCGAAGGACTAGATCTCCTGGTAGGAACGTCCGGGGGCGCACGCGTGCGTTGTAGTATTTCGCGGCCCGTTGTCGGTAAGCTGCCATTTGAAGCCGCGCTCTGTCCCGCACTTCCTCCACCAGGTCGAGGTTGGCTCGTAGTTGGTCAGGGTTAACTTCTTCACTATAAGCCTCCACCCGAGGGCTAGGTGCCCCGATCTCCACAGGGATAACAGCCTCAGAGCCAAAGACTAGGCTGAACGGCGTTTCACCAGTGGGGGCTTGAGGCGTTGTGTGATAGGCCCATAGCACGTTGGGGAGCTCCTCCACCCATCATCCCTTGCAGCCATCTAGCCGAGACTTCAGTCCCTGGAGGATGATTCGGTTGATCACTTCAGCTGCTCCGTTGGTTTGAGGATGCCCGACGGAAGTGAACCTCTGACAGATTCGCAGCTCGGAGAAGAACTCCCGGAAAGGCGCATTGTCAAACTGCCGGCCATTATCAGTGACTAGTGTGCGCGGCAGCCCGAACCGACATATGATTGACTTCCAGAAGAAAGATCTCACTTTACTCTCAGTAATCTTGGCCAGAGCCTCAGCTTCAACCCACTTGGTGAAGTGGTCCACCGCCACCAAGAGGAACTTCCGCTGCCCGGAAGCCGGGGGAAATGGACCTAAGATATCGATGCCCCACTAGGCAAAGGGCCAAGGCGCCACCAGGGGGGTCAGGTGAGATGTCGGCTGTCGTTGGATATTGGCATGACGTTGGCAGCTATCACACTTCTTGACAAGCTCGGCCGCGTCCTCCTTCATCGTCAACCAAAAGTACCCTTGGCGCAGGGCTTTGTAAGCTAGGGCTCTGCCCCCCAGATGACTCCCACATATGCCTTCGTGGATCTCCCTGAGGATATAATCTGATTCAGTTGGCCCCACACACCTGAGGACCGGGTACGAGAAAGATCTCCGATAAAGCTTCCCGTCCATCATCAAGAATCTCGGGGCCCTTCGTTTGAGCAGCTTGGCCTCAGCGGGGTCCTCCGGGAGAGTGCCGTCAGTCAAGTACCGGATGTAGGCATCCATCCAGGAGGGCTCCTGCTCCACCGGTAGCACTTCATCCGCGGCCTCAATGCTTGGGACTTGTAGGTGCTCCACGTATGTTGTCCCCAACGTCCCGTCGACCGAAGTGGCCAAACGGGATAGTGCGTCAGCCCTGGCATTCTCCGCCCTGGGGATATAGCTGACACGGAAATAGGAAAAATGAGACGCCTGGGACTGCACCTTGCTCAAGTAGCGGGACATGGTAGGGTCCCTAGCCTCATACTCCCGGCGACTAATCCAGAAATGAGTTGAGAGTCCGTGAAGGCCCTTAAGCGCCCTGCACCCAGCTCCTCGGCTAATCTCATCCCCGCCAGCAGGGCTTCGTACTCCGCCTGATTATTGGTCGCCAGGAACTGGAATCTGAGAGCATACTCCACCACGTCTCCCTCCGGGCTCACGAGAATGAGTCCGGCTCCGCTCCCTTGAGAGTTTGCCGCTCCATCTACATGCAGGATCCAGTCCTCCGCCTCTCCAGATGAGGGAGAGTCCCTAGGCTCCTCCGGTCGCGCCTCTTCCACGTCCTTCTCGGTCCAGGAGCACTCGACTAGCAAATCCGCCAACACTTGGGACTTCATGGCTGATCTTGGCCGGATGGATAGGTCAAACTCGCTTAGCTTGATGGCCCATTTAGCCAGCCGGCCGGAGGTGTCGGGGCGAGACAGGAAAGATCGCAGGGGCTGGTCCGTGAGCACCACGATGGGATGGGCTTGAAAGTAAGGCCGAAGGCGCTGAGTAGAGACCACCAAGGCAAAGATAATCTTCTCAGTTTTTGAATACCTACTCTCAGCGTCATGGAGTACCTTGCTGGTATAATAGATTGGCTTCTGGGCTCCGTCGGGATCCATGCACACAAGCACGGAGCTAACAGCCTTGGGGGAAGCGGCCAGATATAAAAAGAGCTCCTCTCCATTCTCAGGCTTGGACAGTAGTGGAGGAGTGGAGAGAAACTGCTTCAACTCTTCAAAGGAGCCCTGACACTCTTTTGTCCACTCGAAGCCGTTAATCTTGCGCAGTGCCTTGAAAAAAGGTAGGCACCTCTCCGCCGACCTTGACATGAAACGACTCAAGGTCGCCACCCTCCCCGTCAGGCGCTGCACCTCCTTCTTGCTGACCGGAGGCCGCATCTCCAGGATGGCTCTGATCTTGTCGGGGTTGGCCTCGATCCCGCGCTGGGTCACCATGAAACCCAGGAACTTGCCAGCCGCTACTCCGAAAGCGCATTTGTGGGGGTTGAGCTTCATCCGGTACCGACGCAGATTGTTGAAAGTCTCCTCGAGGTCTGCTACATGGTCTTCTGCGTTGGTGCTCTTGGTCAGCATGTCATCCACATATACCTCCATGTTGCGCCCCAGCTGATCCTCAAAAACCTTGTTCATTAATCTTTGGTAAGTAGCCCCGGTGTTTTTCAGTCCAAAGGGCATCACCCTGTAACAGTAAATCCCCTTCTCCGTGACAAAGGAGGTTGTTTCTTCATCTGCTGAGCTCATCTTGATTTGATTATACCCCAAGAACGCATCCATGAAACTGAGCGTCCCATGCCCGGAGGTGGCGTCTACCAGCTGGTCGATTCGGGGGAGCGGGAAGCTATCCTTGGGACACGCCTTATTGAGGTCAGTGAAATCCACGCACATTCTCCAGCTTCCACTGGCCTTACGAACCATCACGACGTTCGCCAACCAGTCGGGGTAGCGCACCTCGCGGACGTGGCCAGCTACCAATAGCTTCCGCACCTCCTCGTCAACAGCCTTCTGCCGGTCCGGGGCAAAACTCCTTTTCTTCTGCCTGACGGGCCGGCACTCCGGTCGAATGTTGAGCTGATGTGTAATCACCTCCTCCGGGATCTCGGGCATGTTGGACGCTGACCATGCGAAGACATCGGCGTTGGCCCGCAGAAAGGTGAGGAGCCGGTCACGAGCTTCGTTCGAAAGTAAGGCTCCAACTCGAACCGTCTGCATGGGGTCCTCCCCGAGGGGGAAAGTGAGCAGCCGCTCGGCCGGTTCCCCCCTCCTCTCCAGGTCTCGTGGGTCAAGGACCTCGGGTGTTGGTGCAGATGGCGGTGCAGGCGCTGCCTCCTGGGGACTGGGGGCCAAGTGATAGCAGAGCGCCGGTAGGCCCTGCTCTCCTCGCATCTCGCCGATCCCTCTGGTAGTTGGGAACCTCACCAGGAGCCGCTTGGTGGATATGACGGCATCCAAGAGGTTGAGCCCGGGCCTCCCAAGAATCGCGTTGTACGCCAGGGGCACACAGACTACCAAAAATTTTATAAGGACAGTGCTTTGGCACGGAGCCGTTCCAGCCGTTACGGGAAGAGTAATTTCCCCTCGACCCTCACAGAATCTCCTGTGAATCCCATCAAAGGCGTGACGACAGGTCAAAGTAGATCATGCGACAGATTCATGCGAACAAAGGCATCGTAGTTCAGAACATCTACGGAGCTTCCACTGTCGACTAGGATTCATTTTACAGGATGTTTAGCAATCGTCATGGATACGACGACGCTATCATCATCTTGATTTACAACCTCCTCCAAGTCCTTTTCGAAAAAAGGAATTACAGCTTCTACTCCTCCCTCTCCCCTTGGTCTCTTCGACGGGCCTCCTGCCCCCCAGGAAATCATTGCCACTGTCTTCTCCATCGGGGCGTTATCAATTACCGGCGGTGCAGGCGCCGACGGGACAGGAGCTCCCGGGTTGTTCCTTTGGACAAACTTCCTCAGATGGCCTTGTTGAATGAGGTCTTCAATGGCTTTCTTCAGCTATCGGTAGTCGTCGGTGTTGTAGCCATGGTCCCGGTGGTAGCGACAGTAGAGATTTTTGTTTCGAGGAATCTTCGGGTTGATGGGAGGAGGGCGTTGCAAATAGGGCTCCCCTTCGATCTCGAGCAGGATCTGAGATATCAGGGCAAGCAGCGGAGTGTAAGGCCCGTCTCTCGGTGCAGGAGGTCGAGGACGGTGATCTGGTCGGCGAGGAGGCTTGGGCCTCCTGGGGCGGGCTTCGGCAGGTTCTGGCTGGGTTGGCTTCCTGGGTATGCTCCCGCCAGCTTCACGCTGGGAAAAGTCAGCTTCGTCTGCCCAGATGTACTTCTGGGCGCGGACCAAAAGTTCAGAGTAGGAGCCCGGCGGCTTTTTGTCAAGAGAGTCTGCGAAGCGAGAAGGGCGGAGCCCCCGCTTCAGAGCCAAGGTTGCCACCGAGTCCTCCAGGTTGTAGACCTCCAAGGCGGCCTTCTTGAACCGGGCAACATAGTCCCGCAGGGTTCGCCCATCTTTTGCTGCATGGCAAACAGGCTGTCCGCCACCCTTGGGATCTTCCGGCAAGCGTCAAAGTGGGCCAGAAAAGCCCTCTCCAACTGGCGGAAGGAGTCGATGCTTTGTGGCGGCAGGCGAGAATACCAAGCCCGGGCAGCTTTTTTCAGGGTAGCCAGGAAAGCAACACACATGAGTGAGTCAGTGGCCCCTTGAACTTGCATGAGTACCTTGTAGCTCTCCAAATGATCCAGGGGGTCCGTAGTCCCGTCGTATGGGTCCAGTTGAGGAAGGCGGAACCTAGTAGAGATAGGCTCCTCGATGATGCGACGGGACAGGGGAGGTCGACTGTCGTAGTCAGTCTCTGGCAGGTGGGTGATCTGACGGCTAAGTTCTTCCAGCTTCTGGTTGCACTCCTCGAGTCGACGCTTAGCTCGACGAGGCATCCGGCCATCAAAGGAGCCCTCCCCTGAAGATTCAGAAGAAGAACGGGGGCGGCGATGCCGGCATGGGCGCTCTGCCTCCTTTCCGTGCCGCCGCTTAGGAGAAACGCTGGCGTGACGAGAAGGAGACCGGGGCCTTTTGGATGCTTCGCGGTGATGCGGCTTGGCCGGGGATCGGCGGCGATGATCTATAGGAACTGGCGATCTCCGGTGGGAGGAATGCTGGCTAGGCTGCATCACCCCAGGGACAGACGGGTTTGGCTCCGGTTGCCGCAAGGCTGCTTGCTGGTGCTGCATGCCTTGAACCATCGCCGCCAACAACTGGACCTGCGTGGCCAGGGCAGCGAATCAATCTTCCTGAAGTTGCTGTGGAGCAGACGCAGGGACGTCATTCGGCGGAGCGGAAGGCCCTGTCCCCCGGAGATGCAGAGGCTCCGGAAGACTGGACGCGAGAGCCGGGGGGCCTCCGCGGGTGGACCAGCCCCGCAGCGCTGCCCCCCAGCACGGCCGGCTGAAACTCCTTTCATTTGAGTCGTCACCATGGTTTCGAGGTCCTGAAATCAGGAGAAAGAAGAAAGCTACTGGTTCGACGTCTTTCTTGCGCTTCCCCTTCCTGGCGCGCCAATCTGATGGCGCCAAGACACCTTTCTCGAACGTCGGGGATGATGGATGTCTCCCTCCTCGAAGTCCTGCAAGAAAAGTCCCCGGGGACCGGTGGCACCGGTGGGGACCCTCCAACGATTAAGTCAGTTGCTTGGGCTCAGACAAAGAACCGCTCCAGCGAAGAGGAGCTGAGGCGGTTAGGGTTTTTGCGGGGAGGAAGAAAGCTCAGAAAAACCAGAGTTCAGATCCCACTTACAGCATGAGCATGTGCCTTTTATACCTATCCGAATACCCTAACTTGCGGCTTTGAAAGATCTCCATCGTACCGTTGCTGCGTGTGATACCACACGTGTCCGGTAGCTGTGTAGGCATTCAGTGTACGTCGCCGGTCGATATGACTGGGCACCATTGCTAGAGGTAGCGAGTCGTACGTCGTAGCGAGGCATGGCGATGCACAGGGACATGCAACGCGCCAAACACCGTTATGAGGCATGGCCCTCCGTAACGGGGCACAATCACGGGAGTACCGAATGGTACGCTGTGGCAAGGCATGGTCATGCACAGGGGCATGCAATGCGCCAAACATCATTATGAGGCATGGCCCTCCGTAACGGGGCACAATCACGGGAGTACCGAATGGTACGCTGTGGCAAGGCATGGTCATGCGCTGAAAATCATGTGTAAGCACCGTGCAACCTGATAGTTGCTGTTTTCCTTGGCAGTTGAGTCGCATGCTAATCACCGATGGCCCCACCCAGCGACCCCGAGGGGGTCCCGGGGGTGGGGGATGCGGACGGGATGCACCCCGACCCCGAGGGGTCCTCGGGGTTAAGATATGATGACCCCACCCCCCGACCCCGAGGGCGTACCGGGGGTGGGGGAATGACAGTGCACCCCGAGACCGGTGGTGGCCTCGGGGTTAAGAAATGATGACCCCACCCCCCGACCCCGAGGGGGTACCGGGGGTGGGGGAATGACAGTGCACCCCAAGACCGGTGGGGGCCTCGGGGTTAAGAAATGATGACCCCACCCCCCGACCCCGAGGGGGTACTAGGGGTGGAGGAATGACAGTGCACCCCGAGACCGGTGGGGGCCTCGGGGTTAAGATATGATGACCCCACCCCCCGACCCCGAGGGGGTACTGGGGGTGGGGGAATGACAGTGCACCCCGAGACCGGTGGGGGCATCGGGGTTAAGAAATGATGACCCCACCCCCCGACCCCGAGGGGGTACCGGGGGTGGGGGAATGACAGTGCACCCCGAGACCGGTGGGGGCCTCGGGGTTAAGAAATGATGACCCCACCCCTCGACCCCGAGGGGGTACTAGGGGTGGGGGAATGACAGTGCACCCCGAGACCGGTGGGGGCCTCGGGGTTAAGAAATGATGACCCCACCCCATGACTCCGAGGGGGTACCAGGGGTGGGGGAATGACAGTAGCTGCCGTTACCTTTTCTGACGACGCTGGGATCAGTCATATCAGTAGGCAAATTAAGCTTTTGACACAAGAAGTTGGTATGAACTGAGTGTTATGGTCTGAAGCCTCCATCATAGCCTGCTTATATCAATCTACTAATGAAATGAATGGATTTATTGTTGTATAGCCATTTTATTTTGTGCAATGACCCAAGTTAGCAAACAAGCAGCTTTTGTCTGAGAGTGGCATTAATTATTTTAGCGAGTTCATAAAACTGAGGTTTTAAATACCAATGGGATGGTGGAGTGTCCTACTGCCTTGAGTATCAGCTGGTTGAGATAGCTGGAGAAGTAGACTAGAACAGTGTGGAACATTTACAGTCACAACTAGTGTTAGAATGCAAAGTGTTGCATGTTTTACTAAAAAAAAAAAAAGTAATGGCCCTGTTCTATGATATTTAAAATCTTGAACGAAACTGATCTTTTGTTTTAATACTATAACATTTTATTATACCAGAGCTTTGAGGTGGGAATGATTTATTACAGTATAGATGTAATCCCTCACGAGTTAAACGGGTGGGAAAAGAGGGAGGAGAAGAGAGGCACGCCACGATAGCAACTAGCGTGCCGCCCCTTCCTTCTCCACCCCCCCTCTTCTCCTCCATGATAAAAGGGAAGGGAGAGAGGAGTCTCCTTCCTCCATCCATCACTATCATTCATGCTGGTAAGCCCCCCCTTCCATTGCTTCATCGAGAGTGAAATAGAGAGGCAGAGAGGGAGATCGGGAGGAGCAGCGGATCTTCCCGTTACTGTACCGATCGTAGAGTGCCCAACCGCTTGAGACGGCCGAAGAGGGAGAGGGAAGGAGTGTCCGGCTGCTCAAGGCGGCCAAAGTGGAGTGGTGGAGGGCCCTTCACTACAGAACCAAGCCGGTCCGCGGCTTGGTTCGGGCCCGGCTGTGTGCCCGCCGGCTTGCCGAGCCCAAGCTTTGAATGGTGACCTCCATCAGTGCCGGGGAAGCATTCGGTGGGGTCCGACTGGCCTCCCCTGGCCAGCCTTGCCATTGCCCAAGGAGGAAGAAGAAGAACAGAGGAAAGAAAGAGAGGAGAGGGAAAGAGAGAAGGGGGAGGTGGCCATCGGCGATGGCTGGCGCAGGGCCGATCGCCGGTGGCTGGCCGAAACCCCGGGAGGGGCTGGCGGTGGCCCTAGGCCATCGGCCACCCTCCATTTCCCCTGGTTTGGGTGAACCAGGGGAGGAAGAAGAGAGAAAACAGAGAGAGAGAGAGAGGGTAGAAAGGGGGGCTGGGCCCGGGTTCGGTCGAACCCAGTTAGCGCTTTTGGGCTGATTTTTTGAGCCCTAAATTGGACCTGCAGGCCCAATAAAAGGAGGATACGGCTTGGATTGGTGTTAATCCTAGCTTCTTAGAATATTTTATTTTCCCATTTAAGCTTATATATTGAGAGATATCCAAGCCTCAAGTTAGCCCCGGGATTAAACTGGGTAGAGTTTAGAAGTCATGTTCATATGCTGATTCTGGAGACTAAAAATTGGGAAATTGATGCCGTAGGTATTCAGGTGCCTAAATAGCCAAATTACATTTTTGGATTAGCGCCAGGAGATAAGTAAGCCATTTATCATAATTTTCATGAATTATTAAAATATAAAAAATTATGTATTTAAATTCTATATTGATACATAATGCATTATTTAAAAAATAAGAAAATAGATTGGTACTCTTATTTGCAATAGATTCAGCAAATCTAGCCTGCTCGGCCTGCCTCTCCCACTCTGTAGACTCAGTCGATTCCTACCATGCAGACTGAGCCTGCTCTTCCTACTCAGCCCAAGCAGCCTGCTTAGTCGGCTCCATCTCAGCCCTGGTAAGGAGGGGGCCAGAGCTTTGCTGAGTTCAAGAGCTTGGCCTCTGCTCCTTTTTGTGGATCCACTAACCCTGCTGATGCTGAAAAATGGATGAGGGAGATGGAGAAAGCCTTTGTAGCTCATGGTAGCCGAGAGGAGGAGCGAATTAGATTCGCTACCTACCTCCTTCAGGGGGAGGCATATGATTAGTGGCTACTTATGGAGTAGCTAGTATACGGATGGGCTATTTCCTAGGAAGAGTTTAAGGAGGTTTTCTATGACAAATACTTTTCCAATAGTTTGCAGAGATATATGCAGTCTGAGTTTGTCAAACTGGAGCAAGAAAATCTCTCCGTGGCGCAGTATGAAGCTGAGTTCACCCAGTTGGTCTGGTTTGCTCCAGACATAGTGACCACTAAGAGAGCCAAGATCATCAAATTCACTGAGGGATTAAGGCCCAGACTGATGCAAGTAGTCAATGCTTTTGAGCTCTCCACATTTAGTACTATGGTGAATAAGGCCATGGTGATTGAGAGAGATATGGGTATGGTCAAGAAGCAGTGGGAGCAGTAGTAGAGGAAGAGGAAGGGGTCTTCTTCTGGCCAGTCTTTAGGGCAGGCCAAGTAGAAAGGTCCTTATTAGGCCCCTTTAGAACCGAAGGGTAAGGAAACCCATTGTCCTCACTGTAGGAACTCCCACCTGGGCAAGTGGTGTCGCAGGACGATTGGTGCCTGCTTCATATATGGGCAGGTGGGTCATAAGATGGCCACCTGTCCTCTTTGGAAGGATTAGCAGCAGCCTCCTTCAGATCAAGGTAGAAGCCAGCAGCAGCAGCCTAGGACCCAGGAAAGGGTCTTTACTCTCACACAGCATGATGCTACCACTTCTAACTCTGTAGTGACATGTATTCCTATTACTTAAATACCCCTTTAAGATTATTTCATTCATATGCAATGCGATACATTGATCATGAATGATAAAAGCAATGTTAAACGTCATAACATTTAAGACAAACTAAACTTTGTAACCAGGTATATTTAAAGTAGGCAACACTTATGCTCAAATCTTAGTAGATCCAGGTGCTATGCATTCATTTGTATCTAGCACTTATCTCGAAAAGGATGAATCTTTGACACCCATTCCTCTAGAGCAAGAGTTACACATTGCTTTCCCAAATGATGATGTTATGAGGGTACACTCAGTATGCAAATCTTGCTTGATTAACATGGGGGATAGGAGGTTGAAGGATGATCTAATCGTCCTCCCACTGAAATCCTTTTATGTCATCCTTGGGATGGACTGATTGGCCTCCTGTCATGCTTTAGTAGACTGCTTCAGAAAAATGGTAATCTTTAAAATTTCTAATCAACCTGAATTTAATTTTATTGGAAGCCAGGAGCATCTGGCCTCAGTGTTTGTATCAGCACTACATGCCGCAAAGTATTTGAAGAAAGGTGGCCAAAGATTTCTTGTTGTGGTCAAAGACATTTAGCAGGAAAAGGTAAAGTTGGAGGATATTCCAGTGGCTCGAGAGTTTTCTGATGTATTCCTGGACGATTTAACCAAATTGCCCCCAGATTGGGAAGTTGAGTTCACTATTGATTTGGCTCCTGGCATTGGACCTATATCCAAGGCCCCATACCATATGGCCCCAGCTAAGCTAAAAGAGTTGAAGAGCCAATTGCAGGAGCTCCTGGACTGGAAATTTATTAGACCTAGTGTTTCTCCTTGGGGTGCTCTAGTATTATTTATCAAAAAGAAAGATGAATGTCTTCAGCTCTGCATTGATTACCAAGAAATCAATAAGGTAACAATACAGAATAAGTATCCATTGCCAAGGATTGATGATCTATTTGATCAACTCCAAGGAGCTCAGGTATTCTCGAAGATTGATCTTCGGTCAAGATACCATCAACTCAAGGTCAAGGCTGGGGATGTGCCTAAGACATCATTTAGAACTAGGTATGGCCACAATGAGTTCTTGGTGATGCCGTTTGAGTTGTCTAATACCTCGGCAGCATTCATGGACTTGATGAACATAATCTTTAAGCCATACTTGGACCAGTTTGTGGTGGTGTTCATTGATGACATCCTGGTGTATTCTAAAAGCTAGGAGGAGCATGTGGACCACCTGAGGATTGTTCTGCAAACTCTTTGGGAGAAGAAGCATTATGCCAAGCTACAGAAGTGTGACTTCTAGTTGAGTCAAGTATCCTTCTTGGGTCATATAATATCTGAAGATAGCATATCTATGGACCTGAAGAAGATTGAGGCAGATGTAAACTGGAGTCGGCCTTCTAATGTATCCGAAGTAAGAAGCTTTGTGGGGTTGGCTGGATATTATCACAGATTCATGGAGGGCTTCTCTCACATTGCTCTATCCCTGACTCGCTTGACCCAAAAGCAAGCAAAGTTTGACTGGACTAAGGAGTGTGAGAGAAGTTTTCAGGAGCTGAAGCAATGCCTAGTATTAGTCCCGTTCTTACCCTTCCGTCAGGATCTAGAGGATTCACCCTATACATAGATGCTTCTGAAAAGGGATTGGGATATGTTCTGATGCAAAATGAGAAGGTAATAGCTTATGTCTCCATATAGCTATAGCCATACAAGCAAAATTATCCTACCCATGACCTAGAGTTGGCCGCCGTGATTTTTACCTTGAAGATTTGGCGGCATTATATATATGGAGAGGCATGTGATGTGTATACAAACCACAAAAGTCTGAAATACATCTTCACTCAGAAGGAGTTAAACTTGAGGCAGAGGAGGTGGATGGAGCTACTAAAAGATTATGACCTGAACCTGCACTATCACCCAGGGAAGGCCAATGTGGTAGCTGATGCCTTGAGTAGAGTTAGCTTTTATGGTCACTTCTCAGCCTCACATCCAGAGGACCTTGAGAAGTTGGAGGTTGGATTGCGAGTACAGCAGTCCGATGGGTAGATAGCAGCACTTGTACTCTAGCCCACCCTAATTGATCAGATCTAGTCTTCCCAGAAAGAAGACTTTGACCTGCAAAGGATTAAAGAAGCTGTGAAGTCAGGGGTTCAAAATGAATTTGCTATATATAATGGATGATGGATCCCTGAGATGATGATAGGCTCTGTGTGCTAAATGTGGAGAAACTAAGAGTAGAAATTCTAAGGGAGGCTCACTACTCTTCCTATACAATACACCCAAGAGGCACCAAGATGTATAGAGACCTAAGAGAAAACTTTTGGTGGAAGGAATGAAAAGAGAGATTGCTTAATATGTGTCCAAATGTTTAGTATGTTAGCAAGTGAAGGCTTAGCATCAAAGGCCTGCAGGGACCCTTAGACTTTGATGATTTCACAGTGGAAATGGAAGAAAATCACTATGGATTTTGTGACTGGACTGCCTAAGACCCCCAAAAGCAATGATGCAATATGGGTCATTGTAGACATATTAACAAAGTCGGCCTATTTCTTGCCATTCAGGGTTGGGATCTTCAGTGAGAGATTGGCCAACATGTATATTGAGCAAATTGTGAGGCTTCATGGCATTCCCGTATCTATTGTATCAGATCAGGAAAGGCTTGGTTCGGGCCCGGCGGTGTGCCCGTCGGCTCGCCGGGCCTGAGCTATGAACGTCGACCTCCACCAGCACCGAAGAAGCGTCCGGTGGGGTCTGACCGACCTCCCCTAGCAGCCTTTCTGTTGCCCAAGGAGGAAGAAGAAGAATAGGGAAAAGAAAGAAAGGAGGAGAGGGAAAGAGAGAAGGGGGAGGCGGCCACTGGCGATGGTTGGCACAGGGCCGATCGCCGGTGGCTGGCTGAAACCCCGGGAGGGCCGGCGGTGGCCCTAGGCCACCGGTCACCCTCCAATTCTAGGTGAACCAGGGGAGGAAGAACAGAGAAAAGAGAGAAGGAAGAAAGGGGGGCTGGGCCTAGGTTTGGCCTAGTCCAATTAGCCCTTTTGGGCTGATTTGTCAAGCCCTAAATTGGGCCATGCCCAATAAAAGGAGGATACGGTTTGGATCAGTGTTGATCCTAGTTTCTTGGAATATTTTTATTTTTCCATTTGAGCTTATATATTGGGAGATATTCAAGCCCCAAGTTAGCCCCGAGATTAAACTGGGTAGAGTTTAGAAGTTATGTTCATATACTGATTCTGGAGACTAAAAATTGAAAAATTTATGCTGTAGGTACCCAGGTGCCTAAATAGCCAAATTACATTTTTGGATTAGCTCTAAAAGGTAAGTAAGCCATTTATCATAATTTTCATGAATTATTAAAATATAAAAAATTATGTATTTAAATGCTATATTGATACATAATGCATTATTTAAAAAATAAGAAAATAGATTGGTACTCTTATTTGCAAGTGAGCATTTACTATGATTATTTTATTATTTATTATATTTTACAAATAATTTGATACCTATGCGGATAACTGATCAATTGGCATGGTATTTAAAATTGCCAAAGATTTTATCAATATACATGTGCATTTGACATGTTTAGATCACTGTAATTGTGAAAAGTATATGGATTGCATTTTTTTGCAACGATACATGCTATTTGGCAAATGTGATATAAAAAATGATACTTTATATATGATAATATATCCCACCATGGTCCGCTATGATATGATATGATGTGATATGTTGCATGACTCACTTGATACTAGAATCCAACTTCATAGGGGAATATATGGAGAACACACACCCATAAGGTGTGCTGTGACAGGATATGGTAATATTATGCTACATTGCACCGGGACCCACCTTTATAGGGGAAATATGTGGAGGACACACACTCTTAGGGTGTGCTGTAGCAGGATATGATATGATGTGAGTTCATGACGCTGGTTCCAGGACCCTAACTCCTAGGGAATATTTATAAAGGTTACATCCGAGGGGTTATTACACCCGAGGGGGTGTTCTGTTTATGAGGACATAATGTGTGGTTGTGGAACATTAGTATAAAATAAATTTTTACATGCTATTTATAGTGGCACAGTGGTTTTATTCTGAAATTGTATATTCTTAAAATGCTATATAGCATTCGCTTCCAAAATTATTTTGAGTATATGAATTCATGTTTTGATAACATGGTAAAATGTATTTAAAATATGGAAGCTTGACAGGTGTTTATTATAAAAAATTTGAGTTGATAAAAGCTTGAAATGATTATATTATATTATAGTTGGCTTACTTATTGAGTGTGAGCTCATTTAAATCTCACAATATTTTTCAGAGCCACAGAACTAAAGATGTGGATATAGGATAGTTGGAGCAGCTATCAGAGTAACTTAGATCCAACACTTTATTGTAACCCCATTGATTTATGTATTTTGGCATGCAGCCTAAAACATATAATTATGGTTTGTATTAATAATGCTTTGAATTTGGATGATATATAGTTATTATCTCTCCTTGTATTAAGTGTTATATTTCAGGATATCGGCCAGGCATGCGGCTGGTTGCCACCCTAGATCTAATATTGGGTATGGGGCGTGACAATAGATTAGCTCTTACTAGATACTGCCACATTTGAATCAGGGTAATAACTACAACCTATTGCTTGTGCATATTATTACATGGATGGCTTTATTTTAAGACTTTTGGCAACTTTTCCCATGTGTGAAGTATAGCATTCTTGTATCAAACTGCTCAGATATATTACAAGTCTTATTTTGGTTCCTTAGACAAGATTAGATGATTCAAACATGAGGTGGCTTCAACCTGCTGATAACCAAAGATCCAGCCACAGATGGCTAACCAGAACCCTCCTTCAGTATTTGATGCCCGCGTGACACCATTTTAGATGCTTGCGTTCCTTTTCTTTGATGCCTGATGGATCTCATAGCGTCTTTTAATGTTGCCCAATTAATACTTGCCACTAACTGGTACTGATATTTTAGTCCTATAAAAGTACATAAAAATAATTATTCTATATTTGCTGTTATGATATGCGTTCTTCTAACATCTTTAATATTTATAGTAGCATTAGAGCTTAATGGCATATGAAGTGGAAGGAATGTCCATGTATTTAAAAGATTGACGGAATACTAAAGAAATATCGCATAAGTTAGAAGATGAAAAAAAAAGTTTATAAGTAAAAAATAATTTGATTCAATTATACATCTCAACCCTTCAAGAATAAAGAATAATTTTATTAAATTATAAGTCTTGATGAATACCCAATAATTTTATTCAAATTAATTGTAATTATCTTTTTAAAAAATATTTTTTTAATTAATAGGAATTTGTAAATTATATTTTTCAAGAATAATTTTGCAATCATGTGTATTATTTTCAAATAAAATTTCAATTGATTCTATTTCATTATTTATAATTTTGTATATATTATAGTTCATCAATAAAAAGGTTATGTTTTTCATTATCTTTTGGAGCCAAATTTACCATTTTTTGGACAATTATTATTAATTGTTTTAAAAAAATCAATAAAAGATAAACCATTGGCTAGCCCGAGGGCTAATACGGCTCAGCACAAGCCCATACGCAATGGGCCGAGGGCCCATGTCGGACTAGAAGACTAGACGTCGTGGGTGTTTCCAAAACGATGCACAAACAATGCTACATTGGAAATAATGAATAAAAAAAAAGAAAATAAAAGAAAAGAAACCCATCCGGCACGGGCCACGGCAAAGATATGAGACTTTTTACAGCTCTGCGTATAAGATTTTTAAAAATAATGAATAAAGGGAAAAAAAAAAAAGCAAGGAGACGAGACTTGCACATGAGGCGCTTGATCTCTATGATCGATTAATATTTATAGAAATAATAAAGAAAGTAAAGCAAATAAAAAATAGAGAAGAGAAGTAAAAAATAAAAAACAAAGTTTAGACCAACGTTCAAAATATAACAAAGAAAAGGAAAGAAAATGATAGGTATCAAATCAAAGGAAATGAATCAAGATTTTTCTATGACTCATTTTTTTCTTGTGATAAATCAACGATAAAGAAAGAAAAAGAAAAGAAAATAACAGGCACTTTCTTGGTGATTAAAAGAGAGAGAGAGGGAGAGTCTGGAGGAAGAAAATTTAAGAAGTCGTAGGCTTTACATTAAGGCACTTACTTATCCACGTTCATAAAAATAATGGAGGAAGAAAAAAAAAAGATAATGACAGGCATTAAATCAAGTTGAAAGAAAAAAGGGAGAGAAAAAAACATGTACCACACTTTATGTTTACACTCATAATAATGAACAAAGAAAAGAAAAGGCAACCACAGATATTAAATCAGGTTGAAATTTTATATATATATATATATATATATATATATATATATATATATATATATATATATATATATATATATATTTATATTTATATCACACGTCAAGTCCACATTGATAAAAATAATGAAAAAAATAAATTAAAAAAAGAAATTTATTTCCCACATCAAGTCCATATTCATAAAATAATAAAGAAAGAATAAAGTTAGGTTGAAAAAAAAAAGTATTTCATACATCAAATCCACATCCAAAAAAATAATAAAGAAAAAAAAGAAAAGATAAATTGAAAAAAAACGTATTCCACACGTCAAGTCTACATCCATAAAAATAATTAAAAAAGATAGGTTGAAAAAAAGAGAGAAAAACGTATTTGACACATAAAGTCCACATCCATAAAAAAAAAAAAAAAAAAAAAAAGGAAAAATATATTCTGCTACTCTTTAGAAGAAGCATTTACAATGATTTTATCTATTTAGAAAAAGAGATGGCAATCTTATGACGACAACAACTTGTTCATCCTATCAACTGCAACCAAAGATGCAAATACTAGTGCAACATATGCTTCCTCCCATTTTTAGGTTAGCCTAACAATTTGTTATTAATGATGAGAAGTCGTATTCATAGAACTGGAATTTGATACGTGCCTGATATTATAGGGTTCTTATTCTTTGTCCATTTTACTTGAGAATTTTTTGTTCCACTTATTTCAATTTTGCAGGGATCACGTTGGTAAATTAAAAGTAACTGTGTATATAACCTTAATATTATTGGTACTGACAGTCTGGCATTGAACATTAGAGATAAAAATAATTTATTTGGATGCTAGTTACTGTTATTTTATTTCTAAACCATGTATTTAAGTTGAACAAAGCTTTATACGGTTTGAAACAAGCTTCCCGGGCTTAGTACGAGAGATTAAGCAAGTTCTTGATTAGTAATAAATTCATTCGAGGAAATGTTGATACAACCTTATTTATTAAAAGACAAAATGATGATATGTTAATTATTCAAATCTATGTAGATGATATCATATTTGGTGCCACTAATGACTCGTTATGCAAAGATTTTGCTAAGCTTATGCAGGGAGAATTCGAGATGAGTATGATGGGAGAACTGAATTATTTTCTCGGACTCCAAGTCAAGCAAAGTAATGACGGGATCTTCATAAGCCAATCCAAGTACATCAAGAGATGATCAAAAAGTTTGGCATGGAGACATCTAAAAGTATCGGTACCCCTATGAGCTCATCTTGTAGAATTGATGCTTGTAATTCTGAAAAATCTGTAGATCTAAAACTTTATAGAGGAATGATAGGATCTTTGTTATACTTAACTGCCAGTAGACCTGATATCTTGTTTAGTGTTTGCATGTGTGCCAGATATCAAGCTAATCCTAAAGAATCACACTTGCTTGCTGTTAAAAGAATATTTAAATATTTAAATGGAACTAAAAACTTAGGACTTTGGTATGACAGACAATCTAGCATTGACTTAATAGGATACACCGATTCAGACTTTTGCTGGATGTAAACTAGACAGAAAATCAACTAGTGGAACTTGCCAATTCCTAGGTGTTAACTTAATCTCATGGTTTAGCAAGAAGCAAACTTCAGTAGCATTGTCTACGGCCGAGGCCGAATACATTGCAGCTGGAAGTTGCTGTGCTCAAATTTTGTGGATTAAGCAGCAACTAGAGGATTATGGTATCAAACAAAAGGGAATACCAATAAAATGTGATAACACTAGTGCAATTTCTAACTAAAAATCCTATTCAACACTCTAGAACAAAACATATAGAAATCCGACATCATTTTATTAGAGATCATGTTAATGATGGCAACATTGTATTGGAATTTGTAAACACTGAAAAACAACTCGCAGATATTTTACTAAACCGCTTGAAGAATCTAAGTTTTGTGAAATTAGAAGGGACTCGACATGATTGATCCTTCTATTTAGTAAGTTAGCTTGTTTAATTGTTGGTTGCTTTGTCATGATTATTGGATCCTTAAAAGCCCTTTGTATTCTTTAGATGATTATGATAATCCTTGTCTCATGAACACCTCCTAAATTTACCTTTCACATTTTATTTAACTTCTAAAATTCTTCATGCTTGAAACCTTCCATGTTCCAGCTAACCATCAAGTTAGCTATCTTCATTTGCATGATTTAGCCTTGCCGCCACCTAAACGTTTGTCCTTTTCATCTCAATTGACTGGAAAGTCAACTGGTGACTCTTTGGACAAATCCCATGTGGCCATGTCCACTTCTCTTCTTGCTGAAATTCCAAGAGCATTTAATGCTCTTACCTTTGGTTCTTTAATTGACTGAAGAGTTAATTTCAATAAATGAGTTAACCAACCAGCCAACAGTTGCTTGTTTTCACTTTAATTCCTTCACCAGCCGGCACTTATTTCATTTCACTCAACTGCATTTATCAGTTAACTAGGAAATAAACCTTCAGCTATCTGATAAGTCAACTGATTGGAACTCTACAAACTCCTCTTCTCCGTATACTCTTCTCTTTTCTCCCTCCAAACCGACTCCTTCCTAGTCTTCACCGAGCTCCTCTCCATTCAACCGGTTCCTCTCTCATTTCTTTCACTCTTCACTCCTCTACACTCCAAGAAAAAGGGAAGATGGCGCCTAAGAAGAAAAATCTTTGTGCAAGGAAAGATGATTCCACTGGTCTTCGTAGGAAAGCCACATCTTCTTCTTCGCAGAGCTTCACTTCATCATCCGCCAACATCACAGCTAGAGCCTTAGGCAATGGGAGGTTAGTGGACTTTAACTTCCTAGTTTAAGAAGGATTTAAACTAGGTAGATTATTTGCTGCACAAGGTTAGACTAGTTTATTGAAAACCAAAAAGCCTATCTATCCCGACCTTATCCGTGAGTTCTATGAAAAATTACCTTTGGTGATGGTATCATCTCTTCTAGTATTAAAAAGGTTAAGATAGAGTTTGACAGAAAGTTACTAGGATCTGCCTTAAACATTCCTGTTGTTGGTGTTATGAAAGATTTTTCTTTTGATAAAGGTTATAGACTTACCGTTGTACTTGGTTTAGAAGATGGTGAAGCTGACAATATTGTAAACCTTGATGCGAACAAGTTAAGTGTTGAAAACATGTTACTTCATAGCATCATTGCAAAAATCTTTGCTCCTCGTGCTGGACCTTTCAATGCTGTAATCGACCGTGATGTTTGCATTATGTGCCATATCTTGAATGAAACACCTCTTGATCTCCCTGAACTTATGGTGACCATTATGAAGGGAGCCTTAGGACGAACCAAATCTACATTGCCTTACGGTATGTTCCTTACCTATGTTTTTAAAATTTTTCATGTAAAACATAAGAGTGAGATAATTGTAGAATTACGTCATTCTGATATCTTTAATGCTCACTCTCTTCATCATATGGATTATGCTAAGCGTGATGGTATTTGGACTAGAGTTACAACTAGGGTAGATGAAAACCCTGTTCCTCCACCGATAATCCAACCACCTCTAGATCAGCCTCAACAAAATTATCCTTCTTCTGGATTCTTTAACTTTGACTTTCATCAGCCACATCCTTTTATGACCGCAATGAATAATCCATATCATTTCATGTCTTCTACACCTAAGTTACATCAATATATAGCACCTGGGCCACCTCCTTGTAATGACAATCCTACTCCTCAGCGTTTCACCATTGAAATCTGTGAAGAACAGATATAATGGATTATCCAAGAATTATCATTTGCCCAATCTAGTAGAAGCTTCGAAGACAGTGGATCATCTGTCAATGACTATTCCATGATACCCCACATCTCCATAGTTTTTGAGACACTTTCCTAGGTTGTGATGAGTCAGAAACAAATTGAGCATGATATGCAAGTTCTTAATGGAAGAGTTTTTCACCACAATGAAACTGTGATGGATCGTATACTTGGAGAAATCAACCTGTTAAAAGCCAAGCTTGAGTATTTTGAAGATAAAGCTGAATAGGTGACTTTTCAAATGCGTGCCAATGAAAGCCAAACCAAGGATGCTTCCAGCGCTGTTGATTGTGGACCTCTTCTATTGCGAGGCTTACCAACCTCCTGGAGTAGCATCTTGCTTCTTTTCAATTAGTTCCTCTGATATTTGTACCAGATATGTCTTGTTTCCATCCTCACCTTCAGATGCCTCCACCACATTCTCATAAGTACAAGCCTAAAGCTTCTTGCCATCAGAAAGGATCTTTATCTAAACCTTCTATTATTTCTTCTTCTGATGATAAGTAGACCTTATATGTTTTTCCCGTATTTTGAAATACATCTTACTGATGTATATTTGCTCTAGAACCTGATATTTGAATCAAGCCATTGGCCTACTATTTTGTATCAATGTTTAATTATGCAGTCATGGTATCCCAATATATTGTGTTTTCTGCTTACGCTTACTAAATGAATGTTGATGAATGTCTGATAAATGCTTAACTTTGCACATTCTTCAGCCACCTCCTTGATTGATGATAAAAAGGGGAAGAAGAATAATGCATATATTAAGAAATGAAGAAGAATATACTTCATACATTCAAATATATAGGGGTAGAAAATTCTATGAAAATTTATTATATAAACTTAAGGGTTTTGTCATCATCAAAAAGAAGAAGATTGTGGACCCCATATTGATTTTGATGATTACAAAATAATTAAGTAGGATACTAATATGTTTATTATAGAAATAAAGATCCTTACAGAAATACAGCATATCAAGAAGATGTTTCAATAAGCTACAAAGTCATTTCAAGTTTCAAGACCCTCTGGAGTTGTTGTTTAAACAATTAGAATTGCTGCAGCATCACTTTGGCCAAACAACCTTGTTTTCTAGATAGCTGGGATGGTTCTCTAGCTAACTGGATTGCCTGGAATTGCTGCTGCATCACTTTGGCCGAACAACCTTGTTTTCTAGTTAGCTGGGATGGTTCCCTAGCTAACTGGATTGCCTGTTATTCTCCCTGGCCCAATGGATGGTTAAAATAGCTAACTGGATGGAACATCCAGGTAGCTATGTTGCCTGATTTTACTCTCTGGCTGAACACATCATTGAATTAGTTAACTGGACAAGAAGTCCAGCTAACTAAGGGTTGCTGATAGTTCTCATGGCGGTATGGATTTTAGAAATAGTTAACTGGTGGCGATATGGATTTTAGAAATAGTTAACTGGATTGTTGATCCAGCTAACTAGTTTTCCCTGCAAGCTCTCCTGGCTATATGGATTTTGGAAATAGTTAACTGGATTGTTGACCCAGCTTACTAGTTTTCTCTGCAAGCTCTTCTGGCCGTATGGATTTTGGAAATAGTTAACTAGATTATTGATCCAGCTAACTAGTTTTTCCTGCAAGCTCTCCTGCCATATGGTTTTTGAAAATAGTTAACTGGATTGTTGATGCAGCTAACTAGTTTTCCCTACAAGCTCTCCTGGCCATGTGAATTTTGGATTTAGCTAACTGGAGTTCATCACCAGTTAACTAAATTGGAAATGGAATGTCTTCTGACCATGCACATGGTTAATCTAGTTAACTGGACTTTCAGTCCAGCTAACTAATGGGAATCAGAGTTTCTTTCTAGACATGCTCTTCATTGATTTAGTTAACTGGGAGTAACATCCAGCTAACCAAACCAGCTGAATCTTCTTCTGGCTATGGACACAATGGAAATAGCTAACTGAACTTTCAGTCCAGCTAGCTAAGGATCAATGGCTTCTCTTCTTGAATGAATTCATGCTTCATTTAGTTAACTATATTTACATCCAGTCAACTACGAATTAAAATCTCTCTAGATCTCTCTGGGCATGCTCCTCTCAAACTAAATTCTATTCAGAAGAAGTATATCTCATTTAAATGATATCGGAGCACTCTCTCTCTCTCTATTTCCGGTGACTATCAGTGCATTCAATGTTTCAAAAAAATTCTTCAATGGTTACTTCTCAACTCCCGTTTTTCTTTCCTTATTTTTTGTTTCAGTCTAACGGATAGTTTTTGCATATCCAAAAGCTTTATATAGCTATATAGAAGAAGAAGACAAAGAAGTGAGTGAACAGTAGAAAGCTATTATTGCATACATTCATTGTTGTTCAGCAACAAAGAAAGGAAGCCATGCTTTGAATTTGTGAGTGCTTTCTGAAGATCATTGATTGCTCATCCTTGCTGATACTTTAAAGCTTCCAAAAAACATTGAAGGTTCAACTACTTCAAAAAGACTTCATTTATTGCTGAAGTGCATTCAAGGAAGAAGATCATTTGAGAAGTTACCTTCAAAATTGTAAAGTATTCATTTCTGAATATTTGCTCATTCTAGGAGCATATTGTTCTTAACATTTTCTGAACCTATTTTGAATCTTCTAAAGGGTTGGGTTTAAACCCTTGGTTGTTTGGCTTCCTTGTGCCGTGAAACAAGAGGACTAGCCTGGAAGGCTAGGGGTTTGGCTGCATTGTGCCGTGTAATAAGAGGACTAGCCAGGAAAGGCTAGGGGTTGTAATCGTTGGTAATACGATTAAAGTAAAATTTTTAAAGGATTTTTTGGGGAGTGAACATAGGTGTTGGGTTGGCACTGAACCACTATAAAATTTTTGTGTTTGTTATTGCTTGCATAATTTCTGTGAAAATATTGTGTTCACATTGCTACACCACTACCAATTAAATTTTAATTTATTAAAAGTATGTTACTGCGCAAATTTTTGGATTCTTTCTATTTTTTTTCATACTCAAACGTGTACATTGCCTTTTATAGTTATAAAATGACTCTTGGTCTTCCACAATACTTAATTCAAAATAGCAACTTCCTATGCAATAACAGCAACTTCCTATGCAGCAATTAAATAACAGCAACTTCCTATGCAGCAATTAAATAACAGCAACTTCCTATGCAGCAATTAAATAACATAAACTTAGCAATTAAATAACAGCAACTTCCTATGCAGCAATTTCCAACAATCAAGTTTAGTTTCCAACACCCCCCTTTAAACTTGATTCTTCATGACTCCAAACATGCTTCTTAACTTCTTGAACTCTTCTTCCTTGAGGGCTTTTGTGAAGATATCAGCTACCTGATCTTTTGTTGAAATATGGAGAAGTTGTACTTCTTGATTTTTGATACAATCTCGAATGAAGTGAAATCTTGTATCAATATGCTTACTTCGATCATGGAAGACTGGATTTTTTGCAAGTTGTATAGCAGATTTGTTATCAACAAAAATGTTGGTTGGCTCTTCATGTGAAATCTTCATTTCTTGTAGTAGTCTTTGAAGCCAAAGTGCATGACAAACACAATTTGCTGCAGCAACATACTCTGCTTCACATGATGAAAGTATAACAATTTGTTGTTTCTTTGAAGACCATGTAAATGCTCACTTCCAATATAAAAGGCAAATCCACTCGTACTTTTTCTATCATCAATATCTCCTGCCCAATTGCTATCACAAAAACCAACTAATTTTATTGGATTAGTAGATGAATAGAAAATACCATAATCTTGCGTACCTTTGATATATCGAAGGATTCTTTTTGCAACAATTAAATGATCCATTCTTGGCTTCTCCATGTAACGACTTATAACTCCAACACTATAAGCAATATCCGGCCTTGTATTTGTAAGATATCTTAAGCTTCCAACCAAACTTTTATAATATGTTGGATTGACAAGATCTCCTTCTCCATCTTTACTTAATTTAGTATTGTATTCAATTGGGTGGTGCTTGAATTGCAATTCTTCATCTTGAATTTCTCCAAAATTTCCTTTGCATATTTGCTTTGTGAAATAAATATGCCTTCATCTGATTGATTTACTTCAATACCCAGAAAATAAGACATTAAGCCAAAATCTGTCATTTCAAATTCTTTGATCATTGAAGTCTTGAAAACTTCAATCATTGCAAGATTATTTCCTGTGAATATCAAATCATCCACATATAGACAAACAAATAGAACATCACCAACATGATTAGACTTCATATAAAGAGAATGTTCAAGAAGGCATTTTTGAAAACCATTTTCAGCAAAATACTTGTCAATCCTTGTATTCCAAGCTCGTGGAGCCTGTTTCAATCCATAAAGAGCTCGTTTGAGTTTGTAGACTTTGTCTTCTTGTCCTTTTTGAATGAAACCCAAAGGTTGTTCTACATAGACTTCTTCATTCAAATATCCATTCAAAAAAGCTGATTTCACATCCATTTGAAAAATTTTCCATTTCATTTGAGCTGCTAAGGAAATGAGAAGGCGTACCGTTTCCATTCGAGCAACAGGAGAGAAAACTTCATCATAGTCAATGCCATATTGTTGTTTGTAGCCTTTTACTACCAAGCGGGCTTTGTGTTTTTCTATTTCTCCACTTGCATTTGTTTTTGTTTTATACACCCATTTGACTCCAATGGCTTGATGACCTTGGGGAAGATTTGTGAGTTCCCAAGTGTCATTTTTCTCTATTGATGAAATTTCTTCATGCATGGCATTTCTCCATTTTTCTTCTTTATTTGCTTCATAAAACTCAATTGGATCATAACCTGCAAAAAGACAAAACATAGTATAATCATTAGCATCAAGACGCCTTGTGACGTCAAGCAATTCTTGCACACTCCGAGTTTTGTGTGCTCTATTTGAGGATGAGCCACTGGAACTTTCTTGTGGAGATGAATGTCTTGGACTTTGTTGTGGAGTTGATGGAATTTCTTCTTGATGTTGTGACTCTTCTTCTTCATTATTTTCTTGCATTTTATTGTTATCTTGCCAGCTCCACATTTGCTTTTCATCAAATTCAACATCTCTTGAAAAAATCACTCTCTTTGTAATAGGATTATACAACTTATAGCCACTTGAATTTTCAGCATATCCTAAAAGAATACACTTTTCTCCTTTGTCATCAAGTTTGATCCTTTTCTCATCAGGCACTTTGACATAAGCAACACTTCCAAAAATGCGAAGATGATCAACCTTAGGCTTGTATGAACTCCATGCTTGCTCAGGTGTCATATTGTGAAGCCTTTTTGATGGAAATCTGTTCAACAAATAAACTGCACAAGCAACTGCTTCTCCCAAAAATTCTTTAGGCATATTTTTATCTTTCAACATACATCGAACCATATTTAAAATAGTTCAATTTTTTCTTTCTGAAACCCCATTTTGCTGAGGTGAATAAGGCATAGTAACTTGATGAAAAATTCCTTGTGCTTTGAAAAAATTTGAAAACTCTTTGGATAAATACTCACCACCACGATCCGATCTCAAAGCTTTAATTTGAAAACCACTTTGTTTTTCAACAAGCAACTTAAATTCCTTAAATTTCTGAAACACTTCACTCTTTTTTTTAATAAATAAACCCATGTCTTTCCAGAATAATCATCAGTGAAGGAAAGATAATATTCATTACCTCCCATAGTTGTTGGTTTGATTGGGCCACAAACATCTGAATGTATCAATTCCAATGGTTTTGTTGCTCTTTTGATCTTCCTGAAATGAAGGTTCTCCTTTGTTGCTTTCAACTATGCAAGTTTCACATTTTTCCTTAGACATTTTCAGCCAAGGCATTCCTGTCACCATATTCTTGCTAGACAAAAGTTTTAATCCATCAAAGTTTAAATATCCATATCTAAGATGCCATAGAGTAGAGTCATCAAGACTTTGTATTAACATACAAGAGGAGCCATCAACATGCAAACTTAGCTCAAACATTCTATTTTTTGACATAGGAACATATGCAATAAGAGTATTGTTGTTGTCTCTGATAGAAAGACCCAATTCTTTCATGTGAATGTCATAGCCTTTTTCAAGCAATTGGCCCAAACTAAGAATGTTATTTTTAATGTCTGGAACATAATAGACATCTGAAATAAAATTTTGAGTGCCATTTTGAAGCTTGATAAGGATTTTACCTTTCCCTTCACTGGCCTTTTAGAGAAGTCTCCAAATGTCACCGAGCCTTTGAAGTTTTCATCCATCTTAAAAAACATGTCCTTTATCCCACACATATGATTGCTAGCACCTGTGTCTAGATACCAAGTACTTCTTTTGATAGCACCAGTAATGTTATTGTAGGCCAAAAGTAGAGTTACTTCTTCTTCTTGTTCTTTTGTAAAATGAATTTCTCATCAACATAATTAACATTATCTTTGTACCAACAATCTTTAGCATAGTGCCCATATTTTTTGCAAATAAAACATTGTAGTGCTTGTTGTCCATACCTTCCTCTTCCTCTAGGATTAACAAATCTTCCTCTACCACGACCTCGGGCATGGTGGTCTCTTATGTCTCCTTGACTTCTTTGAGGTTGATCTTGATGAAATCTTCCACCTCTTCCTCTTCTTCCACGGCCTCGACCATGAAAACTTGTTTGATCTTTAAGATCACATTTTTCTTGTAGTGTAAGATTTGTTTGAAGTACTTGCTCGATGGGTTTCTCCTCCATCCTTTTAGACAGCTTTTGCTCATGTGCTTGTAAAGAGCCCATGAGTTGCTCTATAGTCATCTCTTCTAATTCCTTTGATTCTTCAATGGCTACAACAATGAAGTCAAATTTTGCATCTAAAGAGCGCAAAATTTTCTCCATGATTCGAACATTAGTAATTTCTTCACCATTTCTTTTCAATTGATTGACTATAGACATCAATCTTGAAAAATAATTAAAAATTGACTCCCCAGTTATCATTTTGAAAGATTCAAATTCAGACCTCAAATATTGTAGCCGAATCTTTTTCACCTTTTTTGCTCCTTTATGTGCCTTATGCAATAAGTCCCATGCCTCCTTTGATGTTGCAGCTCCAGCGATAATCTCGAATGTGCCTTCATCTACACTTTGGTATAGTGTGTAGAGAGCCTTCTTGTCTTTCTTTTTTGACTCCTTATGTTGCTTTCTTTGCTCTTGTGTGAGCATTGCTTCACCTTCGGTCGGCTCCATGTAGCCGTCTTCTACAAGATCCCAAACATCAAGGGATCCAAGCAAAGCCTTCATTTGGATACTCCAATTGTCATAATTGTCTTTGGTGAGTTTGGGTATTTGGGATTGAACAAAGTTCATGGAGGCTATGGATCTTTTGTGGCTCTAATACCAAATTTGTTGGAAGAGGAGAAGATATTTTCTTTTGGGCAAATTTTTGGATTCTTTCTATTTTTTTTCATACTCAAACGTGAAAGGATACATGGCCTTTTATAATTACAAAATGACTCTTGGTCTTCCATAATATTTAATTCAAAATAGCAACTTCCTATACAATTACAGCAACTTCCTATGCAGCAATTAAATAACAACAACTTCCTATACAGCAATTAAATAACATCAACTTCCTATGCAGCAATTAAATAACAGCAATTTCCTATGCAGCAATTTCCAACAATCAAGTTTAGTTTCCAACAATATCACTAGCAAAAATTATTTGATCCAAATTCACCTATCGAATATAGAATGATAATTTTGAAATGATTTATTTAGTCTAAAATCCCATCTCCTCAACCACAAAATTATGTCTTGAATCATCTTCTCATAATAGAAATCAGATAATGGGGATATATGCTCTTCGAAAGCAATAAAATATAAATCCTTTACTTTAAACATGATTCATTGTATAGTCTATTTAGTTTTCATCTAATTTTTTAAATTAAAATCTAAACTTCAATGGTTATATTAATCTAAAATCCTCTCTGGTGAGGAAATGTTTATCAAAGATTTCAAATTTTGTTGAACTAAAACACTAACACTTCGGTGATGGTGTCGTAAAAGAGTGATGTTCATGTACATTAAAGGTTTACTTATTATAATATTATATATTCTCATAGTACGTACATCTCATTGGGATTTGAAACCATAGTTTCTTTTGTTTTAATACGAATAACATAGCCATATTGGGATTTAATGATTGAAAGTAAATCATATGATTCAAAATTTGGATGTTACAGTCCAGGTCTAGATCTTACGATTTAAACTGATCCTGATCTAAAGATCATGGATCTTACTATCCTAACAAAGATGCCTGGAATTAAAATCTTGAGAAATTATTAGGCAGTATTTTTATAATTATCTTGTACGTTATGTTGGTGCATTAACATTTCTATTTGATTTCTCACCTGCTTTTTAATCTATCCTTTAGGTTTTCAATCATTTAATATTCCTATTTTCATATGCTTACACTCCTATGTTGAATGATTGGTGAAGGAAGTAGATATATATCCAAACCCCAAATAATTTGGATATGGATTGCAATCTCACCAGGGGAACTGGACTGTAAACTCGTGTGTGGTCCACCAAATTGACCCACTTGCAAAGCTTTTTATGGGAAACAAGCATTACCTACGTTTCAGTAATTGCCATTGATGGCGCCAAGACACCTTTCTCGAATATCGGGGATGACGGACGTCTCCCTCCTCGAAGTCCTGCAAGAAAAGTCCCCGGGGACCGGTGGCGCCGGTGGGGACCCTCCGACGATCAAGTCAGTTGCTTGGGCTCAGACAAAGAACCGCTCCAGCGAAGAGGAGCTGAGGCGGTTAGGGTTTTTGCTTGGAGGAAGAAAGCTCAGAAAAACCAGAGTTCAGGTCCACTTACAGCGTGAGCAAGTGCCTTTTATACCTGTTCGAATACCCTAACTTGCGGCTTTGGAAGATCTCCATCGTACTGTTGCTGCGTGTGATGCCACACGTGTCCGGTAGCTGAATAGGCGTTCAGTGTACGTCACCGGTTGATATGACTGGGCACCACTGCTAGAGGTAGCGAGTCATACGCCGTAGCGAGGCATGGTGATGCACAGGGACATGCAATGCGCCAAACACCGTTATGAGGCATGGCCCTCCGTAACGGGACACAATCACGGGAGTACCGAATGGTACGCTGTGGCAAGGCATGGTCATGCACAGGGGCATGCAACGCGCCAAACATCGTTATGAGGTATGGCCCTTCATAACGGGGCACAATCACGGAGTACCGAATGGTACGCTGTGGCGAGGCGTGGCCATGCGCTGAAAATCATGTGTAAGCACTATGCAACCTGATAGTTGCTATTTTCCTTGGCAGTTGAGTCACATGCTAATCACCGATAGCCCCACCCAGCGACCCCGAGGGGGTCCCGGGGGTGGGGGATGCTGACGCGATGCACCCCAACCCCGAGGGGTCCTCGGGGTTAAGAAATGATGACCCCACCCCCCGACCCCGAGGGGGTACCGGGGGTGGGGGAATGACAGTGCACCCCGAGACCGGTGGGGGCCTCGGGGTTAAGAAATGATGACCCCACCCCCCGACCCCGAGGGGGTACCGGGGGTGGGGGAATGACAGTGCACCCCGAGACCGGTGGAGGCCTCGGGGTTAAGAAATGATGACCCCGCCCCCCGACCCCGAGGGGGTACTGGGGGTGGGGGAATGACAGTGCACCCCGAGACCGGTGGGGACCTCGGGGTTAAGAAATGATGACCCCACCCCCCGACCCCGAGGGGGTACCGGGGGTGGGGGAATGACAGTGCACCCCGAGACCGGTGGGGGCCTCGGGGTCAAGAAATGATGACCCCACCCCCCGACCCCGAGAGGGTACTGGGGGTGGGGGAATGACAGTGCACCCCGAGACCGGTGGGGGCCTCGGGATTAAGAAATGATAACCCCCCCCCCCCCCCGACCCCGAGGGGGTACTGGGGGTGGGGATGACAGTGCACCCTGAGACCGGTGGGGGCCTCGGGGTCAAGAAATGATGACCCCACCCCCCAACCCCGAGGGGTACTGGGGGGGGGAATGACAGTGCACCCCGAGACCGATGGGGGCCTCGGGGTTAAGAAATGATGACCCCACCTCCCGACCCCGAGAGGGTACCGGGGGTGAGGGAATGACAGTGCACCCCGAGACTGGTGGGGGCCTCGGGGTCAAGAAATGATGACCCCACCCCCCGACCCCGAGGGGGTACTAGGGGTGGGGAATGACAGTGCACCCCGAGACCGGTGGGGGCCTCGGGGTCAAGAAATGATGACCCCACCCCCCGACCCCGAGGGGGTATCAGGGTGGGGGAATGACAGTAGTTGCCGTTATCTTTTCTGACGATGCTGGGATCAGTCATATCAGATGCCCCCTCGCCCCTGGGGCAAAGCGGGTCCCACCGCTGAGGCTCAAGGGGCATTCTCCACGTGGCTGATCCCTGTCCTCGACTTTTATGCGGACGGTGCGGGGAATGTAAGGAGGCGGCCTTCCGTACACTATGCCAGCCACGATCACCCTCGAGAATGAGGACTGGCTCTTTGGAGCCCGTGCGAAAAGGCGTATCATCATTTCCTCTCATTACGGCGATGTTAGCGGGGTCCCATCACTGGCTGGGGGCGTGCCGCACCACGCGCTGGGCGTTCCTCGAGGCGAACCGGCGTATGGCAAGGAGCCGCGTGGCCGACGAGACATGGCGGGACGTTTTGAAAACTCAATAAAGCTAGGTGAGGGGGGTGGACTGATGCCACACCGCCTTTGCCATCGTCTTCTTCCTTGCTTGCTCTCCAGTTTCTCCTGCGACCTGCGAGCCCGCGCCCGGTTTTCTTTGCCCTCCCAGGTTAGCTTCCCCTATCTTATTCATGAGTTCCCCCTCCTGGACCTCGGAGGATGGTTCTGAGGACCGTCCTCCCTCTGTGAGGCGCCATATCTCTCCCACTCCTTCTCCCCCACTTGAGTGGTCCTCTGATCCAGAGGACCACGTCCCTTTGGCCCGGCGATAGGCCACTGGTGGAGCCCCATCGAGGGGCCACCGGCTGAAGGCCGGGACCTCCTCGAGGGCGGAGGAGTCCCCAGAGGGGACGACCTCCTCAATGAAGCGGTCGGACCTGGAAAGGATCCGGGCCCGCTACAGAATCCCCCGGGAGATCGAATTATTCCCGCAACTCCTGACGACCGGGTCATCTCCTCCCGACCCGGTCGGGTAGCTCTCTACGAGACCTGCCTACAGGCAGGTCTTCGTCCCCCTTTTCACCCTTTTTTTGTCAACCTCCTCGACTTTTACTCCTTGACCCTTCCCAGCTAGTCCCAAATTCTTGTCGTGTAATTAGTGCCTTCATCATTCTCTGTCACCGTCTAGGTATCACCCCTAGGATTAGCTTATTTCGTAACTTCTATTCCCTCCGAGCCCAAAAGGGGTGGTGGCTGTTCCAGCCCCGACCCAATAGGGTTCTGAAGCTCCTCCTACCTTCATCGATCAAGGGATGGAAACCCGCTTCTTCTTCGCCAACGTCAATCAAGTACGGCCCCGGTGGGGAGACCCCGACCTCCGAGGGAACGCCGTGGCTATTCAGCCTGGAGACCGGGAGGCGATGGGGCTATTGCTGACCACCGAAATTCCCTGATACACCTTGCTGCTATCGGAGGACAACTTGGAGTCGGCGGGCCTCGTCTCCCATCGGGGTAAGCCTTCTCCACACTTAGCCAGAAATTCTGCCCCTCTTCTTTTTTCTTCTTCTTCTTTTTTTTTTTTTTACTGTTCTGAAAACCTAACTTGTGTCATGCAGCAATGAAAATTCGACTGCAAAATTGATAAGGGCCGCCAAGAAAAGGGCCCGAGAAGGGCCGTCCAGGGGCCAGCAGGCCCCGGCCCCGAAACGCCCGATGGTCCGGGCCTCCCTCCCGACACCAGTCTCCCCACCCCTAGCTCCGCCACACGTCCCAGCCGTACCGGAGGTCGACCTTATGGCCGACACTCCATCGGAGGTGGGAGCGACAGCGGGAGCCACCGCCGAAGAGCCAGCAGCGGGGCGCACGTGCCAACCGAAGAGCTCCCGGTCCCGGGGGAGCGACCCCACCAGACGCTGCCAGGGACTGGGGCGAGGGACCATCCGGCCCCGCGAGCCCACCCCCTGAGGGCCGCTTGGGAGTGGCCCGCACACAGAGCCGGGGACATCCGAAACGGCGGAGGGAGGCGAGGGCGCACCCAGGCCGCCCCGAGACTCCCTGGACGATGGCCATTGGGCCGAGCGGGTCCTGGGTCCAGTCTTTGATCTTAGGATCATTGAGGATCTCAGTCATCAGGGGGCGGGTGCATTCTTCCGGGACTCTTACGCCGCCGTGGTCAAGGTAAGCAATCTTTTCATTTTTCCCCCTTTATTGTTCATACATATATATTTTGTTGACCTGGGCTTATACGTGCAGATCGCGCACTCCCTAAGGGCTGCCAGGGAGGTAATCCAAGGGGGAAAGAACGTTCTGCGGGAGACGCAGAAGGAGATCGAGGAGGCCCAGCGCCGCGCGGAAGAGGCAGAGAGGGCGCTGGAGGCGGTCAAGGACACCTGCGCGAGCGAGGTGAGGGCCGCCATGAGCCGGCGGAGATGGAGGCCGACCGTACGCGCGTAGCGCTTTCTCAGATGACGGAGGCTGAGAGCGCGGTCATGGCCAGAGATATGCATATCTCTGAGTTGACCTCAGCTCTCCAGGAGGCCGAGGACCGGGCGGGCACGGCGCGGAAGAAGCAAGAGTGGCAAGGGAGGAGACCTGCCGGTGCGAGGAGGAGATGAGCCGCGCTCGAGAGGAGATAAGCCGCGCTCGAGAGGCTGAAAGGTTCGCGGCGGAGGCCTTCGCTGCGGAGAAAATTCGGGCCACCGGGCTCGTTGAGGAATACAATGCATCTGGGCGTTTCGCAGATGACCTGGCCGAAGCTTCGGCCGCTGTATTCCTTGACGGGTTCCAGCATGCCAAGGAGAAGGTGGCCAGGGATTTGAATTTCCCCCGGGCCCTGGAGGTCGAATTGGAATAGTTGTCAGACCAGGCCCCTTCCGACGATGAGCCCGCACCGGCAGAGCCATGAGTTCGCGCCCGTGATTTTGCTTTTTCTTTTCTTGCTTTTGTAAGCCCGACTACGTCGAAGTTTTGTAGTCCTCAGTTAATGAAAATACTCTTCACAATGATCTCCGAATTGTTGTTGACTTCATCAATTGATATGTGGCCCCACGACTCTATTCATTCTGATAATTCCGGGGGACACCTCCCCACCCGTGCCACCCCGCCTTAGTCGCTTGAACCCTAGAGTTAGAGCTAGGTAGAGTTAAATTTTAGGAGCAGGGACGCCGCCGATCGGAGATTAGGCTGGTAGGCCCCCTCGGGGCCATAGGCGCAACACCTTGTCAAGTATTGGACCTGGTGCTGGTCTGGCGCGCAGCTTGATGCCTGCGGGACTTAGCTCTCATTTGACCGGCAGGGTGTTGGGTCTTGACTGTGAAGAATCGTTGGTGCACCGCTCCGCCGGCGGTTAGCTGGGCTTTGTGCCTGGCTAGTGCAGGGCCTTGAGTGCCGACGGGGCGCCGGGCTTTTGTTGTTGAGAGCCAGTGGCACACTGCTCTGCCAGTGGTACACTAGGATTTGTGCCTGGCTAGTGCAGGGCTTTGAGTGCCGACGGGGCGCCGGGCTTTTGTTGTTGAGAGCCACACACTGCTTTGCTAGTGGTACACTAGGCTTTGTGCTTGGCTAGTGCAGGGCTTTGAGTGCCGACGGGGCGCCGGGCTTTTGTTGTTGAGAGCCAGTGGCACACTGCTCTGCCAGTGGTACACTGGGCTTTGTGCCTGGCTAGTGCAGGGCTTTGAGTGCCGATGGGGCGCCGGGCTTTTGTTGTTGAGAGCCAATGGCACACTGCTCTGCCAGTGGTACACTGGGCTTCGTGCCTGGCTAGTGCAGGCTTTGAGTGCCGATGGGGCGCCGGGCTTTTGTTGTTGAGAGCCAGTGGCACACTGCTCTGCCAGTGGTACACTGGGCTTTGTGCCTGGCTAGTGCAGGGCTTTGAGTGCCGATGGGGCACCGGGCTTTTGTTGTTGAGAGCCAGTGGCACACTGCTCTGCCAGTGGTACACTGGGCTTTGTGCCTGGCTAGTGCAGGGCTTTGAGTACCAACGGGGCGCCGAACTTTTGTTGTTGAGAGCCAGTGGCACACTGCTTGCCAGTGGTACACTGGGCTTTGTGCCTGGCTAGTGCAGGGCTTTGAGTGCCGATGGGGCACCGGCTTTTGTTGTTGAGAGCCAGTGGCACACTGCTCTGCCAGTGGTACACTGGGCTTGGTGCCTGGCTAGTGCAGGGCTTTGAGTGCCGACGGGGCGCCGGCTTTTGTTGTTGAGAGCCAGTGGCACACTGCTCTGCCAGTGGTACACTGGGCTTTGTGCCTGGCTAGTGCAGGGCTTTGAGTGCCGACGGGGCGCCGGGCTTTTGTTGTTGAGAGCCAGTGGCACACTGCTCTGCCAGTGGTACACTGGGCTTTGTGCCTGGCTAGTGCAGGGCTTTGAGTGCCGACGGGGCGCCGGGCTTTTGTTGTTGAGAGCTAGTGGCACACTGCTCTGCCAGTGGTACACTGGGCTTTGTGTGAAGATTTAGATAGCTAAAATTGAATCTTGTTAGCATTGGATAAGGGGTGAAAACCCAAGCAAATACAGGGATGATACTTAACATGAAAAGAGGGATACATTACTGATAATACCGGCGGAGGTTATCCGCATTCCACGTCCTAGGGAGTGGTGTTCCATCGAGTTCTTCAATTTTGTAAGCCCCGTGGCGCAGCGTCTCGGTGATCGGTAAGGTCCCTCCCAGTTAGGGGCTAGCTTGCCTCCCTCAGTTGGCTTTGAGACCTCAGCCCATCGAAGGACTAGATCTCCTGGTAGGAACGTCCGGGGGCGCACGCGTGCGTTGTAGTATTTCGCGGCCCGTTGCCGATAAGCTGCCATTCGAAGCCGCGCTCTGTCCCACACTTCCTCCACCAGGTCGAGGTTGGCTCGCAGTTGGTCAGGGTTAACTTCTTCACTATAAGCCTCCACCCGGGGGCTGGGTGCCCCGATCTCCACAGGGATAACAGCCTCAGAGCCAAAGACTAGGCTGAACGGCGTTTCACCAGTGGGGGCTCGAGGTGTATGATAGGCCCATAGCACGTTGGGGAGCTCCTCCACCCATCGTCCCTTGCAGCCATCTAGCCGAGACTTTAGTCCCTGGAGGATGATTCGGTTGATCACTTCAGCTGCTCCGTTGGTTTGAGAATGCCCGACGGAAGTGAACCTCTGACAGATTCCTAGCTCGGAGCAGAACTCTCGGAAAGGCGCATTGTCAAACTGCCGGCCATTATCAGTGACTAGTGTGCGCGGCAGCCCGAACCGACATATGATTGACTTCCAGAAGAAAGATCTCACTTTATTCTCAGTAATCTTGGCCAAAGCCTCAGCTTCAACCCACTTGGTGAAGTGGTCCACCGCCACCAAGAGGAACTTCCGCTGCCCGGAAGCTGGGGGAAATGGACCCAAGATATCCATGCCCCACTGGGCAAAGGGCCAAGGCGCCACCAGGGGGGTCAGGTGAGATGTCGGCTGTCGCTGGATATTGGCATGACATTGGCAGCTATCACTCTTCTTGACAAGCTCGACCGCGTCCTCCTTCATTGTCAGCCAAAAGTACCCTTGGCGCAGGGCCTTGTAAGCTAGGGCTCTGCCCCCCAGATGACTCCCGCATACGCCTTCGTGGATCTCGCTGAGGATATAATCTGATTCAGTTGGCCCCACACACCTGAGGATCGGGTATGAGAAAGATCTCCGATAAAGCCTCCCGTCCATCATCAAGAATCTCGGGGCCCTTCGTTTGAGCAGCTTGGCCTCAGCGATGTCCTCCGGGAGAGTGCCATCAGTCAAGTACCGGATGTAGGCGTCCATCCAGGAGGGCTCCTGCTCCACCGGCAACACTTCATCCACGGCCTCAATGCTTGGGACTTGTAGATGCTCCACGTATGTTCTTCCCAACGTCCCATCGACTGAAGTGGCCAAACGGGATAGCGCGTCAGCCCTGGCATTCTCCGCCCTGGGGATATAGCTGACACGAAAATAAGAAAAATGAGACGCCTGGGACTGCACCTTGCTCAAGTAGCGGGACATGGTGGGGTCCCTAGCCTCGTACTCCCTGGCGACTTGTCTAGAAATGAGTTGAGAGTCCGTGAAGGCCCTCAAGCGCCCCGCGCCCAGCTCCTCGGCTAGTCTCATCCCCGCCAGCAGGGCTTCATACTCTGCCTGATTATTGGTCGCCAGAAACTGGAATCTGAGAGTATACTCCACCACGTCTCCCTCCGGGCTCGCGAGAATGAGTCCGGCTCCCCTCCCTTGAGAGTTTGCCGCTCCATCTACATGCAGGATCCAGTCCTCCGCCTCTCCAGATGAGGGAGAGTCCCTAGGCTCCTCTGGTCGCGCTTCCTCCACGTCCTTCTCGGTCCAGGAGCACTCGACTAGGAAATCCGCCAACACTTGGGACTTCATGGCTGATCTTGGCTGGATGGACAGGTCGAACTCGCCTAGCTTGATGGCCCATTTAGCCAGCCGGTCGGAGGTGTCGGGGTGAGATAGGATAGCTCGCAGGGGCTGGTCTGTGAGCACCACGATGGGATGGGCTTGAAAGTAAGGTCGAAGGCGCTGAGTAGAGACCACCAAGGCGAAGATAATCTTCTCAGTTTTTGAATACCTGGTCTCAGCGTCATGGAGTACCTTGCTGGTATAATAGATTGGCTTCTGGGCTCCGTCGGGATCCATGCGCACAAGCACAGAGCTAACAGCCTCGGGGGAAGCGGCCAGATATAAAAAGAGCTCCTCTCCATTCTCAGGCTTGGACAGTAGCGGAGGAGTGGAGAGAAACTGCTTCAACTCTTCGAAGGAGCCCGGACACTCTTTCGTCCACTCGAAGCCGTTAATCTTGCGCAGCGCCTTGAAAAAAGGTAGGCACCTCTCCGCCGACCTTGACATGAAGCGACTCAAGGCCGCCACCCTTCCCGTCAGGCGCTGCACCTCCTTCTTGCTGACCGGAGGCCGCATCTCCAGGATGGCTCTGATCTTATCGGGGTTGGCCTCGATCCCGCGCTGGGTCACCATGAAACTCAGGAACTTGCCAGCCGCTACTCCGAAGGCGCATTTGTGGGGGTTGAGCTTCATTCGGTACCAGCGCAGATTGTTGAAAGTCTCCTCGAGGTCTGCTACATGGTCTTCTGCGTTGGTGCTCTTGGTCAGCATGTCATCCACATATACCTCCATGTTGCACCCCAGTTGATCCTCAAAAACCTTGTTCATTGATATTTGGTAAGTAGCCCCGGCATTTTTCAGTCCAAAGGGCATCACCCTGTAACAGTAGATCCCCTTCTCCGTGACAAAGGAGGTTGCTTCTTCATCTGCTGAGCTCATCTTGATTTGATTATACCCTGAGAACGCATCATGAAACTGAGCGTCCTATGCCCGGAGGTGGCATCTACCAGCTGGTCGATTCGGGGGAGCGGGAAGCTGTCCTTGGGACACGCCTTATTGAGGTCGGTGAAATCCACGCACATTCTCCAGCTTTCACTGGCCTTACGAACCATCACGACGTTCGCCAACCAGTCGGGGTAGCGCACCTCATGGACGTAGCCAGCCGCCAACAGCTTCCGCACCTCCTCGTCAACAGCCTTCTGCCAGTCCGGGGCAAAACTCCTTTTCTTCTTCCTGATGGGCCGACACTCCGGTCGAATGTTGAGCTGATGTGTAATCACCTCCTCCGGGATCCCGGGCATGTCGAACGCTGACCATGCAAAGATGTCGGCGTTGGCCCGCAGAAAGGTAAGGAGCCGGTCACGAGCTTCGTCCGGAAGTAAGGCTCCAACTCGAACCGTCTGCATGGGGTCCTCCCCGAGGGGGAAAGTGAGCAGCCGCTCGGCCGGTTCCCCCCTCCTCTCCACATCTCGCGGGTCAAGGGCCTCGGGCGTCGGTGCAGACGGCGGTGCAGGGGCTGCCTCCTGGGGACTAGGGGCCAAGTGATAGCAAAGCGCCGGTAGGCCCTGCTCTCCTCGCATCTCGCCGACCCCTCTGGCGGTTGGGAACCTCACAAGGAGCCGCTTGGTGGATATGACGACATCCAAGAGGTTGAGCCCGGGCCTCCCAAGAATCGCATTGTACGCCAGGGGCACACGGACTACCAAAAATTTTATAAGGACAGTGCTTTGGCACGGAGCCGTTCCAGCCGTTACGAGAAGAGTAATTTCCCCCTCGACCCTCACAGAATCTCCTGTGAATCCCATCAAAGGCGTGACGACAGGTCGAAGTAGATCATGCGACAGATTCATGCGAACAAAGGCATCGTAGTTCAAAACATCTACGGAGCTTCCACTGTCGACTAGGATTCGTTTTATAGGATGTTTAGCAATCGTCATGGATACGACGACGCTATCATCATCTTGATTTACAACCCCCTCCAAGTCCTTTTCGAAAAAAGGAATTACAGCTTCTACTCCTCCCTCTCCCCTTGGTCTCTTCGACGGGCCTCCTGCCCCCCAGGAAATCATCGCCACTGTCTTCTCCATCGGGGTGTTATCAATTACCGGCGGTGCAGGCGCTGACGGGCCAGGAGCTCCTGGGTTGTTCCTTTGGACAAACTTCCTCAGATGGCCTTGTTGAATGAGGTCTTCAATGGCTTTCTTCAGCTGCCGGCAGTCGTCGGTGTTATGGCCATGGTCCCGGTGGTAGCGGCAGTAGAGATTTTTGTTCCGAGGAATCTTCGGGTTGATGGGAGGAGGGCATTGCAGATAGGGATCCTCTTTGATCTCGAGCAGGATCTGAGATATCAGGGCAAGTAGCGGAGTGTAAGGCCCGTCTCTCGGTGTAGGAGGTCAAGGACGGTGATCTGGTCGACGAGGAGGCTCGGGCCTCCTGGGGCGGGCTTCGGCAGGTTCTGGCTGGGTTGGCTTCCTGGGTATGCTCCCGCCAGCTTCACGCCAGGAAAAGTCAGCTTCGTCTGCCCGGATGTACTTCTGGGCGCGGACCAAAAGTTCGGAGTAGGAGCCCGGCGGCTTTTTGTCAAGAGAGTATGCGAAGCAAGAAGGACGGAGCCCCCGCTTCAGAGCCAAGGTTGCCACTGAGTCCTCCAGGTTGTAGACCTCCAAGGCGGCCTCCTTGAACCGAGCAACATAGTCCCGCAGAGGTTCTCCAATCTTCTGCTGCATGGCAAACAGGCTGTCCGCCACCCTCGGGATCTTTCGGCAAGTGTCAAAGTGGGCCAGAAAAGCCCTCTTCAACTGGCGGAAGGAGTCGATGCTTCGTGGCGGCAGGCGAGAATATCAAGCCCGGGCAGCTTTTTTCAGGGTAGCCGGGAAAGCAACACACATGAGTGAGTCAGTGGCCCCTTGAACTTGCATGAGTACCTTGTAGCTCTCCAAATGATCCAGAGGGTCCGTAGTCCCATCGTATGGGTCCAGTTGAGGAAGGTGGAACCTGGTAGAGATAGGCTCCTCCATGATGCGGCGGGACAGGGGAGGTCGACTGTCGTAGTCAGTCTCTGGCAGGTGGGTGATCTGATGACTAAGTTCTTCAAGCTTCTGGTTGCACTCCTCGAGTCGATGCTCAGCTCGACGAGGCATCCAGCCATCAAAGGAGCCCTCCCCTGAAGATTCAGAAGAAGAACGGGGGCGGCGATGCCGGTGCAGGCACTCCGCCTCCTTTCTGTGCCGCCGCTTAGGAGAAACGCTGGCGTGACGAGAAGGAGACCGGGGCCTTTTGGATGCTTCGCGGTGATGCAGCTTGGCCGGGGATCGGCGGCGATGATCTGCAGGAACTGGCAATCTCCGGCGGAAGGAATGCTGGCTAGGCTGCATCACCCCAGAGACAGACGGGTTCGGCTTCGGTTGCCGCAAGGCTGCTTGCTGGGGCTGCATGCCTTGAACCATCGCCGCCAACGACTGGACCTGCATGGCCAGGGCAGCGAATCGATCTTCCTGAAGTTGCTGTGGAGCAGACGCAAGGACGTCATTCGGCGGAATGGAAGGCCCTGCCCCCCGGAGATGCAGAGGCTCCGGAAGACTGGATGCGAGAGCCGGGGTGGCCTCCACGGGTGGACCAGCCCCGTAGCGTTGCCCCCCAGCGCGGCCGGTTGAAACTCCTTTCGTTCGAGTCGTCACCATGGTTTCGAGGTCCTGAAATCAGGAGAAAGAAGAAAGCTACTGGTTCGACGTGTTTCTTGCGCTCCCCCTTCCTGGCGCGCCAATCTGATGGCGCCAAGACACCTTTCTCGAACGTCGGAGATGACGAACATCTCCCTCCTCGAAGTCCTGCAAGAAAAGTCCCCGGGGACCGGTGGCGCCGGTGGGGACCCTCCGACGATCAAGTCAGTTGCTTGGGCTCAGACAAAGAACCGCTCCAGCGAAGAGGAGCTGAGGCGGTTAGGGTTTTTGCTGAGAGGAAGAAAGCTCAGAAAAACCAGAGTTCAGGTCCACTTACAGCGTGAGCATGTGACTTTTATACCTGTCCGAATACCCTAACTTGCGGCTTTGGAAGATCTCCATCGTACCGTTGCTGCGTGTGATGCCACACGTGTCCGGTAGCTGAGTAGGCGTTCAGTGTACGTCGCCGGTTGATATGACTGGGCACCACTGCTAGAGGTAGCGAGTCGTACGCCGTAGCGAGGCATGGCGATGCACAGGGACATGCAACGCGCCAAACACCGTTATGAGGCATGGCCCTCTGTAACGGGGCACAATCACGGGAGTACCGAATGGTACGCTGTGGCAAGGCATGGTCATGCACAGGGGTATGCAACGCGCCAAACATCGTTATGAGGCATGGCCCTCCGTAACGGGGCACAATCACGGGAGTACCGAATGGTACGCTGTGGCGAGGCGTGGCCATACGCTGAAAATCATGTGTAAGCACCGTGCAACCTGATAGTTGCTGTTTTCCTTGGCAGTTGAGTCGCATGCTAATCACCGATGGCCCCACCCAGCGACCCCGAGGGGGTCCCGGGGGTGGGGGGATGCGGACGCGATGCACCCCGACCCCGAGGGGTCCTCGGGGTTAAGAAATGATGACCCCACCCCCCGACCCGAGGGGGTACCGGGGGTGGGGAATGACAGTGCACCCTGAGACCGGTGGGGGCCTCGGGGTTAAGAAATGATGACCCCACCCCCAGACCCCGAGGGGGTACCGGGGGTAGGGGAATGACAGTGCACCTCGAGACCAGTGGGGGCCTCGGGGTTAAGAAATGATGACCCCACCCCCCGACCCCGAGGGGGTACCGGGGGTGGGGGAATGACAGTGCACCCCGAGACCGATAGGGGCCTCGGGGTTAAGAAATGATGACTCCATCCCCCGACCCCGAGGGGGTACCGGGGGTGGGGGAATGACAGTGCACCCTGAGACCGATGGGGGCCTCGGGGTCAAGAAATGATGACCCCACCCCCCGACCCCGAGGGGGTACTGGGGGTGGGGGAATGACAGTGCACCCCGAGACCGGTGGGGGCCTCGGGGTTAAGAAATGATGACCCCACCCCCGACCCCGAGGGGGTACTGGGGGTGGGGGAATGACAGTGCACCCCGAGACCGATGGGGGCCTCGGGGTTAAGAAATGATGAACCCACCCCCCGACCCCGAGGGGGTACCGGGGGTGGGGAAATGACAGTGCACCCCGAGACCGGTGGGGGCCTCGGGGTCAAGAAATGATGACCCCACCCCCCGATCCCAAGGGGGTACTAGGGGTGGGGGAATGACAGTGCACCTCGAGATCGGTGGGGGCCTCGGGGTCAAGAAATGATGACCCCACCCCTCGATCCCGAGGGAGTATCGGGGGTGGGGGAATGACAGTAGCTACCGTTACCTTTTCTGACGACGCTGGGATCAGTCATATCAGCCATTTTTAATTTTCAGTTCCTGGCAGTCCTGCCAGTGATATCGAAAGCAGTAATGGTTATTAGATGACATAAACCGGATGGTCCCCTGTAGAAATAGGATAGTTCCCTTCACAAATATTAGGATATATGGTTGCAACAGGGCTCTTGAATTACTATTTTAAGACTGCAAGGTTGAGCATGACAGTCTCAAAGAACTTGGGCATAATTCATTGGAATATGATACTAGTCTGTGCTATTAGCAATGGTAAGGCCAAATATATTATATCCACTTCCAATAGACCAAACCAGCACAACACGGGTATGCTCAAAGGCAAACATAGTTTTAATGTAGGTCAAAAGTACATTTCAAACATTTTCCAATGCCAACCACTAGCAATTTATCCAGCCATTTATCATTGCATGATCTCAAATGAATAATGAATGTCAGTGGACCTCCTTTTTCCTGAATTTTTTGGAGACTATGTTATCTAAATTTTGGGTTCTTAGTGCGAGATATTACATTCTAGATCCCAAAGAAGGCTTTGGATTCTGGTTTATAGAACTGTTTGAATTTTTATTTACCAAACATGTTTTGACAGATAATTTTTATTTTTTTTAAAAAAAATATAAGTAGAATTGTTATCAAAAATTAAACACAACATAAATTTCACCTTTATAATGAGTGGAATGATGAATGCAACGACCATTTTGGCCAAGCGAGTTGAAATTTTTTTCTAGAGGAATTTTTAGTCCATCCTTTGTCAAGGATGCCTCGGGTCTTCCGCATGGACAAAACCTTAATTATATTGCATGATCAGGTGTAAAAGTGCCACTAGCTATGAGATATGTGCAACACTTGTCAAGTAAGCGATGCTCTGATCTTAAGTCAACTCATGAGCCATTAGTTGTTATCCCTTCAAGTCAAGCAAGCAATGCATGGACCTACGTTGTGCGACTAATCATTGATCTTTATGTGATACGGATCAGCCATAACCTCCATGCCAGGCTGCTGCTAGAGGGCTTCCGCCATCCACATGGTTCTATATATATATATATATATATATATATATATATATATATATATATATATATATATATAGCTGAATGTACTTTGTGAGGATCTATCTACACTACAACAAAACTTCAGTGTAGCAACCCTATTTTACAGACGCTAGGGTGTAGCGTCGGAAGGGCCCGAATCATTCTGAATCGTCACGACGCTTGTTTAAAGCGTCTGGTCTGCGTCGGCATCGGATTCCTAAAATATCTTCTCCCGGCCATTGCTTCCTTTCAAGCATCTCAGATCTAATGCCCTAATGCCCTAGCTTCCTCTCAAGCGTCGTCCCCGAGCTTTCGTCCCGAGCTTTCGTTCCAGAGCTTTTGTTCAAACCAAGCTTTCGTCCCAGAGCTTTCCTTCAACCGAGCTTTCGTCCGAAGCCCTAGCTCTCCCTGCTCCCTCTTCTATCAAACCGAGCAACTCTTCCAGCCCGATCTTCCTCCCTGCCTCTTCCTTCTCCGTGCGGCACCGATTTTCTCGCCGTCAATCCAACGATATCGAGGCGACTCCATTGTCTACGGTTAGGGTTCGGACCTTTCCTTACTCTCTATCTCTTTCTCTCTATTTCCCTTTGATTCGGCTTTGGGTGTTCTCCTTGCCACTTCACAGTGTGCGTACAGTTGGTGGAAGGAATTATAAGAGTCGAGGACCTTCCAACTTCCCACTTATTTCTCGCCTTCTCCCTCACGGTGCCAGCACCCAACCGGGAGAAACAGGTATGTTATATGCTGAAGGTTTGTGATGCATTTCGTTGCCTTATCTTATTTGTGTATGTTTGTTTTGGTTCTGGTTGCGTGCTTATTGCTCGAGAGTCTCGAATGGTTACATGGATGACCTTCAGTAAACCCAGCAGCTCATGTAGCATACTTGGTAAAGACTAACAAATCAGGTAAAAGCAAAGTGAAAAATTTGCAATGACTAGAACACCTACTGGGCACACATGGTCAATTGCAAAATTTAATAAACAGCAAGACTTGTATCATATTTCTAGGGTTAGTACCGTTAAGGCCATACCATTTTGAGCCACAACCTATTAAACAAGCCTTAGCTAGTGATAATTCATGACACAGGAAATTTGGGTGGGTCCAATCCCCCTGTCAAGGTGAAGAAATGTAACAGAAATGAAACACCCAGCAATTTGAGGTTCGCAGGCATGGCCCAGCTTTAAAAAAATTGTTGGGCAGTCGTACCTTTGACACAAGCAGGTACATACACTATCTCTAGCTGTGTGTTTAAGCCGAGTTGGACACATTTTTTTAATAGTGAAGGCACATAATTTTTTATTTGAACACAATTATTTTTAAGGCTAAATGCACATGTTTGTTAAGTGTACAGTGCACCAATGTCTTAAAACAGTAAGGACCACCAGTTTAAACTGCAACTCATTCAAACTGCTCCAATTTTTGTTGAACCATCTGGGCTTTAATGCTATTAATTAATGGTTCAAATATGGGAAATTGGGGCTAGTGCGCGTTCAATTTAATATTCAACTCTCTCAACTACTTGGGCCCCTGTTGGTGGCATATGGAGAAGAGTAGAGATGGAATTCAACGATGGAAGAGAGAGAAATGGAGAGGCCTTAGTTACTGATGATGGTTGTTGGAAGAAACCAGGGCTCTGTTAGCAGCTAGAAGAGAGAGCAGGATGGGTAGTGTGAAGTGTTAGAGAGTTGGCCATGAGGTTATATTGTAGATGTTTAATTAGGAGCTGGAGACGAAGTAGTTTGATTCATTGAATATAAATGTGATAGCTTTGGCCATCATTGCAGTTCGGTGCGAGATAAAAAAGTGTCACGTTTTACTTCTCAAAAGAGCAGCCAGAAAGCAACAGGCCGGTTATCTTCAATGCATGCAGACTCGTCCTAATTTTTGCTTAATGAGTTCTTTCAGGCCTAAAGTTTGATAGATTTTGAATTGGATTGACTTCTTATGGGAAAGGCAATATACAAAATGGTTAGTTTTTGGGCACATGAGATGCAAAGATGGTTATGATCTCATCTAATTTGAATTTATTTTCTTATTTCAATATTAATTCATAATTTTGTTTTATGCACTTTTTTGGTCTCGTGACTTCTCACTTAAAAGTAGATATTTGAACCAATTTGGATTTATTTTCAAAGAAGGGCTCAGAAGTTTGCACTATAATTGTAGAGACAATTGATTAGCTCTATATTTTGCTGCTGTCTGGAAACTACAAGCCAGAGGTAAGAAATGGTGAGCCAAAATTTTCTTGAGCACTTGGTGTATGATATGATATGATATTAGCCGACCCCATGTACTTGGGAAAAGGCTTAGATGAGTTGAGTTGAGACTTGGTGTATGATATAATAAGCTCCACATCATGGAGCAAAATTGGGTGGTTCAATTCACATATAGAAATGCTCTTAGTTGGGTCCAGCTCTGAAATCATCTGAAGAAGATGACATAACGGCAATGGTTTACCTTTCTTATAATATAATATACCATGAATTATATTATCACTCCATGCTTTATAGCATGGTTTTAATACCTGATCTGTCTTTCAGTTTTGGTCCTTTCAATTTCGGCAGTTTTGGTGTTTTATGTTCCAAGTTCTGGAGTTTCAGTAAAGGAAAAAAATATTAAAATAGAAAAATTTTCCAAATTTAGCATGGTGGTTGTTTTAGTGGAGGTCATGGCGAAGTTGATTGTAACAACAATAGTGGTGATTGTAGTGGTGGTGGTCATGGCAAAAGTGGCGTTATTGGTGGTGGCTTTGGTGGCTTTGGTGATGATTGTCGTGGAGATCATCATAGTGGTGGTGATACACCACTTTATTGTGGTAGTGGTTGGCTGAAACAAGGGGAATAGGATAGGCAACCAAATATTTCCAGGGGAGAAGAAAATTTCTTGTAGAATTTATATAATATCCAAACAATTGAAAATATAAAATTTTAAGAGTAAAATTTACCTGGAGCATTGGCTTTATGCACCACCCAATTACCTAAGAAATTTTGTTCTGGAATTTTTCCCAGATATGCAAACAGTGCCTAAGAAAGAAAATCATGAAAAGGTATTTCATTTTATTGATTTTATTGAGTTATTTAGGGTTATCATTTGTGGCATAGTTTCAGGTTGAAATAAAGTTACTAAACTGCTTCAAAGCTGAGTGCATTGGATATATTAATTTTTGTAATCATTCTGCATCTCTCTAATTCTTATAATTTTCTACACCTCAATTTCTGATAATTTTTCATATTTGCTCTAGTTTTAATTAACCAAACTTTTCTCTAAGCATATCTTATTTTATTCTATTTTAATAACTCATCTAAGCAATTGAATTAGAAAAAGAAACATAAGAGCACATACCACTTTCTAATTAGTAAACATATGCATATAATTTTCGTCTCGTGCGCTTTAATTACAAAAACTTAGCCAAAAATAATATAAATTAGACTATTAAGGTCTATAATAAATGTGATATTCAATACTATTAACAAATTGCTAATTTTGAGCATATAAACCTGTTAAACCAAAAAAAGACTAATCAGTTTCGATTAGTTTCAGTTGAAATTGTCTAAACTTGGCTGAAACTGGCCAAAACTAGTAAGTTTGATCAGTTTCAGACCTGTTTCAATCGAAACTCCAAACCTTGATTTGTAGGGTTGAAAATCCATGCAGTTGTATTGCATTTTTCCTATTACTGCTTGCAGCCAAGGTGGTAACTCAACCTGACTGCTTCTACTTGTATAAGAGAGATCACGTTTCATTTTCTTTTTGACTCCAAAACCTGATCCATGTCTTCAATAAAAATTTAAATTTTGCAATCTTTGTCATTGTCCTACTCACCAATATGCTTCTAGTAAATTGCTGTTTTCTTTGTTTTCAGTTCTCAAATTCTTTGAACAGTCCATACTCAGTATTTTCTCAAGTTTTTCTGTAGTTTTGAACATTATAGAATTCAAGTATGCTTAATTTTGGACATTAGAATTCAGTATTTCCTAGTTTGGGTTTAAGGCTTCTTTATTGCTGTTGTTATTGTTGTTGTATTTCGTAGTGTCATCTAACATCTGACATTTTTTGAGGGGATTATTTCTAATTATTTTTGCATTTCTAAAGGTGTATGTTAATAAGTTAAATGGGCTCTGTGCACAATTGTGCATCATGGACGGTAAGTGGTCTGAAACAAAATTTGCACACTTATGAACACACATGCTCACTGCAAGAGATATAACGAGATCAATGACATCAACAAAAGTTGGCCTTAACTTTTTATATATACAGCTTGTCCAAAACCTTCTTAACATTGTTGATTTGCTATTGATGCAAATTAACCAGGACCATATCTTCTCTACCAAATAATTATTGTCATGCACAAGTTCACTTTTGAGAGACAAAATCCGGCCTTTGCTCTTGCATTTTAAATGACTTAAATGACTATGTTCTTCTGTCATATAAAATTTCCAACCACCTACTTTGGTTGGATCTTTTCATCTGTTAGCTCTTACTTGACATACCTGCACACTGTAAATCTAAATGTCCTGTCTATGTATATCACTTTGCGTTAATTTAGAGAAACCACTGAATATCTAATTTTTCACATACTATTAATTATTATTTGCATCTTCTACCAATTCCTGCTATTATAGTGGCAACACAAGAATATCAAATCAAGTGTTTGGTGTTGTTTGTCTGGCTACTAATCTCCAATGGCAAAAGGAGTTAGTTGGATAGCATGAATATTGCATGGATGCTTCACGGAGCAGTTGTAAGAATAGTTATAAATTCTTCAATTATTTTATTTTAAGATTCTTGTCATTTGCTTTTATTTTAAGAATAGTTATAAATTCTTGTCAGTTGTAAGAATAGTTATAAATGCTTCAGATCTTATGCCCAACCTAGAGACCATAAAATGAGAGAGTAGACGTTCAAGTCAAAAGGGATGGTGTAGCTCCACATCACAGATCACACTTCTGAGCCCTTTGTTTCAAGAAGGATATGCCTTTCTTCACATGGGTTTGCTCTTTCCCAGGGCATTGAGCTGTGGTTTAGTTATGGAGTTTCGAGTGTTTCCTGCTTGGACTGAGAGCAATCTGTGGGCCTTTTTTACAGGGGGTAGGCTTTCTTTAGTGGGTTCGCAAAAAAATAATGGATGGAAGTTGGCTGACCTCTAATTTTATGTATGACTAAAGATACTTTGAGACAAGTGCTTTTTCTTATATTTAACACTGGACGGAGTACTTGAAGTTGAGAGGAAGAATATGAGGTTTGAACATTGGTTTCATTTGCAACTGATTAATCGTTACTTATTACTGCATTCAACCAGCAAGGACTTATGAAATTGAAATCAAAAGTTGTGAATCTCACCCATAAATCAAATGTACTTGGCCACATATTCGTTTGTTTAGTTGATATCCCCAAACAAAAAGTGTGATAATCCATTAGTAACTTTTTTGAGGCAATAATTTCATTAGAATTATGGACTGGATTGTTATATACGTCTAAGTTTAGCATTTTTATAATGGATGGTATCGAATTTACATAAAAGAAAGAGCTTACATACAATATAACTTGCATTATTTTCATTGAACATGAATTCCTCTAGCATATGTTATGTTATCTGTATAATAGAGACAAAATTTATGTAAAAAAATTTCACCTTCATTTGGTCATAATTAAATATACTTTTAAGCTTGTAAGATGCATGATAAACAATAATAAAAATAAATATTAATTCCATACTAATTAGAATCAAACACACGAGTTCTTTTCTTTATTTTACTTAGTTTTGAGTTATAATTTTGATAAAATATAAAGATTTTAATTTTTTATCTTTTTTTATGCAACCTTCGATTTATTTTTACAGTTTTTTTTTGTACTTATATATATAAATCATTCATTTATGCAGATGCATCACTGAAATACATCATGTTCAAATCATTTAGATCGCCATTCCCTAAAAATTTATCCTTCTACGTAATATGCATGATCCGTGGCTTTTTTTAAGTTAAACAAAAGCAGGAAATAAATACATGACGACAAAAGTGTTTGTCAATTTCTAATAATTTGTAAATATCTGTTTGTTTGTACCTTTGAAAACTTGGCAGTGAATGTGCGCTTTTGTAAAAGAACTTTTTTTTCTGTGACTCTAACCCCCAAATTGCAAAGCATGTTTAAAGAGGTTGGGCTGATTGCAATTTGGTTAGATGATAACATTGTTCAAATTTATTGTCATAAATTGAACAGAGAGGTACAACTTGCGGGTTGCCGTCCCGAGTAGGGTGCCTAGCGTCCTTTGGTACTGTTTCACAGATAAGATTATGCCCTGTTTTGAGCACGGCCAGATGTGTTTGTTGGGCTCTCCCCTGTTTCCGGGGTGCTGTGATTCATGTTATCTCTGGTAGTAGGTCGTTAGAGTGGAGCTAGCACTTAATAGTTATAAAACCTCTTTTCGATTCTTGTCATTTGCTTTCATGAATTTACATGCAAATGTCTATATGTAATTTACAAATTTTGTTAACTGTTAGTTAATAAGCACATCAGTACAATCCTAACTATTAATAAGCACATCAGAACAATCCTAACTATGGTCGGCTACATGTTAACTTCTCACTTCATTTTATGCAGTTCATTAATGTTGTGGGGCTATTTTCTTTTTGTTGGTGATGGTTCTTATCTTCAAATTAAGAGTGTATTGTGAATGTGTTCTTCTATGATACTTATGATGATGAAATATGTGCAGGATATTGGATAAAAGTGGTTATTTATCGATCATTTATCCTAAAATGGATAAAAGTTGGATAAATAAACCGAGAAATACTAAAGAATATTTTGATGGAGTTCGTGATTTCATTAAATTTGGTATGGATAAAAGTAGTTTGAATGGAAAGATTTCATGTCCATGTCGACGATGTGTTAACAATTCTTATCTAGATCCACAAACCGTTGAAGAACATTTGATATGGAATGGTTTTGCAAGAGGTTATACTGAGTGGGTTTTTCATGGAGAATGTATGTTGCCAATATCAAGTAATCAACCATCCTCATCTGATATTGGATCTGATAATATGCAAGATAACCTTGTAGGAGATGATATGACAGGTTTGATCACAGATGCTTTTCGACATGGTCTTCAAAACGTTGGAGGTTCAATTAATATACATGAAACGGATGAAATATGTGATAGTTCTACATTTATGGAACAAACATTTGTTGAGGAGCAGATGCAATCATCAACTACTGAGTCAGCTCGGTATCATAATTTAATTAAAGATGCAGATGAACAATTATATCCGGGTTGTTTGAAATTTTCTAAGATCTCTTTTCTTATACATTTATTTCATATAAAATATATGAATGGATGGTCCGGAAAGAGTTTTACCATGCTTCTCAAATTACTAAAGGATGCATTTCCAGAAGGCACCGGTTTACCATCCTCTTATTATGAAGCAAAGAAAGTTGTCAACAAATTGGATCTTGGATATCAAAAGATCCATAGTTGTCCGAAAGACTGTATGTTATATCATGGTGGAAATGTTGATCGAGAGTTATGCAATGTATGTGGATCTTCACGATGGATAACTCGTGAAGAGGATGAGGATGATGTAACGAACAAAACAAAAAAACCGGCGAAGGTATTGCGTTACTTTCCTCTTATTCCTCGATTGAGAAGGCTATATTCATCATCGAAAACAGCTTCATTAATGAGATGGCATGATGAAGGGCGTACAAAGGATGGAATGTTGAGACATCCAGCAGATAGTCTAGCATGGAAAGCATTTGATACTAGGCATTCTGATTTTGCCTCTGATATTCGTAATGTTCGGTTGGGTTTAGCTTCAGATGGCTTCAATCCTTTTCGAACTTTAAATTCTACATATAGCACTTGGCCAGTTGTTCTAATACCATACAATTTACCACCATGGTTGTGCATGAAACAATCCTCATTGATCTTGTCAATGGTTATTCCAGGTGATAAGGGTCCAGGAAATGATATTGATATTTTTCTACAACCTTTAATAGAGGAATTGAAACAATTATGGGAAGGTGTCGATGCAATTGATGCTTCAAATGGTGAAACATTTAAACTACGAGCAGCTTTGCTGTGGACTATTAATGATTTTCCAGCATATGCCAATTTATCTGGTTGGAGTACAAAGGGAAGGATTGCATGTCCTTGTTGTGCAGATTCGACACATTCAATTTGGTTAAAACATGGAGGAAAATTTTGTTATATGGGACATCGTCGATGGTTAGAACCAAATCATCCGTTTCGTTTTCAAAAAGATTTATTTGATGGTACCATAGAATTGGGATGTGCACCTGTTCCACCTTCTGGAACTAATGTTCGTATACAAATGGATTCCATTAATTACACATATGGTAAATTCTCAAAGTCTTCTAAAAAAAGAGAAAGGAATGATCAAGAAGGATTGTCAGAAGTGACTATTAGTAATATGGATGCACAGGTATTTGAAGATCCAGATAACTTTTTGGAAAGAGAAAATGAGGAAGATGTACATATAGCTTCTACAAATCAGCCTAGCAAACATATATGGAAGAAAAGAAGTATCTTCTTTGACTTACCTTATTGGGAACATAATCTTATTCGACATAATCTTGATGTCATGCACATAGAGAAGAATGTTTGTGATAATCTACTTGGAACATTGTTGAATCTTGATGGAAAGACCAAAGATAACATGAAGGCACGACTGGATTTAAAAGAATTGGGTATCCGACCAGAGCTTCATCCCATTATGCTTTCTAATGATAGAAATTATTTGCCTCCTGCATCTTATGCAATGTCTCCTCAAGAAAAAAATTATTTTCTTACGGTATTGAAAAATATTAAAGTACCTGATGGATATGCATCAAACATTTCAAGGTGTGTGCACCTTAAAGATATGAAAATATCTAATCTCAAAAGTCATGATGGTCACATATTGATGCAAGATATCTTGCCATTAGCTTCAAGATCATTAGTGCCTAAACAAGTTCTTGCAGTTATAATTCGGTTATCATCATTCTTTAAGGCATTATGTTCAAAAGTTATTGATCCTGGAGAGCTTGATCAGTTGGAGTCTGATGTTACTATTACACTTTGTCAGATGGAAAAGATTTTTCCTCCTGGATTTTTTACTATTATGGTACATCTACTCATTCACTTAGCTTCGGAAGTCAAGCTGGGTGGACCGGTACATTATAGATGGATGTATCCTATTGAGAGGTACACTATAGAGTATGATGCATTGTATTGTTCGGTACACTAAAATTATAGAAGTAGCATCATAATTATGCTATGCTTATAAAATTATTTATATTGTAGGTATCTTATGCGATTGAAAGATTATGTACGAAACAGAGCCTATCCAGAGGGTTCGATTGCGGAAGGATATATTGCTGAAGAGTGTTTGACATTTTGTTCAAGATATCTTCAAGGTGTAGAGACAGTGTTTAACAGACCTCAACGGTATAGTGATTTCGTAGATAATGCAGAATTGTATAAGTTTTCAACTGCAGGTAGAGTAATGGGAAAAATTGAAACTATTGTATTGGATCATAAATCAATGGCACAAGCACATCGTTATGTGTTACTCCATAGTGAGATAATATCTGACTATCGTAGGTTAGTATGATTTATTGCATTTCAAGTTTAAATATCATATTTTTTTTAGATTCTAAATGAACAAAGTAAATATTGTGCAGCGAATTTTTAATGTCTCAGCGACAAGCTAATCATAGCACTCGACCTAATTCAAGGATTGAGCAGCGATGGTTAGTCGAGTTATTTCCTACATGGCTTTCAAAACAGGTTTGACATATACTTAGAGAATATATGGATAGATTTAACATCAAGTAACTTGTTAACATTCCTTATTATGTTCTAGGTACCAACGATGATGGAGAGAAATTTTTCAGCTGAATTAATAGCCCTGGCTCGAGGACCTAACAAAGTCGTCAATAGATATAATGGTTTCATAATCAATGGTTTTAAATTCCATACTAAAGATCGTGAGAAATTTAGAAGAACACAAAATAGCGGTGTTATGGTGGAAGCAGATGAAAAAACTTATTACGGTGCACTAAAAGATATTTATGAGTTAGATTACTATGGAATCTTTAAAGTCATATTATTTAGATGTGATTGGGTAGATATAAACTCATCAAGGGGTTTGAAAAAGGATGCAAATGGATTTACACTTGTAAATTTTACAAGGTTGATACATACTGGTGCCTTATTGAAAGATGATCCATTCATTTTTTCTTCTCAAGCTCGTCAAGTATTTTTTGTACAAGATGCAAAAGATAAAGATTGGGCTACTGTTATTAAAATAAAACCTAGGGACTTATATGATATGGGAAAGCAGCTGGAAGATGATGACACTTATACTCATTCCATGCCATTCAGTTTTGTACCGGTTGATGACGTACATGCCACGGTATCCTTGGTTAGGACAGAATTTGAAGGAAATGATAATGCTTGATTCTTATTGGTATTAAATTTTGCAATGTATTGGATTTTGTAGTAATTATTCAGTTAAATTAATATTTATTTTCATTAACTCTTACTTTGATGTAAATGATAGGTGATATTATGCCGCGCTCACGGACACAGGCTAGCACCTCTGCTTCAGCACAGGAGGTTCATGCTGATCCTTCTTCGGTACCGAACGTTGCGTCCACTTCTTCAGCACAACAGTCTATTGCAGGTCCATCATCCTCGGGGCATCATGATCCTACTGTCGGTGTAGGAGACGATGAGCTACACATTCAGGGTAATTTATTTTTTATTTAGTTTGATAAAATTTCTTTACACTTTTTACTATAGTATACTTATATCTATTTTTATGCAGACGAATCTGGAAGGGTTACACGCAAACGCGGGCCTATGGCAGTACGAGATGTATGGCAGATGCGTGAGGGTGAGAAGATAGTGATTGAGTGCAATCAGCTAGGGCAGCCAATTAAAAAAGCCGCTAGCTTATTGAGTTCCTTTTTAGGGACAGTTGCACGGAGGCATCAGCTGTGTCCACTGAGTTATGCAAAGTGGAATGATATGCTTCCGACTTATAAAGCTGAGATTCTACGAGTTGTGCAGGTAAAAATTTGAATCTACACATTTCTTATTTTGTATACTGCAGCAGTAAAGGCTCCAACTGTAACTTTCTCTTACATTGCTGTTACTATATATGCTGCTTGTTTCTTAGTTACAACATAAACAAATCAATGGTGCAATCACATCATGCAAGCAAATAGAAAACAGAACATAACAACATTTTCCTGATTCCATAAATTTACCTAGCAGCAGCTGTATTATATGATTCAGTTCTTTGAAGTATCAGACCACAGCAACCATTTAAATGTTTGCTTGTCTAGCGGAACAACATAAAAACCTTGTAACAATCTAGCGGAACATCATTTAAATGTTTGCTTGTCTCATGTTACTTTAAAAGCAACTTCACAACCTCCATTGAACTTCATGGAAATTAAAGCATAGTGTCAGTGGGCAAGCTTGTAATTTTGCCCTGATAAAAGGAAGTAATTGGCTTTATAGGTAGATATATGTTCTAATACTACAACAGAGTGTCTGCTTTAGATTCCGTATAATTGATGCCTATAAGCTTTCTCATGGGATCTCAATAGCAGTTTGAGTTTTGATAGCTGCAATATTCCTGATTTAAGTGCAGATGTCCATAGTTGCAGTGTTTTTCTGAAGTAGTTGATGATTTTACCACATAAAATGTTTATCCATTGTATCACCTCGATTAGATATTCTAATCTGCACTTTAAAAGATCTGAACATTACATTCCAAAGTTAAAATCTTTATAATAAATATCAGAGCTTTCAAACTTATGACACTTGGATATTAATCTGCATTTTTGAACCGAATTTCATCATACGTTTGAATTTTTTCTGTAGACATGTTACCAGTGATAAAATTAAATCAAGTTATTGCATATCCATGAATGCACATACCTATTATGTATTTACGCATGTATTATTTGAGTATATCTTACCCTATCTCACTGTGTTTCTTTATAGTGATTGTCTCAAATGCATATGAAAGAGCTATAAATAGTACCAGATCCTTTTTGAAGACATTTGTAATTATTCAGAGCTTGAACTTGTTCTTTGCTTTTGGCCCTTAACTCTTTGCCTTTGTTTTGTACTTGGTGTGCATATTATCATAATCGTTCTACCTATCTAACTTATGTTGATGGTTGATTGCGTGGTTTTTGTGCTAGGGAATCTGTTTCTGTATAGAAGTCTGTGATCATTGTTTGGTAATACATATAATATAATTGCCAGGCAACTAATTTGTGTCTGCTATTCTTCTACATGCAATGTGGAAAATTTTAGCTTTAAGGAGGTTGTGGAAGGTCCTCTAATATCATACATTCTCAACATTTTGCATCATATTTGTATTTCTTTATATGTTAATTTTCACCATGCTTTTTTCCTATCTTTAGATTAAAAATCTGCATCTCTTTCAAGTTTTTTTCCTTTTTTCTTTTTTCTTTATTGGCAAGGAACAGACACTGAGAGACATTCTGATTAGAGCGCTACTACTGTATCATTAAGGCAACAATGCATAATTCATATATATAACGGTTAATATGCACTTTATTAGGACAACTAACCTGCTAATTGCATTATATAGGAAGTTTGCTCTATTGCATTGCTGTCATGATCCATGATCCATGTCTTAGCGGATGCATTCAACATTCTATCATGTGTTGGATATTATCTTGTTATTCTTATTCTTACTGCTTGGAGGCTAGATATTTCAAAAGCTAGCATAAGCCTTGATGCATGCTGCAATGGTTCTATGATATTTCTTTTGCAGGCCAAGTTTCTACTACCTCCATCCTCTCATGATTTTGTAATGAAGTCTCTCAACCGAAAATGGAAAGAATATAAGGCACAGTTGAAAATGAAGCACAAGTTGCCGGATATGACCGAGGAGCAGGTAGTTGGTACTTGTCCTCCTGATGTACCCCCTCATCAATGGATGGAGTTGGTTCATTACTGGTTCTCAGAGAGGGGACAGGTATCTTATAATTTAATATTTCAAGATACTATTAAAATATTTGATTTTTATTGTACATTATATACATATATGCTTTACTTTCGGAATATAACAAGTATATTTATTTAATTTTGCAGGCATATTCTAATATTGGTAAAGCTGCACGAGCAGCCCTTTGAGAGACATTCTGATTAGAGCGCTACTACTGTATCATTAAGGCAACAATGCATTATTCATATATAACGGTTAATATGCACTTTATTAGGACAACTAACCTGCTAATTGCATTATATAGGAAGTTTGCTTTATTGCATTGCTGTCATGATCCATGATCCATGTCTTAGCGGATGCATTCAACATTCTATCATGTGTTGGATATTATCTTGTTATTCTTATTCTTACTGCTTGGAGTCTTTTATGCTCACTGATAGTTTGTACACCAGTAGTCAGCATCTTCAATGCATGTAAACCATTCAGTCTTCCTCTTTTTCTTATTGTTGTTATTGTTGATAATAGTTAGCACACACTATTAGGACAGTTAACCTAACAATTGTATTCTGGATGCGTTCAAGATTTTATCTGTGGGACCCTACCTGTATGTTGAATATCTTCTTCTTATTATTATTCATATTCTTATTACTTCAAATCTTTTATGCTCATAGGTAAGTTCATATACCACTATTCTGTATGTTCAATGTGTGTCTCTATTCAATCTTCTTATTATTCATATTCTTATTCTTATTGCTTGGAGTCTTTTATGCTCGCTGGTAGTTCATGTACTAGTATTCTGTATGTTCAATGTGTGTAGCCACACTTACCTTTTTGTTGTGGTGGTGGTTGTTGTGGTGGAGTATACTTTATTAATGGTGCTCCACAATAACACTTCTTGGCCAATATTCTGCATGTTTAATGCACGTAATCTTTCGAGTTTCGTCTTCTTCTTTTTCTTCTTATTGTTGTTGTTGTGGCGGTGGTGATGGAGTATGGTACTTGTTAATGATGTTCCACATCTACACATATTGGCCACAATGTGTGCTAGTAACACACTTTGCAGGGTGCATTCAAGAGAGAGAGAGAAAAAAAGGCAAGGTAAAGGAAGCATTTGCTCGTCTTTCCGTGTCATTTTCTGAGACCTCCAATCAATTTGTTAAAATCAGAAACTCTTTTTGAGTGACAGGAGTGAGTTCCATGTCAATAATTTTGATAGAATACTATTTTGGATGGGGCCATTGTGTGGAAACTGCAACTTTTATTCTGATCTATGAGTAGGGTCTTGAATTGTGAGGTGTTGTTGATGGTTCTTCTTGAAAAGCTAGCATAAGCATGATTGGAGGCTAGATATTTCAAAAGCTAGCATAAGCCTTGATGCATGCTGCAATGGTTCTATGATATTTCTTTTGCAGGCCAAGTTTCTACTACCTCCATCCTCTCATGATTTTGTAATGAAGTCTCTCAACCGAAAAGAATATAAGGCACAGTTGAAAATGAAGCACAAGTTGCCGGATATGACCGAGGAGCAGGTAGTTGGTACTTGTCCTCCTGATGTACCCCCTCATCAATGGATGGAGTTGGTTCATTACTGGTTCTCAGAGAGGGGACAGGTATCTTATAATTTAATATTTCAAGATACTATTAAAATATTTGATTTTTATTGTACATTATATACATATATGCTTTACTTTCGGAATATAACAAGTATATTTATTTAATTTTGTAGGCATATTCTAATATTGGTAAAGCTGCACGAGCAGCCCTGTCTGCTCCTCATACATCGGGATCCAAGAGTTATGCACGAGTCAGACAAGAGTTCGTATGTTCCTTAATTATATAAATTTATATTTTTATATCAAATCATTTACTTATTATAATCCGAAATTTTATTTTTTATATCTTCCTCTCAAATTCAAAGGTTGAGCCCTTAGGGAAGAATACAACTAGAATCAATCTATGTGAGATGGCCTTGTTAAATCAGTGATTAGGATTGATTTATAGGTAAACATCTGCATTGCCTGTCAATGGAAAAAAATAATGATAGGTACACCACAACATTGTGTGCCAGAAAAGACTAGATCACTTGTTTCACGTCATTCCAGGACTCCACAGATCTTCTTGAGACTCTAGTATTGTTGTAGATTACAAATTATCTAGAGAATAATCAAAATCCAATGACATAGTGACTTTCTTTAGGCCAAGAGAACACATTACAGAGAGAGAGAGAGAGAGAGAGAGAGAGAGAGATTTTCTTCTCTAGGAATGGAAGAATTAATGTTAATGATTTTTGGCTTTGCGAGGCATAAATACTTTAGCTCACCCGTTATTTATAGAAAAATTTTTATAACGTTAGTGAACTTTTTCATTTTCCTTGTGGATAATATGACTTTTCTTATTATTTTTATTGGACTTTTCCATTCCATGACCTTCCCAACTAATTAGTTGCAACTCCATGAACTAAGAATTGTTTCCCCTCCACTCTTCCTATTACTCAAGTTAAAAGTAGCAATTGCCAACATGACATTGATTATGTGACATAAAAGCATCAGTTTGCAGGAGCATAGATTGTTATTTGGATCCTACTTCTGGTTCTTGTTTGAGGTCAATATACACCACTAATTTAATACAACTTTTCCTTGGTCACCCTACTTCTAAAATTCTTCACAAGTATCTGGACCATGGATTGAAGGTATTGTATCACACTAGTCCATATGAGCCACGCCACAATATATTTTACTAGCAAGGTACCTGTACAAGTACAGACTTTGAAATCACTCTTCTAACACATGGCACTACACTTTTGCTGCATTGGCACTGACAAATGTATTTTATGTCAATATGGCACTGCGTGATACTGGTCCATACCTTATCTACAACAGCTCTAAGATTTTAAACCTTGTACCATACCCCTTTAACTAATGGCATCTCTAGTCATTGATCCACATGTTCAAAACATTCTCAAGAGCTGTTTAGATGCCCATACAATTCCAACGATTGTAACACCAAATATTCACTAAATAACCATCATCAGTGTAGTTTTCAGTGTCAAGGAAGTAATTCTGGCAGTCAGGGAAACTTAGGATCATATTATCCTGAAAAGATATGAATATGCTGGAAATCAACTTCCATATGGAATCTAGCATTGCTGAAAAGATATGAGGAAAAAAATGCATCACGGCGTAAGCATCACATAACCATTTAGACTCTTTCATCTAAAGAAATGTTTGAGAAGTTTCCTCCATGTAGTGGTGTTTTATATTTGAGAAACCAATTAAACTAGCAAAAGAGGTAGGTGTTGCATGGGTTTTGTTCTGTTCCTTTTAAACTTGCTTCAAGTGCTTTCTTGACAGGTATTGTGATGCTTTTCCCCATTTACTTGATGTTTCTTCCATCACAATGCCTTGCATTTTTTCATGCTTTCTTAGGGGAGGAATGTATTCTATTCCTTTGTCCTTTGCCTACTTTTCGTGGCCAGTGGCCAGTGGTTTTAGTACTTTCAGGTAGGGCTATATTTATGACCTGAAATTAATTTGAATTGCATCATCCCTAAAGGTATATGAAAGCATATTGCGATATTTATAATTTTTCTTGTAGATGGATGAGCATGGGCGAGAATCCCGTAAGGTGGAGTTTTATCGGATGACTCATATTCACGATGATGGCACTTTTGTCAGAGATGAGTCGAGAGACTTTTATGTAATTATTATTATAATTTATTTTATACAATGATTTTAATTTGATTTTGTTATTCAGTAAGATCTAACTAATTTTTTTAAAATTAATACAGGAAAGAGCTACAGCTCTTATTGCTGAGCATGTCGATGACTCTACAGCATCTACGCAGAGTAGTCGCATTGAGGCCAAGGTGTTTACGGAGCTAATGGGGCCGGAGCGCTACGGTCGAGTGAGGGGTTATGGAGTTGGAGTCACCCCCACTCAGATATCTGAGATGAGTAGACGTGCACATGATGCTTCAGATGCTGCAGATGGTGTTCACAAACTTCAGCAGGAGATAGAGGAGATGCGACAGAGCCGTATCGCAGATAGAGCAGCGATGAAGGAGATGCAACGGAGTCGTGCAGACGATAGAGCAGCGATGGAGGAGATGCAACGGAGCCGTGCCGACGATCGTGCAGTGATGGAATCTATGAGAGAGCACATTGAGCGGCTTATATCTATCGTACAGATGTTTGTTCCACATCAGGTAAATACATATATTATTAATTATATATTTTTATATTAAATCAATTATTTATCTAATATATTGTAATTGATAGTTGAGCAAATTAAATATTTTTAATTATTCTTATAGGCTCCTGGAGCATCAAATCCTCGCGGACTGGGTGACAACCTTCCTCCTGCAAATCATTGACATCAGCTTTTTTTATTATATCTTTTATTTCATGTATTTTTAAATTTTGTTTGCAGACTGCTACATATAAACATTTCTACTTAGCTGTATGCTCTAATTGTATGCCTTGCCACTTCATAATGCATGACACAGGACTTATTAGTGGTTTTCTTATATATTGTGCCAATCAAAGATGTATGCTATTACTGTTGCAGGATATCATGGGATGTTAGTTACCTTAATTTATAGAAATCTGGATGATGAAATTTCTGTGTTGTGTCCGAAATAAGTGAGGTCAGAGTCCTGAGGTACATGACATTTTTACTGGGTGCAAGAGAAAAAAAAAAAAAAGAAAACGTGATGCAAGAAAGACAACTTTCTAGTGGGAAGCATGGGGGATTTTCATGTGTATTGATAGCTAATTCATAATGGGTATTGATAGCTAATTCATAATGGGTGGTCATAAAACTGAGGGTAGAGGTATCCTCCGCCATGATCTTGATCTGTAGATGGTATGTAATTATCTTGATCTGTAGCTGCCAAGGATTGCCATAAGGTTGTTCACTGTGTAACAGCTAATAACAACACTGTAATATTTTATTTGTAAACTTGTACTTTTTTTTTTGATGGGATGTACTGCAGCTATGTAATAGAGTATATTAATATGAACACTGCTACAATGATCATAATGTGGATACGTTTGGAACTTTGCACATCAGTTGAAATAAGTTAGGTATTCACCACCACTCAATTTGTATCCGAGGCATCTTACTTGAAGATGAATGTATTAATCAATTAAGCCGGCAATTATTGATGCTGGGCTTTGGCATTATGATATTTTTAAAGCTTATCATTCCACTTTGGTAAGCCAGGTGTGGTCAGCATTTATTTAATGGCAGGTGATTTAAATTTTATTCAAGTGCTGGAATAGTGACAAAGTATCAAAGTATCAATTGATGCTGGGCTTTATTGATAGCTAATTATGATAATGTGTATTGATAGCTGATTCATAATGGGTATTGATAGCTGATTCATGATTCATAATGGCTATTGATAGCTATTTATTGCATATATTTATTACATAACAGCTACCGCTTGATGCGGCTTAAAACTGAGCCCTATTACCGATGCCGACACATTTTAAAGCGTCGGAAAAAAAAAAAGTCGCGCCAATATTAAGCCGATCTGAGCCATATTTTCGATTTCCGATGCTGACGCTTTCTAAAGCATCGGGAAAAAAAAAGTAGTCGCGTCGAGCCGAGCTGAGTCATATTTCCGATGCTTTAAAAATTCTCCTTTTTTCCCGACGCTTCCACAAGCATCGGTTAAAAAAAAGCTGCGCCGACTGAGCCATATTTTCGATTTACCGACGCTTCCAAAAGCGTCGGTAAATTTTTTTTCCATATATGCTGTGCCGACGCTATTTCGACGCTTCAAGACGCATCAGAATATGACTTACCGACGCTAAGAAAGCGTCGGTATACTTTTTTAGCGTCGTTATTCTTAAATCTCTACGTAGTCGAAACACCCTCATTTTTTAAAATATTCATGGCTTGGCAAACCAAGCACCAACAGAAAGGCAAGAAGAAGCAACCTTTGGTCCCTTCATGCCTAGATCTAATTGGCCAAGAAAGTGACTTTCTGACCTAAAGCAGTCCTCCCGGGATCCACAATCCCCATAAATTCTTCTAATCTAAGAAAATTCCAACAGAGTAATGGGATCATGTCCCCATAGCTTTTGGCTTCTAGGGAATGGGAGTGTCGTTAAAATCATAGAAGGTGATAGGTGGCGGGGGAACAAAACGTGCATGGATGAAATAAACTGGATCATGATTGATGTGGCTGGTGAATCCATGTTAAAGTTAACGGTTGAGCTCAACCGGCGAAGTCATAAGTCAACGAATGGGAGAAGTCATTTAACCGGACTGACATGTCTGAATTTGGAGTCACACTCGGCTTCCAGAGTTGCCCTCGGCTTTCAGAATCGCCCTCGGCACCTAGAGTTGCCCTCAGCTTCCAGAGTCGCCCTCAGCACCTGGAGTTGGCCCCAGCTACCAAAGTCGCCCTCGGCACTCGAAGTCAACCACGGCTTCCAGAGTCGCCCTTGGCCCCCTGAACTGGTCTTGTACGACTGCCATAGATCCTCAACAAGGGTGGATCCGTATGGCCCAACCTACTTGTGACCACCACATCTGACAAGGATAGGCCCACCAACCTGCTTGTGACCACCACATCTGATAAGATCAGGCCCAGCAACTCGCCTATGTCCTCCATGCCTGACAAGACCAGGCCCACAAACCAACTGCAGCCACCCATATTAGACAATAAGTGGCTTATCAGTTCTAACACACCATGAGGAGGGCACGCCCCATTACTGCTGCCCTCTCCGCTCATTCCCTGCCAAGCAGTTGCCCCCTAGGACGAGCGATTATCCATAAAATGGGTAAGAGGGACCCCTAACGTGGTAATGACAATAACTCCTAAACGCTCATACACACTCACACAGAGTTCTTTCCTTTCAACTCTCGAGCTTTCTCAAGCTCACAATTGTTGCCTAGAGCACCGACTTAAGAATCGAAGGGGCCCCGCTGGAATCTTTGATCTTTAAAACTTTTTGCAGGCTCCCGATCGAGTGAAGCCCGTTAGAAGATCCTCAGCATACCGAAGAAGGCGACCGGACGCTCGCGGATGTTCGAGAAGGATGATTTGGTGTCAACAGATTGGCGCACCAGGAGGGGGCAATGCATGAATCGTCAGCAATGCTAGCTTGCAGATCCTCATCTCCCTTATATCAAAAAAGATGGTGGCAGTAAGAGCACCCTCAAGCTTACTAGTAAGAGCACTCTCAAGCTCATCAAACCTGTTGGCCCAGATGGTAATGCAAGAGGAGGGGTGAATTGGGTTCTTAAAAATTTTAAACAAATTCAAGCAAGTAATACTAATGTGATGTGAATGGAGAAGTGTAAGTGCAGTGAGATAAAATTTAAGTAGAGTATAGCAAATAGAGAAGAGAGAAAGAAGTCAAGCGTGGCAAACACAAATTTTATAGTGGTTCGGTGTTAACTACACCTACGTCCACCCCCAAGGGACTCTTAGGCCTCACTATAATCTCTCCTAATTACAGCAAAGTTATTTTACAAGCTCACAACTCAAATTTATTATTTTACTCTGGGATCACAACAAACCCAGCTGGTTTTCACAAGATTACTAACACAAAACCTTTTACAATCATCCTAAGTTGCACAAGACCAAACAGCCCTTTTGATTCAATCCACTGATTGAATCAACAAACAAAAATAATATGAGTTTGATTATAACAGAAATAAAGCTCCAAAAATGAGCAAATAAAATAATGTAATCAAATAAAAATAAAAGGAGCCTGATTAGAAGATTTTTGAAGTTGGCTTTTCTTCTTTTTCTCTCTTTGATCTTCCTCAAGATATGCTTGAAGCTTTGGAAGATTCTTTGACATTGAAGCTCTTGAACAACTAGTACTTTCTTTTTCTCTCTTTGATTTGATAAAAATCCCTCAAGATTAACTTTGGATTCTTGGGATTTTCATTGATCTCTGTTTTCACTCTAGGGCTTTTGGAATTTGAACTTTTTTCTTGTTGTTTTCCACTTCTCCTCCCTCTTTTTGAATCAACCCAGGGCTCTTACTTATAATCACCTTCCAAATCCACTTTTAGAAGCAAACTAACCGTTATTACTAGTTGGAAGAGTTTTTAGCACGGATGGAAAAAGAGCCATTGAGGTTTGTTGAAGAAATGTCAGGTTTTGGAGCCGTGTTTGACAGTCCTGGAGTCAACTCCTATTAGGCTTCAAGTCGACTCGAACAGATGCGGGAGTCAGCTCGAGCACGGGAAGTACCAAAATGATTTTTTGCTCATAGAGGAGTCGGCTCTAGCTGTTCTTGGGGTTAGCTCGAATTCGAGCTGGAGTCGGCTTGAACTTGTGCGAGAGTGGACTCGAGTTGAACCCAAAAATATACACTCTCTATATAACTGACCGAGTCGACTCGAGACTCTGCAGGAGTCAACTCGAGCTACGAGAGGCGGCCGGAGATGGCACCCAGCGAACCCTAGGTGGTGGCTAGGCCGTAGGCTACGGTGGAGCTATGATCTCTGAATAGCCATGAATCGAGATCCCACCAGCCGCTTGGAGCTTGGTCAAATGAACCCTATCCTCAAAGGAGGATGAGGAGGAAGATGCTACTATGGGCCTTTTGCCCTTCCTATCAGGAGCCATCAAAAGGAAAGGAGGAGGAGGAAAGAAGAAAGGTCAAGGAAAACTAACCTAAAGCAAAGGATAAGACAGAGGACACAAGGATTAGAGGAAGGAGGCCCCGAGGACTCAGGTTTCAGGGAGGACGAAGAATCTTTGAATGCATGAAGAGCTCAGTGGAGAAAGACAGAATACCCTTTATGCCTGACATTCGAATCATACCGCCCGATTCACCGATCACATGGACACTCACTAATTGAAGGCAGCATCCCAACAGCCGCACGATCCCCTTCAACTAAGGTGATGCCCTCCAGCAGTACACAAAAAAACGTGATCATTTGTGGCTAATGAGGAGACATCGATGATGCCAACTCAATAATGATTTTTATCTATTCTGAGAGAAATCTCCTCAATTCTAAGGGAGATCTCCTCTATTCGACGGCAACAAATGGTAGAGCAGTGGCGTTATGATGCCCCATACCTCCACAAACATTAAAGAGTTATCTTTCCCCGAAGGCAATTGCCCATCTCTGCAATCAATGGCACGTAAGGATCAACCACAACAATAATTTCATGCTCCTTTCACTTGGCAAAAAATGTGTTCATGCAAACTTAGGAGTGGAGGGCCATATGATGTGACTGATCAGACCACGTTAGGATTAACAGATAAAATTGGCTGATGGAGCTGAAAACAAACAACAATAGCCATTTGTCGGGGGCCAACGTATCACCTCTAGAGATAGCACCGACACCAGTGTCAACCTTGGCGCTGACCCCAGCGTCCGCCTCAACACCGATACCAGCGTCTGCCTCAGTGCCGACCCCAACGTTGGCCTCAGTACTGACACCAGTGTCAGCCTTAGCACCAACTCCGGAGTCAACAGTCACCACGTGACCCACCTACTGCCTGCAGCCACCATGTGGCCGCCTATGGCCACCACATGACCTACCTACCATCTGTGGCCACCACGTGGCCTACCTACCGATAATGACGCCATGCCTGACAAGACTTAGCCTACCAACCGTCTATGGCACCGCACCTAACAAGGCCTGGCCCATCAATCAGCTGTGACTGCCTGCAGTCGCCCATATCAGATAAAAAGGTGGCCTCACCGCTCATCCCATACCAGACAGTGACACTTTGGGATCAACCACTACAAGAAAAGAGCATAATAGTGACAAAAATTTTCATCACTATTCCGTCACAAACTGGGTTTAGTGATGGATTAGTGATGAAAATCTTATCGTCACTATTTTTGCCGTCACTAAATTTAGTGACGGAAATAGGTCCGTCACAAAATAATAGCGATGAATTTGTGACGAAATATTCCGTCAAAAATTTGTGACGGAACATATTTTCCATCACTAAATTGTGATGGATTTGTGACGAAATATTTCATCAAAAATTTATGACGAAATATATTTTCCATCACTAAATTGTGACGGATTAGTGACGAACTATCCGTCATGCATTATTCCGTCACAAAAATTTTCATCACAATTTAATGACAGATTGTTGACAAAAATTTAGTCACTAAAACTTTTGTCACTAGTCCATCACTAATAGCTCCATCACTATGCCATGACGGATTAGTGATGAAAGAATCCATCAGTCATTCGTTATTGTTCCATCACTAATCGATCACTAATATTTTCGTCACTAATCCGTCACTATTATTTCTATCAAAAATCCATCACTAATCCATCATTAACCTAATAAAATTTCATCTTTCATTCTTATAAATTTAAAATTATTTTTAAATTACAATATATTTAATGCATTCTAATAAAATTTATAGATAAAAATTTAAATTTAAAAATAAAAAATTTATTTCATAAAATAAGATAAATATACAGATCAATAACCCTTTTTCATTAAGCATGACACATCTACCTAATTATCAAAACAGCTACAAAGCATTGAACGGTTCTTCCTTCAAAAAAAGCTGATTGTTGTTGAGTCAAAGCCGAGTTGCTTCTTAGGCTTGCCGGTTCGTTTGATTTGACGTGCTTCAAATCTTCTAGCCCTTGATACCAAGGGAAACAACCTATCAATGAGATGATAATTCCTATCTATACATTTCAACCGGTTATTCCAGTAATAATATAATTTTAAAACAGCAATCATAGATCAATTCAAACCTGAAAATTATATGAAAACCTATGATCTCTCTTAATTCATCCAGTATAACCACATTTTGGTTTCAATGAACATTAAACCAAGCATGCATTCATGACTGAAAACATTGAAATGCCAGTAGATGCACCAGATTTATATCATAATCAAAATCAGGCAAATGCAAAATAATCATCTTAGTACAATGCTTCAAGAAGACGTCATATATATAGCATCAAATGAGGTCCACAAGTACCCAAAGTGCCCAGAGTCCAGAACTAGCAACCAATCCTATATACATTGCACAGCTTACAATAAACTAACAACAACATCCAGCAAAGTCCAAATCATCAACCTAAAATATATCATCAACCAAAAGCTTGCCACTAATCAGATAAATATCAGGTCCAATTGTCCATTCATTCACTCAAAGGCCCACTGGTTCTCTCCGGACCTCTTCCTCTTCTTCAGGAGTGAAGTCATTTTTAATGTTAAAGGTTTTGCGGATCTCTTCCGGGGTCTTCCCCTTGATCATATCAGCCACGGTTTGACAGGTCAGATCCAGCAGGCCTTTGATGTTTAAATAGTTTGCAGCCTGGAAAATCAAATAAAGAATCATAAAAGAGAATGATGAAGTTCTAACCGTTAAAAAACTAGACATATAACTGAAACAGGAACAGAGTATCAAACATTATTATATCAGCCATGCCATACTTTATTATACCAATATGATAGGCATTCTATACTATACTAGTATTGTACCAGTATCCATACCCGAAAGGGGCATATCGACATTCAGTACATCCCATTACTAGCATACTAGGCGTATCAATACTGTATTAAAATTTTATTAATACATCACTTGGTACAATCATATAGTCAAACAACGTTTATTTATTTGCTGTGTACCTATAGAGTGCCAAACAGTGGAGTTGTACCATGTTGATTTAATAATGGATGAATACTGCAGGCATGTGTTATTAATGGATGAATACTGCAGGCATTTTCAGTTGTAGTCAGCAAAATAGGTTTCAAGTCTTACAAAAGCATCAGCAGTCTTACTTGAGAATATATAAATATCCTACAACAGAAATTTTATTTGAATAAAATAAATATTGGCCCGAGAGAATTACAAATTTTGCAGAACAAGAAATTCAGAATGTACGCTTTGCTTATTTTGTCATTTGAGCTGATAAAATTCAGTCACAGACAAATATTATTAGCAAGATAGCTACATCAGTAGAAGACTCGCAAGGAAAATGAGAAGTAGAAGAAAATTTAATTTCATAGTTTCATTTGATATGGCTTCCAGTATAGCATCAAATTGCTCCAAAATTCCTCTTTCAGCTAGTTTCTTATTCATGATGTTAGTCCATTCATTTTCACATATAAATTTTTCTTTAATACCCTCCAGGCATTGTGTGGGCAAATTGCAGCACCATTCTTTCTCACTGGTATAAACGACTTTGGGCAAATTGCAGCACCATTCTTTCTCACTGTTATAAACGACTTTGGCATTGACAGTCTACTAATTGTATGCAATCCTCTAACAATCTATATTCCACAATTGATCACTAAAACACTTTCATTACATAGTTATACTGCCAAATTAATTGTTATGATTTATAGTGTCACATATAGCTGATACATATTGAGTGTACAAAAAGCAAATTTCACCAGACTAAAATAAGAATAAAATCTAATAGTCCCAAAGTCAGTTGAATCAAGCAGGGAACTCTCAAATGTCATGCAGTTTCTCTCTACCTCCCACCATGCCACCAGGGGTTCAATAATCCAACTCTTTTGTGCTTGCTGATGAAAGTTATGGTGGTCCCAACCATCCTACTATCCCACAACCTAGCAATCAATGAAAATCTCAAATCAAATCTGGGAATTTGGCACAGTATACCCAAGTAAACTTGGTGCAGGAAAGCGTACAAGCAAAATCTTATCTACACATATCACCAAGGCACTACCTGCACTATCTAGTATTCCCTTCCAACTAAATATCAAGCATTTAATCAACATTACTCATCCAAGAATTAATGCCATAATTTGGCTCATAAACTCAGAATTGTGTTTCTTCCTCCAATGCTGGTGCAAATTACTCTTTAAACACTAAAGCTTCCCCATAATAAGCATAGAAAAAGAAGGCACTGGGTCTTCTCGTTTGACCATGAGAGACACCTCTAGTGGATATCATTGCAACTTTAAAAGATTTAAACTAGCTGGTTAAGGCATTTCTACCATTACTTCACATTAACCAGACCAAGTGTCCAAAAGAATCAGAATCATCCAAAAATTGAATACAGAGACACACATGTATCTTGTAACATGTGTAAATATATTGCTGTAAGCATATAATACACAATTAATTGGATTTATGCTTCTTATGTTGATAGAATTTGATAAAATGGTTGGTAATTATTATGTTCAAATGAAAAATTTTCAAATAGAAGTGTCAAATGCAAACGTATGGTGATAGCATCATCTCAATTTGATGTCATGAAGTGTCGATGATGTCATTAAGTGTCCCAAGCGTCCAAATTTCTAACACATCAAAAATCCCCAAATTTGGAGACTCCAAGCAAAATCGACAAGAATGGTAACATGAAAGAAAAGACAATGAACTACAAGAAAACCTTTACAGGTAAAGTCATGAAGCCAATTCTGGTACCAAAAATCATCCTCTCACTGCTAGCATGCCACATGGCATGAGGAGATTGCTGGGATTCATAAGGTGTTTGTGGTCTAAGACACCAATCTCCTAGCATCACATGACATGCCAAAAAATTGAGATATATTTTTAGTAACAGGGTTGGCTTATGTAGTATTGGTCAACCATTAATATTCCACTCCCCATTAGTCAAAATTTTTTTGGTTTCAATCATTAAGGAAAGTTTTTCCCTAATATCAAAAAGATCAACTGCAATGATATTAAGGGTACAGCTATTCCAAATTGGAAGAAATATATAAACCTCTTTCATTACATAATTCATGAAACACATTTCACCAATCCCCTAAAAGGCAACAATGAGATGTACTATCACATCAAGGAACTATGAGAATTTAATTGCAGTAAAGAGAGTACCAAATTCTTACTTAGCATATTTCTCTCAAGATCTAAATCTACTCAGAATAAGATTAATTTTTGGTGGTCTAAAAACACCTTTGAATATTTCCATGACTGCTTTGGCTAAACCATTGCAATGTGTTAAATCGACAATATTCTCCAGTTTACAAGCACAAACTTTAAGTTTCACATGCAAGCAATGTGTGCCCATAAAAATGCATTATAGTCGAAACTATTAGTTAGGAAATCTTTGGAACTCAACTACTAGGTATATCATATCAGAATGTCATATAAAACATCACATAGTATATCCATATCAAAATGAAATATAAGCTAATTTATCAGTTTGGTTAATGTAAAATGTCGGACCTTCCTACTAGTTGGCAGCATTGTGCAGTTGAATCCATCCTGAACAAGTTTGTTGATCGCATCCCTGAGTCTAATGTAGTCATCCTCCACATTATACACCTGATGAGAAATTCTCACATACCCAGTCACAGGACTGCCCTCATCCGTAGCACCATTCTCACCATCCTTTGGAGATCGATAATATACAGGAACCTCAACATGGAATTGATCTCTCAAGAGCTAGACTCCTAAATTCAAAGCATCCTTCTCACTCGAAATCCCCAAACATCTTGGCAGACCAACCATGATCATGCTCTCGCACATTTTCGGTGGAGAGCCAAGACAAGTGCGCCATGACTCAGCCAGCATCTTCCCCATTTCCAAGACATTATCGTGATTCTGTTTACAAATCCCTTCAATCCCCCTTTCAAACCTATCAAGGAAATCCATCACTGATGGAACCACGAGCTGGGCATTGTAATCCTGTGTACCAATCCACCCGCTCTACATCGGAAGTCCATTCCCATACTCATGCGAGACCATTGGGTGGTGCAAGTGAGATGGAGCCGAGCACTTCCTGGAGTACAAGAACGCAACTGAAGGTGGGCAAAAGAGCCACTTATGGAGGTTGCTGGTGTAGAGATCAACCATAATATCCTTATTCTGCATGCTTATTCTTCTCTCTTCTTGGACGATTACATGAACCATGACCCATGATCACTGCCAAGACCAAAAATATATATATATATGGAAAAGGTACCGGCACCATTTTGTTCATTTTTCTTGGCCTTTTGACTTGTAAATTTATGCATTTCATGACAAGGCTTATTTCGGAAAGTCAGTTCTTCTAAAGGTTTCCTTAACTTCCAATCCTGGAGGACTTCTGGACAATTGAAAGATTTTTGGTTTCCTAATGGATCTCTTTTTAGAAGCAATATGTCCTAATGGATCTCATGTTAAAATATCTATCGCATTTTTTCAGGTTGGTAAGTTCATTCAGTTAATAGCCACATTCATTGGAGGTTTTGTGGTTGCCTTTGTTCAAGGGTGGCTTCTCACCCTTGTCATGCTTGCCACAATTCTTCCACTTGTGGTTGCTGGAGCAGTCATGTCCACCGTTGTATCCAAGATGGCGTCGGGTGGACAGGCAGCTTATGGAGAGCAGCAATTGTTGTGGAACAGACCATTGGGTCAATTAGAATAGTAAGTTCTGCAAGTATTCTAGACAGGAGGAAGTGGTGGACCGTTTTATTTCTTAAACTTTAAACCTATTTTGTTGTGGAGATCTAACTGAAGTCTTTTCTTAGGTTGCTTCTTTTACTGGGGAAAAGTGTGCAGTGAACAAATGCAGCGAGTCTCTAAAAAGAGCTTACAGTTCAGGTGTTCAAGAAGGTCTGGCTGCTGGATTAGGTCTTGGAACCGTCATGCTCTTCTTGTTCTTTGGGTATTCTTTGGGCATATGGTATGGGTCAAAACTGATACTGGAGAAAGGTTACACAGGTGCTGATGTCATTAATGTGATACTTGCAGTCCTGACAGGCTCCTTGTAAGTTACTAATTCCTTGCATATTTTAATGAAACAAGCTTAGTGCAAGAAATATATCTTATAACACATATATGCAAATTCCATAAGAAAAAAAATGTGAGTTTCGTGTTCTCCTTCAATGAGAAACTAGCCTACCCAAAATATTTTACCTGGATGTATCATCAAGTAACTGCTAGTTCCATTTGATTAAAGTATATTCTACTAGTTAGTTTCTATAATAATCTGAAAAAACACAAAATTTTAGAAATTATATAAGCATGCTAAAAAACACAACCACACCCACCCAGGCATACACCCATACCAAAATGATGAAAATAGGAATGACTGCTTTTTTAGGATTCATCCAACTGACCCTAAATAGTTGGGACAAGGGTTGATGGTTATAGTTATTCACAAACATGAAAATAAGCAATTTTGAGTACTAAATATGTCTCTGTTTATATATTATGTCCATCTGCTTCTAGAAATTTTGCCACCCTGATTTTCTTTTGAATCAGTCCAAATGTTGATGCTGGAGTTGTATCTTCTAGTGCTCACTAGTGTACTCTCTAACTTCTAATAATCTCTGTAGCATAGTTCAACAACTAACTTAAAACTTGGTTCAACTCTTTACTGAAAATATTTAAATTTCTTTCAGATTTCTGTAATTGGATGTCTAGCCACCCTATATACATGAAAAATTGAACTAGTAAATGAAAAAAATAGTTAAATTACAGATGGCCTATTGCCATAAACATAGACTTAACTGCTGAAAGGAAGTCAGATATGAAGCGTACAGATGGCTGTGCACCTAGATGATAGCAGTGACAAATATAAAGATATGTCGAGTGAACTATATAATCTGCCATTTTGTATCCTGCTATGAACTACAGATGTAGAATATGCTGATAAATTTTGAATTCATTGGATTCATAAAACTCTGGCCAGCTTCTGATTACAACAGATTCAGAAATGTGCAACTGAAATAATTTACCAAACTTTATGCAATTGTACTTATTTATATTAAATAAATAAGTACCAGGTTGATTTACTGAAGCCAGCCCTAATCGGACCAGCAATTCTCAAAGAGCACCAACAAATTCAAGAAAATCTTCCAGCAGAAATCAACAAGTAAGCAATTGACAGAACACCAACAATTCTTGATTAAAATTGCCAAGACCTTCGTCAACTATTCCAAAACTTCCGATTTCATCTCGAAGAATGAGCAGATCCAAATCGCATTTCAGAACGGAAAAGCTTCCAAATATATCCTTCTTCCAACGTAGAAGACTCTGCCGAAAATTCGCACCTCTTTGATCAAACTACCAACCAAATATTCTCATAAGCATACAAAAATCCCACAAATATAAAGATTTTATCATGGATTCAGATATCGGCGGACCCTTGGCTCGATCAAAGTCTAAAGAAAAGAAGGGCACAATCATGTCCTTCAACCAAAAGCTTACCAATAAATCGAAGGAAAACGAAGAAAAATACAAATATTAGACACAAATAAAATCAAAACAAATTCGAAGTACTTCGAGACAATGAAACCAAGAAATCAGGATTCAAAACCCTAGATTATCGAAAATTAAGCACAACAAAGCAAGAATTTCTCCTCGAATAATAAACCCTATTTCCCGAACAAACGCGATTGAGCCACCAGAAAAACGCAGAGGGGGGGGGGGGGAATAGAAACCTACGAGGGAGAAAACCGGAGACGGAAGAAGGCGGAGCGGAGGGCGATCGAAGAGAACGGGGTTCTTGGAGGACGAGGCGGAAGGGAGAAAAGAGTCGCCTCCTTTGGGGAAGCGAAATCCGAGAAGGAAATCGTGTGGTTCTGTTGACGTGCGGGCGATCCCTAGAGCTATCGGTTAGGAGCATTTATAGGGGGTAATCACAACCGTCGAGCTGGGCTGGAGATCCTCCAGTTGGCGATGGGGGAATTGCCGCCGCTGCTGGTATCCACCGTCGATCCGGAGAAGGCTCAGGGGATCTCGACCGTCCAATCGCAGGGCAGCTCCAGCCCCAGATCCCGGCACGCCTTCACCTCCTCCATATCCATAGACAACGTCCCCACCCCGCCTGTCGCCCATACCAAAACCCTACACTCGCTGGTGTCCATCCCCTCCGCCGCCGCCTCCTCCGCCGACCGCTTCTTCATCTCCCACGCCCGCTCCAGCCACCGCTCTCTCGTCCTCCGCCGCCTCCTCCCCCCGTCCCCCCCGCCCCCACCACTCCGGCCCAGCGCCTCCGTCTCGCTCGCGTAATCCCCGTCAACGGCGTCCCCGGCAGCGACACCACCCCCGTCGATGCCGAGTCCTCGTCGGAGTCTTCCCCTCGTCCTAGCTTTGGGGATTAGAGAAGAATCTGGGGGGGGATTAGAGAAGGAGCCTGCCGACGGGGGGAGGGGGGGGGGGGGATCAGAGGTTAACCTAGCTTGGGGGGGGCGGGATCAGAGATAAACCGCATCTGCCTGCCGACGGAGGAACGCTCGCCAGGGATTAATGAGAGGCGTGGTAGAGTGAACCTGAGAGAGATTGGGTTCGTCTAGTGCAAAAGAGGTATAGCCGAGCAGCGATAAAGATATTAGGAGGGCATTTAATAATCTAAATAAGAATTCTTATCTTAAGGTGATATAAGGTCACCATATTTGATATATTATATTTAAATAAATAAAATTTTTAATAAGATATGAACCTATTTTACTAGTATTATGATATTTTACTATTATTTCATATTGCTTATTATAATATTTAAATTAAATTATAACATTTTTTAATTATATAATACATAATATATAAAAATAATAAAATTTAAAAATATTTTATTATTTTTTATTTTAATATTAATTCTTTTAAAAAAATATTAGACATGCAATTATTTATAATAAAAATATTATTATTATTATAAATTATTAATTTTTTTATTTTACTTTCTTTCTTTTCATTCAAATAAAAAAAATATTAAAAGTATAAATTTGATGACGAAAGGGTAATCCGTCACTAATTCGTTATAATATAGTGACGGATTGCTCTTTCGTCACTAATTTTGTGATGGATTAGTGACGGAAGGGCAATATGTCACTAAATTAGTGATGGATGAAGAAATCCGTCACTAAATTAGTGACGATTGCTCTTCCATCACTAAATTAGTGATGGATAGGGCAATCCGTCACTAAATTAGTGACGGATTAGTGACGGAAGGCCAATCCGTCACTAAATTAGTGATGGATGGGGCAATCCATCACTAATTTAGTGATGGATTGCTCTTCCATCACTAATTAGTGATGAATTAGTGATGAAAGGGCAATCCGTCACTAATTTAGTGATGGATTTCTCATCCATCACTAATTTTGATGGATTAGTGATGGAAAATAATTCGTCACTAATCACTAATTTGTGACGAATTAGTGACAAAAAAATAATCCATCATTAAGTTAGTGACGGATTGCCTCATCCGTCACAAAATTAGTGACGGATTGCCCAATCCGTCACTAAATTAGTGATGGATTAGTGACGGAAGAAATATCCGTCACTAATCCATCACTAATTTAGTGACGGATTGCTCTTTCGTCACTAATTTGTTATGGATTAGTGACGAAAGGGCAATCCATCACTAAATTAGTGATGGATTTCCCATCCATCACTAATTTTGATGGATTAGTGATGAAAATAATTCGTCACTAATTAGTGACGATTGTTTTCCATCACTAATTTGTGACGGATTAGTGACGAAAAAGTAATCCATCACCAAGTTAGTGACGGATTACTCTTCCGTCACTAATTTGTTATGGATTAGTGACGAAAGGGCAATCCATCACTAAATTAGTGACGGATGTGATAGTCCGTCACTAATTTAGTGACAGTTTAGTGACGAAAAAATTAATCCGTCACTGATTTTAATTTTTTGTCACTATTTTGTTACTAAACCGTCACAATTTAGTGACGAAAATTTCCATAACTAATTTTCGTCACTATTTTGACATTTTCTTGTAGTGAACAACTGTCTAAAAAAGATAAGAGGGACCCCGATCAGGTATAAGAACCTTTGCTCATAATGAGAGAGGGACTTCAAGTTTTTATCAACTTCCTCAAACATTCATTACTATTTTTTCAGATCATTTACTTGAGCGTCGGAGGGTCCTCGCCGAAATCTTTGGTCCCCGGAACTTTTTGCAGGCTGTCGAATGAGAGAAACTCATCGGAAGATCCTAGGCTCGCTGAAGAAGATGATCAAATGCTCGTGAACGTTTGAGGAGGATGATTTAGTAACAATAAGTATCTCATCAGCTATTAACTTTGATAGTGAGATTTCACTTCCAAACTTGAACCATATGCCTTGAGAGCACTGGAACCTACCTCAACAAAGGAAAAAGGAGGCCAAAAAAAAAAAAGGTGCCATGCTCCTAAAGGGACCCTTCGGTGATCCGTCATCACCAAGATTCCCAGCTGAGAGTAGCTACAAGGAAGCAAAGGATCGTGTATCAAACTATTTTTGGCACCAAGGGAGGAGAACTCTAGCTAAATCTCAAAAAGGCGTGGCAAGGAGACAAGATACATGGACGTGAAGCAATACAGAAGGAAAGCTGACCAAGTACAACCCTTAATCCCCATGCAGACAAGCACATGCACGCCAAAAGCCCAGCTCTCCTGTTTGTCTTCATATAACATTTAAGAAATATTTATATATGGTCTTGTATCCCAGTTATGTATGCCGACAAGGTTTATAATTTGCTCTAATAAAAAAAGAAAAAGAAAAAAATCAATCAATTTGGAATCTAGAATGTTTTAGGTATAAAAATATGGTATATAGATAAGATAAGGAGTACAGACATAAATTGGCCGATGGAAAGAGTATTCTCGGTACTGTGATTCTCCATGCAGGTCAAGACATCCATATACTTGGTGATCACTTTACAAAAAAGATATGCATTGTCCCCCAACAAATAAATCATCAATATCTAAACCATGAAAGTGATTCAGTGAAACATATTGTTTAAATTATCAAGGGAGGAAAATGATATGTTAGTGAAGACCAAGAGAGGTAGTTATCAATATTGATGATAAAAATGGTAAAATTATGATAAAGAATGGTCTGGTTACTGAACTGAACGCATTCATGCATAGCCACACATAGTTGGTAATCTCCTAGACAGATGCAGGAACTTGTGAAATCCTTTCATTGTCAACTTAAAAGCTTGGTTCTTTGAATTCCATATTCCATTTCCCAAAAACAATCAACTGATATATGTGAAATCAAATTTATCCACACGTATCAAACTTTTGAGGATACAAGATTGAGCCTTCCAAAGAAACAAAAATGGGAGATATATATACACACACACATACATAAACACATACTTGACTATATTCGAAGGCAATCAAGTCTGTTTCCGATCATCTCTTCCACCTTTAAATTAATATAGTTCATGAATACCAAAAATAAAAAAGATGAAAAAAAGAAAATAGCTCTGAAATTCATGTAGATTTAAGGGTGAGAATATTGGTTTTTTCTCATTAAGCGTATCAGTTAGATATAATTAAGATGGTACTATATTCGATATCGAGGAATTAAGTGGATTCAAGATTTGAATTCATGATTAAGATAGACGTCTCTCAACCGTATTCCATTTAAAGCGCCCTCTATGATGGACAAATAAGGCATAAAGAAAATTAAAATGGAGAGGTCCATGCGTCTGGTCTCTACTGAAGTTTTACACCATCACTGAGAGAGATTGAAAGGTATGGAAGAGCCTTACCCTAATCTGAAGAAGACAATCCATTTGCATGGAGCGATGGCTGAAGGTATTTATGTGTTTATTTACATTTTCATGATACGTATATTGGTCCCATATTTTTTGCATATTTAATGTGCATGTTATTTAGTTTGACAAACATGCAAAGGAATCAATATAATTTTGTCTATCATTTGGTATCAGAGTTAATATTAATATCTCTGCCTTGTTTGTTAACTATTTTGGAATCTGATAAAATTTCTAAGAAACAATCATTATCTTATTTATTTGATAAAAAGGGGCAAGGCGTTCTTGGTCTCTATTTCTCTCATCTAGGGATAGTCCAAAGAGGAGGCTACTGGTAGTACCCTGTATTATTTGATCCAACGGGTGTATGATAGGGATGTTAGGGATGTACCAATAAAAAAGGCTACTGATAGTACCTTAGTGCATTTGACCCAACTACCTGCATACCGGAAGAGTTAATAGGTCACCAAGAATTATCAAAAGGGTATAAGATTTGGTGCACTCATAATATTTAGTTATATTTAAGAGAAGCATTAGCAAGATTTATGTCATGAAGCATGCTTTATCCCTCACGCTACTCTCGAATATGGTTTAAATAAAAGAAAACCAATAAAGGATTAGGATTCTTGTCTGGTGGTTAGCTTCAGATTTTTTAAACCTTAGATCAAAGAATCTGTGAGATTAGGCTCTCTCCCATGACAGATGTATCGCGCAATTTTTTCTAAAAATGTGATCAGGAATCAGGGGATGCGATACGGTGTTATTAAAGAAAAAGACTGGATGCTTGTCAGGCTGGGCGGACGTGGGTGGCAGGTTGGTTGGGCAGACGCGGGCCACCCGCGTCCACCCCCGCGTAGGTGCCAGCCTAGGCCAGTCGCCAGGCTGGGCCATGCGCCCAACCTTGGTTGTGCGGCAGGTTGGCCTGTGCACCCAGCTTGGGCTACGACTAGCCTGGTCCGCGCAATAGGCTGGGCCACACGGCAAGCTGAGCCGCACCCGCATCTGACCCATGTTAGAGAAATTTTTGAAGCCGTTGGCCTGGCCTATTTATGTTTAATTATATTTAAAATTTATGTGTATAAATTTTATGAATTATGCATACATTTCAAGTGACCTAATTGAGCATAAAATTTAAATAATATCTAAGTGATAAATATAATTTAAATAATTAAGGAGTAGCCACAACAGCCTTAATTATAAAATTATATAATAAATTTAATTAATCACATAAATAATAGACATTAATTGTAATTAATTATATGGATATAATAAAATTTATCCCATAAGAATTTTTTATATTTGTATAATTAATTAGGATAAAATATTAAATTATTTTTTTGATCTATCCACATGAATTAAAAAAAAGAAACATAATTTGATGGTTTTCATACAGACTTAAGTGCAACTAATTGAATTAGAGCTTTAGCCCATAGGTAAGTTTTATGTCAGTAAATTCATTATTTTTAAATACATGATTTACATTGGTAAAGCATTTTAATTAGCCTTAATTTTTGATAATAAGCATGTATTTTTAATTTTATAGCTATACAACCTATAAATTTCTTTGATATAAAATGTGACATACCTGAATTGAGGGATGACAATATTATAAAGTATGGAAGGAAAGAATAGTCCTTCAATTAGGGTGCATGGATATTAACTATGCTATCAGGAAGGATGAACCTTATTCGGTTACATCTACTAGCACTCAGGCTAAGATTACTGCATATGAACGATGGGAGCAATCCAATCGTCTCAGTATGATGTTCATACGTACTAAAATTTCTGCTAGTATACGTGGTTCAATTCCTGAGTGCAAAAATGTCAAGAAATTTCTGAAGGCTATTGATGCACAATTTGAGTCTTCAGATAAGGCACTGGCTAGCACCCTAATGACAAAGTTATCATCAATGAAGCTTACCACTTGGAGGTGTGCGTGAGCACATCATGAAGATGAGGGACATTGCGGCTCAGTTGAAATCCCTAGAGGTTGAGATGTCATAATCTTTTTTGTGCACTTTATTTGATTCACTCCCACAACAGTATATAGTCCCTTCAAAATATCTTACAACACACATAAGGACAAATGGTCAATTAATGAACTTCTGACCATGTGTGTTCAAGAGGAAGGGAGGCTGATTTTAGAAATGAAGAAAGTGCACATTTAGCTACTCAGAGAAAGACTAAAGCTCCCAAAGCCAAACGCAAAGGAAAGGGTAAAGTATCCATCCATACAGAAGACAAGAAGGAGTCCAAGTGCTTCTTTTGCAAGAAGAAAGGGCATATAAAGAAGGATTGTCTCAAATTCAAAGCTTGGCTTGACAAGAAAGGTACTCTAACCTCATTCGTATGTCATGAATCCAATTTGATTATATGTCATAACACATGGTGGATTGATTCTGGTTCTACAATCCATGTTTCAAATACCTTGCAGGGTTTTCTAAATCAAAGGAAACCATTGGGAAGTGAACAAAGCATCTATTCAGGAAACAAGATGGGTTCACATGTGGAAGCAATTGGGAACGTGCAGACTTATTTTACATTCTGGTTTTGTTTTGGATTTGGAAAAAACTTTTATATTCCAAGTTTCTCTAGAAATTTGATTTCAGTGTCAAGGCTTGTACCAGCAGGATATTCCTTTAATTTTAATAAAAGCTCTGTTGATTTATTTTATAAATCTAAGCTTATTGGGAATGGTACATTGTCAGACAATCTTTTTCAAATCAATTTAAAAAATAATACCACTTATAATGTGATGCACGCCCAAACTGTATGAAAAGATGTGTTATAATGAGAATTCCTCTATTTTGTGGCATCAAAGATTAGGTCATATCTCCATTGAGAGAATTAAAAGATTAGTAAATGATGAGTACTTGATACTCTTGATTTTACTGATTTTGACACTTGTGTGGACTGCATAAAGGGAAAGCAAACCAACAAGTCCAAAAAAGATGCCAAGAGAAGTTCGAAATACTGGAGATCATACATACGGATATCTGTAGCCCAGATATGGATTCGTATGGTCAGAGATACTTCATCTCATTTATTGATGACTATTCACGATATATGTATCTCTACCTACTTCATAATAAGAACGAAGCATTAGATGCCTTTAAGGTATTTAAGGCAGAAGTAGAGAAACAATGCGGCAAGCAAATTAAAATCGTGAGGTCAGATAGAGGTGGAGAATATTATGGTAGATACACTGAGAATGGACAAGCACCTGGTCCGTTTGCTCGGTTTCTTGAAGAAAATGGAATTGTTGCACAATACACCATGCCAGGGTCTCCTGACCAAAACGGTGTAGCTGAAAGGAGAAACCGAACATTATTGGACATGGTAAGGAGCATGATTGTCAGCTCTAAGCTTACCTAAATCCTTGTGGACTGAAGCTCTTAAAACTGTCGTATATATTGAAACGGTTCCAACCAAGGCTGTTTCCAAAATGCCATTTGAGTTATTTAAAGGTTGGAAACCAAGTCTGCAACATATACGTGTTTGGGGATGCCCATCTGAAGTAAGAGTCTATAATCCACAAGAAAAGAAACTAGACCCAAGGACTATTAGTGGATACTTTATTGGATATGCTGAGAAGTCCAAGGGTTATAGATTTTATTGTCCATCTCACAGCACTAGGATTGTGGAATCAAGAAATGCAAAATTTCTTGAGAATGACTTGATCAGTGGGAGTGATCAATCTCAGTATTTGGCTTCTTCTGAGAAAGATCATTCAGTTATTCCAACTTCCACTTCAAGTGAGGGATTGGTTGTTATTCATAGCACTCCTCAAACTCAATAAGTGCCCAGATAGCCAGTCATTGAGATTTCACAAGCTGCTGATGATAATCTAGAAGATCTATTGTTCATCACCAATCAGTTGTGCAAGATACTCCTCAAGAGGTCATTGACACAACATTAAGAAGATCAACTAGAACAAAGAAATCAGCAATTCCTAGTGATTATATTGTGTATCTACATGAATCTGACTATAACATTGGAGCTGAAAATGATCCTGAAACATTTTCACAAGCCATGAGTTCTAAGGAATCAAACTTATGGTTCAATGCCATGAAGGACAAGATGGAATCTATGGCATCTAATCGAGTCTGGGATCTTGTTGAGTTGCCTGATGGTGTAAAAGCCATTGGATGTAGATGGGTCTTTAAAACAAAGAAGACTCATAAGGCAACATTGAGAGATATAAAGCAAGACTCGTTGCCAAAGGATTCACTCACAGAAGGAATCGATTACACAGAGACATTTTTTTTGTATCCAAGAAAGATTCTCTTCGAATAATTATGCATTGGTAGCTCATTTTGATTTTGAGTTACATCAAATGGATGTGAAAACTGCATTCCTTAATGAAGATCTAGAGGAAGAGTTTTATATGAAACAGCCTGAAGGATTTTCCTCTAGTGATAGTGGGCATTTGGTTTGCAAGCTTAAGAAATCCATATATGGATTGAAACAAGCCTCACGTCAGTGGTATTTAAAATTTTATGATGTGATCTCTTCCTTTGATTTTGAAGAGGACATCATGGATCAATGTATAACCAGAAGGTTAGTGGGAGCAAAATTTATTTCTTAGTCCTATATGTGGATGACATTCTACTTGCAACCAATGATAAAGGGTTGCTATATGAGGTGAAATAATTTATCTCCAAAATTTTGATATGAAAGATATGAGTGAGGCATCTTATGTCATTGGCATTAAGATCCATAATGAAAGATCTCGAGGCATTTTAAGATTGTCTCAAGAAAATTATATCAATAAAGTCTTGGAGAGATTTCAGATGAAAGATTGTTCACCAAGTGTTGCACCCATAGTAAAGGGTGACAAGTTCACTTTGAACTAGTGCCCTAAAAATAAACTTGAATGAACAGATGCACAACATTCCATATGCTTCAGCTATTGGAAGCTTAATGTATGCTCAGGTTTACACAAGACCTGACATTGCATTTGCAGTAGAAATGTTTGAAAGATATTAGAGTAATCCAGGTTTATACCACTGGCGAGCTACTAAGAAGGTGATGAGGTATCTTCAGGGTACCAAGGACTACATGCTTATGTTCAGATGGACTAAAAATTTTAAAATAATTGGCTACTCTGATTCTGACTTTGCTGGATGTGTTGATTCTCGAAATTCAACGTATGGATATATATTTATGTTTGCTAGTAGAGCTGTATCTTGGAGGAGTGCCAAGCAGACTTTGGCTGCTACTTCCACCATGGAAGTCGAGTTTGTGTCATATTTTGAGGCTACTTCGCATGGTGTATGATTGAAGAATTTTATTTTTGGGCTTAGAATTATGGATTCTATATCTAGGCCATTGAAGATTTATTGTGATAATTTAGTTACAGTATTTATGGCTAAAAATAACAAGAGTGATAGTCGAAGCAAGTACATCAACATTAAATATTTAGCCATAAGAGAACGTGTTAAAGAAAAGACAATGGTTATTGAGCATGTGAGCACTGAGTTGATGATAGCTGATCGCTTGACTAAAAGCATGCGACCACAAAAGTTTAGGGATCATGTAGACCGTATGGGTCTTAGTTATTTTGTTTAATTCATTGTATAAATAAATTTTATAATTAATAAAACTCTTTTATGGTTGTGATATTTTTTCACATTCAATTATTTAGTGTACACATTTATTTTGTGATGAGCATCATTAAGTTGGACCTAGAATAAACATGGAGTTTATTCATTAAGTTATATAGGCTTATGTTTGAGAAATATAATACATTGTGATATATGGTAAATAATACTTAATTTAAGAGAACCTATTGCTATGATTCATGCATTTTATTTCTTACTATACTAATAGAATATATAGACCAAGTGGAAGAATGTTGATTTTTTTTATTAAGCGTATCAGTTAGATATAATTTAGATGGTCCTATATTCGATATCGAAAGATTACGTGGATTCAAGATTTAAATTTACAATTAAGATAGACGTCCCTCAATCGTATTCTGCTTGAAGCATCCTCTGTGATGAACAGATAAGGCATAAAGAAAAATAAAATGGGAAGGTCCCTGCGCCTGGTCTCTACTGAAGTTTTACACCATCGCTGAGAGAGATTGAAAGGTAAGAAAGAAGAACCTTATCCTGATCTGAAGAAAACAACCATTTGAGTGGAGCGATGGCTGAAGATATTTATGTATTTTTTTATATTTTTATGATACGTATATTGGTCTCATATTTTTTGCATATTTAATGTGCATATTATTTAGTTTGACAAACATGCAAAGGGATCAATATAATTTTATCTATCAGAGAAAAGATAATCTAATGGCTACGTTCGAATAAAGCCAAGTCTATATATATATATATATATATATATATATATATATATATATATATATATGGTGGATGAGAGATGCTATAGAACTATATGGTTGAATTGCAAATAATATTAGTTTGTTGCATAACTTTATATGTTGCTGGATCCGATCCTTCTAACAAAGCCATATGAATGCCCTTTAACCATATACCATAGGCATTTATCATTTAAAATTTGTGCTCTTATCTTTTTCAATTTCAGACATTAAATGCATGAATACCTAACAGGTGCAAATGGTCTGCATTCTTTGAGCAATGGCTACTTTGCTTTTCAGCTCTTGGAGCATATAAAACTATAATTTATTTCATGATGGTGTCTATCACTCATTACATATTCGGATAGTTATTGATGGTTTACAATAGGTTAAATGTGTGAGGGAAAAAAATAGTTCAAATTGGATGATAGAATGGAGATTTAAAGAAAATGAAAAAGTCTCAAAAAAAAAAAGCATGGGCAACATCCACTTTCAAATAGCTGCTGCATCATGTTTTGTCATGCGGGTATTCATATGAAATTCTTGACTTGATGAACATGGCATCCATCTAGTAGCTAAACTTTGAATGAGAGATCAAGCTGCTTAGAAATGGCTCATATATATTGAATGTCTTGTTTTTGAGGTCAGGGGGCTCATATGAATTATATGTAATTAAAGGTACTAAAGAGGCTTTATCTAAGACAAGGTAGTGCCTCAATCTTCTCAAGGGCTATGGACCTTCAATTTATTAGGTCTCTCCAATAATCGATTTGATCTTATATGCATGCGTGGATCTCACAAGAGGTTGGCAGTATGGAAAGATGAAGAATTGTGCAACCTAGTATGAAGCTCCTAGTTCTTAGACATCTACTTTTTGAAAAATTCTCTAGAATAGTTTTATAATTAAGATACTAGACACCATCCCACTTATTTCTCAAAAACAATATTTTATGTTATTTTTATTTTTATTTGATAACCACTTGCAGATATATCTCATTCTCTTGGAGTTAATTCTCAACAATATCCATCCACTAATTAATTAAGTGATAACTATATCTTTTTAAAAATTTAAAATGCCTACTTTGATGGAAGTAGACGATGAAAGGGAGTTAAGAAAGTCTCTATAAATAGAGATCCCTTCTAAAGGTTTTTGACATCACATCATGTGTGAGAAAACCATACGAAAGCCAAATAGAGATTGGATCCCTGATCAAGAATAAAACCTGAGGGCATACACCATCATTGGACGATTGCTCATTGATTGGAAGCACTCAATCAAGATTCAGATTCTCAAGAGGTAGATCACAAATAGATTCAATGGCTGAAGGTAATACATTGATCTTGTTAATATTTCTATGTAGATTTTAAAATATCTTATAGTTGGTATCAAAGCATTAATACCTCTACCTTATTTTGTTGTGAGTATTTTTTTTATTATTTTGGGATCTAATTAAATCTCCATAGCAACAATTATTATCTCATTCTCATTGCTTATGGGATAAAGAAAATCAAGGTGTTCTTGGTCTCTATTTCTCTCATTTAGGGATAGTCCAAAAGGAAATGCTACTGGTAGTACCCTGAACTATTTGACCGAACGGGTATATGGTAGGGATATTAGGGATGTAACAATAAGGAAGGCTAAGGGTAGTACTTTGGTGCATTTGATCCAACTACCTACGTACTAGAAAAGTTAATAGGTCATCAAAAAGGCTTTTCATGGCCATCAGAAAGGGCATTAGATCTGGTGCACTCCTAATATTTAGTTTTATTTGATAAAGTATTTTATGTTAAAGAGAAGCACCAGCAAGATCTATGCCATGAAGCATGCATCCATCCCAATCTCTTCTACTCTCGGATATGGTTTAAATAAAAATAATAATAATAAAAATAAAGAAAGGGATGGTGGCGTGGTGGTTAGTTCTTAGGTTCTCAACCTAAGGGTCTCAGGTTTGAATCTCCTTTTAAAAAAAAGGAGATAAGGGATTTACGGGATATAATTTATTTTATCATGTCCATTATGATAAAAATTCAAACCAATGAATCAGTTAAAATCCAATGCCTTATCCATTATGCCACAGGTGGTTGGCAAGCATATCTGTTGAGCTAGCATCATATCTGTTGAGCTAGCCTACTTGAATGCACGATTTTGGTTTTTCGTACGATTTTCAAGAAAGAAGGGATAATAAAGCATCTTATCGATTTGGTTCTCTATGCCTACGGAGTTTTGCATAAACTAGCCCAAGGGAATAATGAGCTACGGTCGAATGTATTTTAATTGATAATTTTTTTTTTAAGATGATAATTTTGAAATTGCATTAAATAGATGCTTGGTAAGCTATTACTCCTATTATGCATATTAGATTTTATATGCTATACATGAACAAAATTATATTTAGTGATAGTGTGACAAATCATAATACAAATCCTTTTAGGGTTTGATTGATCAATTGTTGTCTTGAAAAGTGGTTCTGAAGGTAAAGAGACCGTGGTTTTTTAATTGGTTCTATTGACTGATCTGACCAATTAAATTGGTGTCTAAGGAAAGCGGGACCCCACCTCTCTTCCACTAGCCTGGCAAATTCAATAAACTCAAACCTTGATTTGGAAATGCTATGTTGATTAAGATCACTACCTAATACTCATGCTAAGATAAATTGGCCAATCTATATGCATATAATGGAGTTTGAATATCATGTGGTCAATATAATTTTGATTAATTGAGAACTAGCCATAGCATCTTTAATTAATCAAAATTATATATTGAGCTGCAAAGATCACATAAGATTATATTATATTAATTGTAATTATATATATTTAATGCAATAAATCTTATCCTACAAAAATTTTTATTATATTTATATAATTAATTAGGATGGAATAACAAATTATTTTTTAATTATTCATAGAAATTAAGAAAGGAATATAATTTGTTAGTCACATCGTTAAGTTAATGAATCTATTTAAGTATAATAACTTAGCCTACAAGTAGTTATTATATGTTATTGATTCATATTATTGCATGCTTACATTGTAAGATATGATATTGAGTTGTATGCCTCAAAATTCTGTTACATGAACATAATTTTTATTTTGTGTAGCTATTTTGCCTGTTAATATTTCTGATATGAAATGTGATGTTTTCAATTTAAGTGGTGACAATTATAAGTATGGAAGGAAAGAATTATCCTTCAATTAGGGGGTGCATGGACATCGACTATGCTATTAAAAAGGATGAACCACATTCAGTTACATCTACTAGCACTCAGGCTGAGATTGCTATGTATGAATGATGGGAGCGATCTAATCGTCTTAGTATGATGTTCATACATACTAAGATTTCTGCTAGTATACATGATTCAATTTCTAAGTGCAAAAATGTTAAGAAACTTTTGAAGGCTATTGATACACAATTTGAGTCTTCAAATAAGGCACTAACTAGCATTTTAATGAAAAAATATCATCAATGAAGCTCACAACTATTGAAGGTGTGCATGAGCACATCATGAAAATGAGGGACATTACAGTTCAGCTAAAATCCCTAGAGGTTAAGATGTCAAAATTTTTCTTAATGTGTTTTATTCTAAATTCACTCCCATAACAATATAGTCCTTTCAAAATATCTTACAACACACATAAGAACAAATGATCAATTAATAAACTTTTGACCATGTGTATTCAAGATGAAAGGAGTTGATTCTAGAAATGAGAGAAAGTACATATTTAGCTATTCAAAGAAAGACTAAAGTTTCTAAAGCCAAACATAAAGGAAAAGGTAGAGAACTCCTCCATACAGAAGTCAAGAAGGAATCTAAGTGTTTCTTTTGCAAAAAGAAAGAGCATATAAAGAATGATTGCCTTAAATTCAAGGGTTAGTTTGACAAGAAATGTACTTTAACCTCATTTGTATGTTATGAATCCAATGTGGTTGTTTGTCATAACAGAAGGTAGATTGATTCTGGTTCTACAATTCCTATTTCAAATATCTTGCAGGATTTTCTAAATTAAAGGAAACCATTGGAAAGTGAACAAAACATCTATTTAGGAAATAAGATGAGTTCACATGTCGAAGCAATTAGGATGTACAGGCTTGTTTTAGATTCTGATTTTGTTTTAGATTTGGAAAAGACCTTTTATATTCCAAATTTCTCTAGAAATTTAATTTCAGTGTCAAGACTTGTACTCTTAGGATATTCCTTTAATTTTAATAAAACTCTATTGATTTATTTTATAAATCTAAGCTTATTGGGAATGGTACATTGTCTGATAATCTTTTTTAAAATAATTTAAAAAATAATACCTCTTATAATGTAATGCACACCCAAACTAACATAGGTATGAAAAGATGTGTTGTGAATGAGAATTTTTTATTTTGTGGCATCGAAATTAGATCACATTTTCATTGAGAGAATTAAAAGATTAGTAAAAGATAGAGTACTTGATACTCTTGATTTTACTAATTTTGGCACTTGTGTGGACTGCATAAAGGAAAAGCAAACCAACAAGTCTAAAAAAGATGCTAAGAGGAGTTCAGAAATATTGAAGATCATACAAACAAATATCTATAGTCCAGATATGGACTCGTATGGTCAGAGATACTTCATCTTATTTATTTATGACTATTCACGATATATGTATCTCTACTTGCTTTATAATAAGAACTAAGTATTAGATGCCTTTAAGGTATTTAAGGCAGAAGTAGAGAAACAATATGGCAAGCAAATTAAGATCGTGAGGTTAGATAAAGGTAGAGAAGATTATGGTAGATACACTGAGGATGGACAGGCACCTGAATCGTTTATTCAATTTCTTGAGAAAAATGGAATTGTTGCATAATACACCATGCTGGGATCTTCAGACCAAAATGGTGTAGGTAAAAGAAGGAACCGAACACTATTGGGCATGGTAAGGAGCTTGATTAGCAACTCCAAGCTACCTAAATCCTTGTGGATTGAAGCTCTTAAAATGGCCAAGTATATATTGAACTGGGTTCCAACCAACGTTATTTCTAAAGGGCCATTTGAGTTATTTAAAGGTTAAAAACCAAGTTTGTGACATATACGTGTTTTGGGGATGCCCATCTAAAGTGAGAATTTATAATCCACAAGAAAGAAAACTAGATCAAGAACTATTTGTGGATATTTTATTGGATATATTGAGAAGTCCAAGGATTATAGATTTTATTGTCCATCTCATAATACTAGGATTGTGGAATCAAGAAATGCAAAATTTTTTCAGAATGACTTGATCAATGGGAGTGATCAATCTCAGTATTTGGCTTTTTCTGAGAAAGAATATTCGGGTATTCCAGCTTTCACTTCAAGTGAGAGACTGGTTGTTATTTATAGCACCCCTCAAGCTCAAACAAGTTCTTGACAATCAGTCATTGAGATTCCGCAAGCTGTTGATAATACTATAGAAAATTTTGTTGTTCAACAACAACTAGTTGTACAAGATACTCTGATGCAAGTACCAGGATCAGACAGAGGTTATTGAGCTCATTATGAATTTTTGATTGATGTAATTAGGCTTTTGATTCCTATTAATTCATTTGAGTTCAGAGTCATTATGGATTTCTTACTTTATGTTGAATTGACATTAAGGCCTGTAATCAAGTTTTGTCAGTATAAGTTCAGTAATTTTATTTAAGTCAAGTATGAGTCCAATAATTTTATTTGAGTCAAGTCAAGATTTATTGAGTCAAAGTGTAAGAAATTGAAGGCCCAAGACCATGAAGGACCATATTTAGTGCGCCATCTCAGCCAACAGCCACATAGATTATCAATCAAAGTAGGTAACATCTACTCAATTAGGGTATCCCATAATTTCATGAAGTCATAAAAGGAAACAAATAAGCTCTCACATGAAATCCCAGTCAAAGTAAGCGCCATCTACTTAATTAGGATATCCCAAGATTTTCATAAAGTCATCTCAACATAAAAGAAAGAAAATAAGCCCTCTATGGAAGGTGACTTGCCGCCCACCCCTTATGGAAAGCAGAATATGGCGCCATTCCCTAATCTCTTTTCCTTATTTCATGATGCAGCCTATCTTCTTATTTGAAAAGCTATCATCTGATCTCTTTTTCTTATTTCAAAATATCGTATATCTCCTTATTTGGAAATAATATGGCACCCTTATTTTTTCCATGTAATTCAAGGGTTAGGGTTTATTATAAAAACCCCTCCCTTCTTCTTGTATAGGATAATTGATGATTAAGTAAAAAGAGTCTTCTTCTTCTATTTTTCTATGCTACTGAACATTGACACTCCATGAGGGAGAGGGTGAGAGGCCCAATAAATACCCATTCCAACACCTATTCCAAGCATCCTAGCCCTAAGATGCCAAGGTACTATGATTTTTAAATGAAATCCTTCTTGCCTCTGGAACCATTTGAAGAAAAGCCGAAACATCCGTGGAAGCATAGCTTCTTCTTCCAGATGCTCATCCCGAGAGCTGTATGATCCAATCTTTTAGGACGAAGACCATCATTGCCTGATAATCGGACCCATCCCTTCTTATAAGTTCTATTTTGTTGAAGAAAGAGCATGTTCTAAGTAGTGATTTCTCAACCCTAGGATCCTTTTTTTTTATTACTTAGTGAATCATGTTCTGTAGGTAGTTACTTTACTCTTCGCATATTTATTCTTAGTTTATTCTTACTCATTTTGAAAAGTAAAGAAACTTAAAATCTGAATCATTGCTCTACGTTAATCTTTTGCATGGTACATCCCGCATTAGTTCCTCAGGAGATTATTGATACAACATTAAGAAAATCAACTAGAATAAAGAAATCAGCTATTCCTAATGATTATATTATGTATCTACACGAATCTGACTATAACATTGGAGTCAAAAATAATCCTAAAATATTTTCACAAGCCATGAGTTATAAGGAATCAAACTTGTAGTATAATACTATGAAGGACGAGATGGATTCTATGGCATCTAATCGAGTCTGGGATCTTGTTAAGTTGCCTGATGGTGTAAAGGCCATTGGATGTAAATGGGTCTTTAAAACAAAGAAAGACTCATAAGGCAACATTAAGAGATATAAAGCAAGACTCATTGTAAAAGGATTCACGCAGAGGGAAGGAATCGACTACACGGAGATATTTTCTCCTGTATCTAAGAAAGATTCTTTTTGGATAATTATATCATTGGTAGCTCATTTTGATTTTGAGTTACATCAAATGGATGTGAAAGCTGTATTCCTTAATAAATATCTAGAGAAAGAGGTTTATATGAAACCGCCTAAAGGATTTTTCTCTAGTGATGGTGAGCATTTGGTTTGCAAGCTTAAAAAATTTATATATGGATTGAAACAAACCTCACATATATAGTATTTAAAATTTCATGATGTGATCTCTTTCTTGATTTTGAAAAGAACATCATAGATCAATGTATATATCAAAAGGCCAGTTAGTGGGAGCAAAATTTATTTCTTAATCCTATATGTGGATGACATTCTACTTGCAACCAATGATAAAGGATTGTTATATGAGGTAAAATAATTTCTCTCTAAGAATTTTGATATGAAAGATATGAGTAAGGCATCTTATGTCATTGGCATTAAGATCCATAGAAAAAGATCTCAAGGCATTTTAGGATTGTCTCAAGAAACTTATATCAATAAAGTCTTGAAGTGATTTGGGATGAAATATTGTGTATCAAGTGTTGCACCCATAATGAAGGGTGATAAGTTCGCTTTAAACTAGTGCTCTAAAAATAAACTTGAATGAGAAAAGATGCACAATATTCCATATGTTTCAGCTGTTGGAAGCCTAATATATCCTCAGGTTTGCACAAGACCTGACATTGCATTTGCAGTATGAATGTTGGAAAGATATCAAAGTAATCCAAGTTTAGACCATTGAAGAGCTGCTAAAAAGGTTACGAGGTATCTTCAAGGGACCAAGGACTACATGCTCATGTATAGATGAACTGATCATTTGGAGAAGGTAGAGAGTTACTCAGATTCAAACTTTGCTAGCTATGTTGATTCTTGAAAATCAACATTAAGATTTATATTTATGTTAGCTGATGGAGCCATATCATGAAGAAGTGGAAAGCAGACTTTAACTGCTACCTCTACTATGGAAGCAGAGTTTGTTGCTTGTTTTGAGGCTACATCGCATGACGTATAGTTAAAGAGTTTTATCTCAGAGCTTAGAATTGTTAATTCTATTGCTAGAATAATTAAATTATACGGTGATAATTTAGCTGTTGTATTTTTGGCTAAAAACCACAAGAGTGGTAGTCAAGTAAGTACATCAACATTAAGTATTTAGCCATAAGAGAACGTGTTAAAGAAAACAAAGCGGTCATAGAACACACTAGCACTGAATTGATGATAGCTGATCCTTTAACTAAAGGCATACCAATTAAGAATTTTAAGGATTATGTAGTACGAATGAAAATTGATCCCATGATATAATATAGTTGCATGAACAACTACTTGTACAATGAAACTCTTATTTAAGTTATTTGTTTATTTCTCATTCAGGTGTACACATTATTTGACTTTTAAAAAATAACAAAAAAAATTTTGAACTCTAAATAAACATAGGGTTTATTCATTAAGTTATGTTATCACATTTGGAATAGTGGTAAAGGAATTGAATGCATTGTAATACATAAAAGATAATACTCAATTATAGAGGACCTATCGCCATGATTTATGTATTTGGTGTTGAAGACTATGGATTAAAATAAAATATACAGACCAAGTGGAAGAATGTAGTATCCCAAGGTGATGGTCCTATTTTATTTTTATTTTATCTTATAATTACTTGCAGATATATCTCTTTCACTTGGAGATAACTCTCAATAATAACCATCTACTAATTAATTAAGTGATAACTATATCTCTTTGAAAATTTAAAATGCCTACTTTGATGGGAGTAGGTGGTGGAAGGGAGTTAAAGAAAATATCTATAAATAGAGATCCCTTCTAAAGGTTTTTGATATAAATAGAGATCCCTTCTAAAGGTTTTTGACATCATATGTGAGAAAACCATACGAAAGCCAAGAAATTGGGTCACTGATCAAGAGCAAATTCTGAGGGCATACACCATCATTATGCAATTGCTCATTGATTGAAAGTACTCAATCAAGATTCAGATCCTCAAGAGGTAGATCACAAACAGATTCAATGGCTGAAGGTAATACATTGATCTTGTTAATATTTCTGTGTAGATTTTAAAATATCTTATAGGATTCTCTTACATGCTTATTACTGGATATGCTGTAATTGATCTATTTAAGTTCGCTACTTAGATGTTCCCTAGCAGTCTACCACTTCGTTAATCACTTCTTTGGTGCATTTTGTTGAGATGCGTTGCAACAGGGAAGAAGAGATCAATGGAAAGAAAAGACAAAAAAAACAAATAAGAGCACACATAGAATTAACATCAATATGTCAATTAATCTATGTCAGCATCAACAATAATAATAATATAAATTTTGCTGTGAAGAAAATAATAAAAATTATAAGAATTAATTGTTTGGAAACTAACTCACAAATCTCATGCCCATACACACCTAGTAGAAGCTAGAACACTTTTTTTGCACTCTTCCTTTAATATGTGATTGGATAAAATATATTTAACCAGGCGGGTCGAATGGGTTTTGACGCAAATATGTTAAACCATTAGTTTGATCCATTAGGTAATGTTTGTTTGTAATAATATGATATTACTAAAACTTTTATATTTTAATAACCATGTTCTTGATAATCAAAACATCAAGAATGCAAAAAATATCATATTTGATTTAAAACAATCAAATACATATTTAAATTGTCATATCCTTAAATTCTATTTATAATTTAGTATAAATCTTTTATCTCTTCTAAGTGATTTTTTTTTAATACTAGATTATGAAATATTTTAGTTAATAATAAAAATTCTTTATAAAATTATTTTAAAAATATTATATCATCAATACAGAGGCATTGAATGACTTTCAGCCTTTGACCTTACTGCGCCAGAGAATAGAAGTGAATTTCTCCTATTATTACCTTATGGTATCAGAAAAGGAAAGTAGAATTCTCCTTCTATCACCTAGGTGTTCCATGCTGAGCTCGCTACTGAAGTATTCCTGCATATTCCTAATTTTGAAGACATTGTTGAAAATTTTTATAGACTGCTGCCCTTGGTTAGGACCCTCCTTTTCCCCTAACACGTTTATGTAGAAGGAGAAAGAGAGTAGCTCCAATCTTAGAGAAATGAGGGAAACAATTATTATGTGTTATATTGCATATAGCATTTGAATGAGCGGGCTTGACCACATTTGTTCAGGCATTGCTAAGAGACCATGGGTGACACTATTGTTGAGAGCTATGATTCATGTGTTAGAGTAGGGGTGAGCATGGATTCAATTGGATAGATTTCAGAGATCGAAACCAAGAACCGATCTAATCAAATCGGTTTCATGATTTTGGAACCAGATAAATCAAGCCAATCCTATTTTAAAACCAATCCAATTAGATTGGTTGGTTCTAGATCTTCAGGATAGATTTTTTTTTTTTAACATTAGCTTCAAATTATTTTATTTATTTTCAATATATTAAAAGTTTTTTTAATTATAAAAGTTGGATAAGATGCTAAGAATCATCGTAAAAAATGCTCAAAAAAATTATAATATTAATAACTATTATTTTGTTTAGATGACCGATTTTAAGATTTTAAAATCAGAACTATTTCGATGAGCATTCAGAACCAAATCAACTCGGCTCATTTAAATTAGTTTGGTAATGATTCTCAAATTATCTTAGTTTATTGCTTACCCCTACGTACGTCACGGTACAAGCAAGCTGCGTCTACCTCAAATCATCGATAATAGAGGATATACTTGTGGCTCCAGTGAAGTTATTGCATCAATGATTTCCTTTGCTTGGAAGCCACTTCCTACCTCTCAATGTTAAACTTACAGAAAATGATGCTTCGTGAAGGAGCTGGTCTTGTTATGAAAACATTTTTGACTCTACCCTGCTGATGATGGAGCTGGGAGACAAAGATTTTTTTTTTATTTTTACTCTACCCTCCTGATGATGGAGCTGGGTGACTTGTAGGAAGGCTTATCGTTCATCCCATCATGTCGTTGAGACTGAGACAAAGAGAGCTGACCCTAATTAAGACTGACATCAGTTGGTCGTCGAGTAGAGAAGGCACTCCGAAGAACATACTCTTGTCCAGAATTCCTGCAAATCGATTGCTTCCTTAGACTATTTCCATGCCACTCGAATTTATAAGAAGGCAAAAGGTATTGCGAATTAGTTTTCGGCCTTTGATGCTTGTCATTCCGAAACATCTTTTGGGATGCTGATTGATTCTGAGATGTCCTTGCCTATTCGTCATGCCAAAAGAATATATATATATATATATATATATATATATCTACTCTACATCTAAATTAATATTATACCCGACCCACTAAAAAATAAAAAATAACTTTTTTATTTTCATTCTAAACAAGAAAATAAATAACAGCAGCAAAGTGAAAGCAGCGATTCAATATTTATAGAAAATAAATAACAAGAAAATATTTTTATTTTATCATAATAAAATTATTACGACATCAATTTAAACAATTTATTACGACATGTATACCGTAATAATTTATTACAACGATTTTATTAAGTCGTTTTTCTTTTAGATAGGTTTTGAAGACAAAGGACAGTAAAAGAGGAAGCCGGGGAACACGAAAATGGCGAGAGCCGCCACCGTCCCGCTGGTGGCGAAGCTGTAAGCGATGGTCTAGACGAGGAAGATCATGGAGATCACCAGGAAAAGGCAGCCCAATGCGGACAAGATTGCGGAGGACAGCAACCCGAGGTAAACCGCGTGTGGTGCGCGCCCGATTCTTCTCCTGGAGCGTGGCCGCTAAATAGCGCATGTCCGTATGGAGCTTGCGGATGTCGCCCGAAGCGTTCCCATTTCCGCGTGGGGCGTGTGGATGTCCTCCGGGCCAGGAGGTTAAGAGCATCTGGCGATTATCGTCTTATTAAAAATAATATTTTTGATAGCGTTTAATATCGTTTATATTAGCTTTTTTATTCACTCATAACTTACTATCTTATTTATAAATATAGAAAGTGACTATTGATCTTCCCTCATTAATACATCATAATGAACCTTACTTTTTTAGATTTCAATGTGACTCTTCATTTTTTGCAACTATAGTTAATTCTTTATGACCTCTTAGTTTTACCATAATTAAGTTTACCATTTTCAACACCCCTTTAAACTTAATTATCGTATTCATCATATCTTCAATACTGATTTGGACCGCAATCCGAAGGAAAATCTCTTCTTGCAAATGTCCTAGGTAGATATCTTGTATCTTCTTCAATCACCCTTTCTTCATCTTCTAATAACTCTTCTATTCATTGTCAAGCTTCAGCTCATTTAATTCTTTAATACTATCTCCATATTTGTTCTTCAGCTTCATGCAAATCTTGCATTGCTATCTTGACCTCTTCAATTTCCTGAAAATTTAGTTTTTCAAGCATTTCTTTGAGCATTACCTTGTATGGCGCAACCACAACTATTACCTTTTCATCCTCCATTTTGCTCAATTGTAAGTTTCTATTCTTCAACCTTTGAAGACTGCTCTTGTTTCTTTTTTTTTTGCAAAGTCTTGTTATCTTAAACTTGCATACTTCTCAACGGATTCCTTTAATCCGGAGACTTAACACTTAGATAGAGGATATGAACTTTTTCACGCGAGGCTCTTGGGCTATCTTACTTTCTTTGACACCACTTGGTTAAAGATCGATTAGGCTCTGATATAGTTGGAGATCAACCAGGCTCTGATACCACTTGTTGAAAATAATATTTTTGATAGCGCTCTAGAATGTTCAAAGAGAAATGCTAGGAGTGAGAGAAGTTTTATAATATCGTTTCTATTAGCTTTCCTCACTCACTCAATAACTCACTACAATATGTCCTATTTATATATATAAAAAGTGACTATTGATCTTCCCTCATTAATACATCATAATGAATCTTTTAGACTTTACTTTTAATTTTACAACATGACTCTTCATATTTTAATGTACTTTTATTTTTTACGATAGTTAATTTTTTATGACTTCTCAATTTTATCACCATAATTAAGTTTATCATTTCCAACACACTCTTCTACAGTTTATCAGAGTGATGGCGACCTTGAGGCCCAGTGCCAGCAGGTTGGAGAGGAATAAGAAGGAGAACACCTCGAACACCACTACGTTGCGGCCGATGTCCATGCCGGCGTCGCAGGCGTGGTTGCCCTGCAGGCTCTGCTTTCCCGGGGAAACTAAGGAAAGCCCCGTGAAGATGATGGCGCTGAAGAGCGCGTTCGCTTGCAGCAGCCCGTCCAGCGCCATCGTGTGGATGCTGGAGGTGCCGTCCATCGCGTGGATGCTGGAGGTGCAGCCGTCTCCATTGTCGGCGTTGCTCTCGTCGCTGGAAGCCAGACAAATTCTTAAAAAAAAAAAGGGTTTTATTTTTCTCGCTTCTTCAAATAAAAATAAACGAGAAGCTTACAGTTTGTAGAGGGCGTTTTACTTACGGATCCATCAACAAAGGCGAAGGGAATTCGAATGCTACACTGTGGAGTAATCTTTTGGTTTGCTCGCATTGTTCGTTGGATTTTATAGGAGACGAGATGGAGAGTGATGGCGCCAAGTCACCTTCCTCAATCGTCGGGGAAGACGGACGTTCCTCTCCTCGAAGTCCTGCAAGAAAAGTCCTCGGAGACCGGTGGCGCCGGTGGGGACCCTCCGACGATCAAGTTAGTCACTTGGGCTCAGACAAAGAACCGCTCCAGCGAAGAAGAGCTGAGGCGGTTAGGGTTTTTGCTGGAAGGAAGAAAGTTCAGAAAAACCAGAGTTTGATACCCCTTACAGCGCTAGCACCTGCCTTTATATTTGTTCGAATACCTTATCTTGTTATCTGGGGAGATCGCCCTCGTACCATTGCTACGCGTGCCATAGACGTCCCGTACCGCTCACTGACGTGATATCATACGCGTCCAGCGGCCGCAAGGGCATGCAGTGCGCGCCGTCGATAAATATGACCGAGCACAGTTGCAGGTAGTAGCGAATCGTACACCGTAGCGAGGCATGGTCATGTACAGGGACATGCAATGCCCCATACGCCGTTATGAGGTATGGCCTTCCGTAACGGGGCGCAATCACGGACGTACTGGGAATTACGTGTGAGCACCGTACGACCTGGAGTTGTCGTTTTCCTTGGTAGTTGAATTGCATGCTAACCGCTGATGACTCCCCACCCTGAGACCGGAGGGGGTCCCGGGGGTGGGAGAACGCTGGCGCACCCCGAGGTCGGTGAGAGTCACGGGGATAAGGAAATGCTAGTGCGCCCCGATCCCGAGGGGGTCCTGGGGTCAAGGACTGATGGCCCCACCCCGCGACCTCGAGGGGGTCACGGGGGTGGGGGAATGCTGATGCACCCCGACCCCGAGAGGGTCCCGGGGTCAAGGACAGATGGCCCCACCCCACGACCCCGAGGGGGTCCCGGGGGTGGGGGAATGCTGATGCACCCCGACCCCGAGAGGGTCCCGGGTCAAGGACAGATGGCCCCACCCCACGACCCCGAGGGGGTCCCAGAGGTGGGGGAATGCTGATGCACCCCGACCCCGAGAGGATCCCGGGGTCAAGGACAGATGGCCCCACCCCACGACCCCGAGGGGGTCCCGGAGGTAAGGGAATGCTGATGCACCCCGACCCTGAGAGGGTCCCGGGGTCAAGGACAGATGGCCCTACCCCACGACCCCGAGGGGGTCCTGGGGGTGGGGGAATGCTGATGCACCCCGACCCCGAGAGGGTCCCGGGGTCAAGGATAGATGGCCCCACCCCACGACCCCGAGGGGGTCCCAGAGGTGGGGGAATGCTGATGCACCCCGACCCCGAGAGGGTCCCGGGGTCAAGAACAGATGGCCCCACCCCACGACCCCGAGGGGTCCCGGAGGTGGGGGAATGCTAATGCACCCCGACCCCGAGAGGGTCCCGGGGTCAGTAGCTACCGTTACCTTCTATTTTGACGACGCGGGATCAGTCATATCAGATGCCCCCTCGCCCCTGGGGCGAAGCGGGTCCCACCGCTGAGGCTCAAGGGGCGTTCTCCACGTGGCTGATCCCCGTCCTTGTCTTTTATGCGAACAGTGCGGGGAACGTAAGGAGGCGGCCTTCCGAACTGTCATTGACTTCATCGATTGATATGTAGTCTTATCACCTCATTAGTTCTGATAGTTTCAGGGGGTAACTCCCCACCCGAGCTATCCCGTCCCAGCTGTTTAAACCCAAAAGTTAGAGCTATGGAGGGTAGAATTCTCGGAGCGGAAACGCCGCCGGTCAGAGGTTAGGTAGGTAGGCTCCTTGGGGCTATTAGCACAACGCCCTGACCAGCAGGACTGTGCTGTCAGATGTCGGGTCCTGGTTGTGAAGAGCCGGTGGTGCACCGCTCCGCCAGCGACTCACTGGGCTTGATGCCTAGCTAGTGCAGGGCTTTGAGTGCCGACGGGGTGCCGGGCTTTTGTTGTTGAGAGCCAGTGGCACACTGCTCTGCCAGTGGTACACTGGGCTTCATGCCTGGCTAGTGCAGGGCTTTGAGTGCCGATGGGGTGCCAGGCTTTACGCCTAGCTGGTGCAGGGCTTCATGTGCCGACGGGTGTCGGGCTTCACGCCTAGCTGGTGCAGGGCTTCATGTGCCGATGGGTGTCGGGCTTTTGTTGCTGAGAGCTGGTGGTACACCGCTCTGCCAGTGGTACACTGGGCTTCATGCCTTGCTGGCTCAGGGCTTTGGTGCCGACGGGGTCGGGCTTTTGTTGCTGAGAGAGGTGGTACACCGCTCTGCCAGTGGTACACTGCTCTGCCAGTGGTACACTGGGCTTTATGCCTGGCTAGTGCAGGGCTTTGAGTGCCGACGGGGTGTCGGGCTTTTGTTGTTGAGAGCCAGTGGCACACTGCTCTGCCAGTGGTACAGTGGGCTTTATGTCTGGCTAGTGCAGGGCTTTGAGTGCCGACGGGTCCCGGGCTTTTGTTGTTGAGAGCCAGTGGCACACTGCTCTGCCAGTGGTACACTGGGCTTTATGCCTGGCTAGTGCAGGGCTTTGAGTGCCGACGGGGTGCCGGGATTTGAGTGCCGACGGGGTGCCAGGCTTTACGTCTAGCTGGTGCAGGGCTTCATGTGCCGACGGGTATCGGGCTTCACGCCTAGCTGGTGTAGGGCTTCATGTGCCGACGGGTGTCGGGCTTTTGTTGCTGAGAGCCGGTGATACACCGCTCTGCCAGTGGTACACTGGGCTTCATGCCTGGCTGGCCCAGGGCTTTGGTGCCGACCGGGGTCGGGCTTTTGTTACTGAGAGCCGGTGGTACACCGCTCTGCCAGTGGTACACTGGGCTTCATACCTGGCTGGCCCAGGGCTTTGGTGCCGACCGGGTCGGGCTTTTGTTGCTAAGAGCCGGTGGTACACCACTCTGCCAGTGTACACTGGGCTTCATGCCTGGCTGGCCCAGGGCTTCATGTGCCGACGGGTGTCGGGCTTTTGTTGCTGAGAGCCGGTGGTACATCGCTCTGCCAGTGGTACACTGGGCTTCATGCCTGGCTGGCCCAGGGCTTTGGTGCCGACCGGGGTTGGCTTTTGTTGCTGAGAGCCGGTGGTACACCGCTCTGCCAGTGGTACACTGGGCTTCATGCCTGGCTGGCCCAGGGCTTTGGTGCGACGGGGTCGGGCTTTTGTTGCTGAGAGCCGGTGGTACACCGCTCTGCCAGTGGTACACTGGGCTTATGCCTGGCTGGCCCAGGGCTTTGTGCCGACGGGTGTTGGGCTTTTGTTGCTGAGAGCCGGTGGTACACCGCTCTGCCAGTGGTACACTGGGCTTCATGCCTGGCTGGCCCAGGGCTTTGGTGCCGACGAGGTCGGGCTTTTGTTGCTGAGAGCCGGTGGTACACCGCTCTGCCAGTGGTACACTGGGCTTATGCCTGGCTGGCAGGGCTTCATGTGCCGACGGGTGTCGGGCTTTTGTTGCTGAGAGCCGGTGGTACACCGCTCTGCCAGTGGTACACTGGGCTTCATGCCTGGCTGGCCCAGGGCTTTGTGCCGACGGTGTCGGGCTTTTGTTGCTGAGAGCCGGTGGTACACCGCTCTGCCAGTGGTACACTGGGCTTCATGCCTGGCTGGCCCAGGGCTTCATGTGCCGACGGGTGTCGGGCTTTTGTTGCTGAGAGCCGGTGGTACACCGCTCTGCCAGTGGTACACTGGGCTTCATGCCTGGCTGGCCCAGGGCTTTGGTGCCGACCGGGGTCGGGCTTTGTTGCTGAGAGCCGGTGGTACACCGCTCTGCCAGTGGTACATTGGGCTTATGCCTGGCTGGCCCAGGGCTTCATGTGCCGACGGTGTCGGGCTTTTGTTGCTGAGAGCCGGTGGTACACCGCTCTGCCAGTGGTACACTGGGCTTCATGCCTGGCTGGCCCAGGGCTTCATGTGCCGACGGGTGTCGGGCTTTTGTTGCTGAGAGCCGGTGGTACACCGCTCTGCCAGTGGTACACTAGGCTTCATGCCTGGCTGGCCCAGGGCTTTGGTGCCGACCGGGGTCGGGCTTTGAAATGCCAACACGAGATTGGTCTGAAGGCTGATACAAGGTTGGTCTTCCCTGCATGACATTTTTAAGTGTCAAAGAAAGAAAATTGTCTTAGGTGCATCATACTTAGCTCTTGTAGCACCCTGTTTTCCCTATGTGGATTTGAGCATCTCTGCCCGCTGGTGGTCTGCCCCCCAGTGAATCAAGTTGGGACGGAGCCTGGAGTCGGCTGATGACCAGCTCCTTTCCGAAATGAAGCTGGGGACCCATCTTTGGAGTGCAGTGAAGAGAGAGATGGGATCCAGAGCCGGGGACGCTGGAGCGGAGCCACGGACAAGAGTCGGAGTCAAACTCGGGAGCTAGAGGTCACCGAGAGAAGCCCGAGCAGCCAACGGCCGTTGAAGATGAGTGGCCGAGAGAGTCCGCTGAAGTCGGACGGTTAGGAGAGGATGTTGCTGGGAGTTATAGGATTCGGGCAGCCTCGACATTGATCCAAGGTAAGGAGCCCTCCAGCTTCCACGGTCCTTCTCTCTCCTATGAAGTCTCATTATGTGCATGGGTGCATGTAATGCATCTGGACGCGGCTGCTTTGGGAGCTTTCACTCGGACCTGGGATGCGGCAGAGAGGAAGAGAAGCTTGCCTGTTGCTCGGGATGTGGTGCCAGGAGCATGAAAAATGGGAGCCTCCGGGGCTGGATCTGAAGCCGAGGCGCTAGCATCGGGTCTAGAGAAGAGCCGATGCCTCGGGGCAGAGTCGGGAACCGGAGCCATGGCCGGACCTTCCTCTGCATCGCTGTCCATAGGAGAGAAGGCTGCTTGTGCGGCGAGTGGTGGCTCTCTGAGCTTTAAGTCGCTGATGGGCTTGATGATGTTGGACCTCTTGCTGGGGAGGTTCCCAGCAGGATGAAGGATGGCTGGCCCGGGTAGTGACCAAAGGGCGAGTAGAAGCTTTTGCTCGCTGTTGCGTGGTCATAAGATGTTGCTTCTAGAGCTTTTGGACAGCCACCGTCAATGTTGGATTCGTAGGATGAGTGGCAACATGTTCTGTTTGAATAGTCGAGATAGTGGTGATGATGGAACGAAAGGCTGGCCTCCTGCTGCTCAGCTCGTTGAAGGTGCCCCCCAGCTTAACTGGTGAAATCTTCACAATCCACCATCTTCACGATCCACTGTTTTGATAAAAAGGGATGAAGATCTGCAAACTAGCATCGTTGATCCCCCCTACCTGGCGCGCCAATCTGATGGCGCCAAGTCACCTTCCTCAATCGTTGGGGAAGACGGACATCCCTCTCCTCGAAGTCTTGCAAGAAAAGTCCCCGGAGACCGGTGGCGCCGGTGGGGACCCTCCGACGATCAAGTCAGTCACTTGGGCTCAGACAGAGAACCACTCCAGCGAAGAAGAGCTGAGGCGGTTAGGGTTTTTGCTGGAAGGAAGAAAGTTCAGAAAAACCAGAGTTTGATACCCCTTACAATGCTAGCACCTGCCTTTATATTTGTCCGAATACCTTATCTTGTTATCTGGGGAGATCGCCTCGTACCATTGTTACGCGTGCCAGAGACGTCCCGTACCGTTCGCTGACGTGATATCATACGCGTCCAGCGGCCGCAAGGGCATGCAGTGCGCCGTCGACGGATATGACCGAGCACAGTTGCAGGTAGTAGCGAATCGTACGCCGTAGCGAGGCATGGTCATGTACAGGGACATGCAATGCCCCATACGCCGTTATGAGGTATGGCCTTCCGTAACGGGGCGCAATCACGGACGTATTGGGAATCACGTGTGAGCACCGTACGACCTGGAGTTGTCGTTTTCCTTGGTAGTTGAGTTGCATGCTAACCGCTGATGACTCCCACCCTGAGACCGGAGGGGGTCCCGGGGGTGGGAGAAACGCTGGCGCACCTCGAGGTCGGTGAGAGTCACGGGGATAAGGAAATGCTAGTGCGTCCCGATCCCGAGGGGGTCCTGGGGTCAAGGACTGATGGCCCCACCCCGCGACCCCGAGGGGGTCCCGGGGGTGGGGGAATGCTGATGCACCCCGACCCCGAGAGGGTCCCGGGGTTAAGGACAGATGGCCCCACCCCACGACCCCGAGGGGGTCCCAGGGATGGGGAATGCTGATGCACCCCGACCCCGAGAGGGTTCCGGGGTCAAGGACAGATGGCCCCACCCCACGACCCCGAGGGGGTCCCGGGGGTGGGGAATGCTGATGCACCCCAACCCGAGAGGGTCCCGGGGTCAAGGACAGATGGCCCCACCCCACGACCCCGAGGGGGTCCCGGAGGTGGGGGAATGCTGATGCACCCCGATCCCGAGAGGGTCCCGGGGTCAAGGACAGATGGCCCCACCCTACGATCCCGAGGGGGTTCCGGAGGTGGGGAATGCTGATGCACCCCGACCCAAGAGGGTCCCGGGATCAGTAGCTACCGTTACTTCTATTTTGACGACGGGGATCAGTCATATCAGAGAGGATTCAGGGAAGACGAGAAGGAGAGGAAAGGAGCGTGGGGCCAGGGAGAGAAAAAGAGGTTCTGTAGATAGAGAATCGAAAACGAAAGGCCATGTTTTTTTTTTTTTTTTTTCTCTTCATTGTTTAACCCACTATCCACCGGCCCTACCCGCTGAAACTAACGTCTGTTAGATTAGAAGAAAGACGAAAGCTCCGTAACTCCGTTTTACTTTAGAAGCTGGATTTGGATTTTGAAAAATCTTGGATTTGTTAGACTTAATTTACTTAAACATAATTACCTCCAGCCATTATTATTAATGGTGGTAAGGAATCCGATCTTCCTGTGGACTGCACGGGAGATCTTCCTTTCTTAACGATCTCGATTGATCTTCCCTCTTGATCTTCCCTCTTCCTCTCGATGGATCGGTCTTCTAATCAACGAGCTCTCGCATTCAGATGGTGTATGCCTTCATGATTGCTCTTGATCAGGGACTCAATTCCAATGCCTCCACTTTTAGGTTTCTCTCTATAGAACCTTAAGATCTCTCTCGAGAACCTTGTTCTGAAACTTTAGGATCTCTCTCGAGAGAACCGTATTCAGAAACTTTAGGATCTCTCTTGAGAGAATCGTGTTCTGAAACCTTAGAGAACTCTGTACTGAAACCTTAGGATGGGTTCCTATTTTAAACCCTTTTCCTTCAACGCTTGCCCCATCAAGCGAGCGCTTAGGAATTAAGGGAGGAAGTGAGCGCTTAGGAATTAAGGGAGGAAGCGAGCGCTTAGGAATTAAGGGAGGGGGGCTGTTATCACTTTAATGGGGGATACGTTGAGTTAATAAATTAGGACCATTATTAAGATAGGTTACTACATTCTCCCACTTGGTCCGTATATTTTATCAACACTGAACAAGAAACTAAATACATGAATCATAGCGATAGGTCCTCTATAATTGAGTATTATCTTCTATGTATTACAATGCATTCAATTTCTTTATCACCATTCCAAATGTGACAACATAACATAATGAATAAACCATATGTTTATTCAGAGTCCAAAAGAAAAGTTTGTCATTTCTCAAAAGTCATATAACGTGTACACCTGAATGAGAAATAAACAAACGTTTGAAATAAGAGTTTCTTTGTACAAATTGTTATCAATACAATTATATCATGGAACCAACTCCCATTCTTATCACATGATCCTTAAACTTCTTAATTGGCATGCCTTTAGTTAAAGGATCAGCTATCATCAATTCAGTGCTAACGTGTTCTATGACCACTTTATTCTCTTTAACACGTTCTCTTATGGCTAAATACTTAATGTCGATATGTTTACTTCGACTACCACTCTTGTGATTTTTAGCCAAAAATACAGCAACTGAATTGTCACAGTACAATTTAATCGGCCTAGTAATGGAGTCAACAATTCTAAGCCCTGAGATGAAACTCTTTAACCATACACCTTGCGATGTAGCCTCAAAACAAGCAACGAACTCAGCTTCCATAGTAGAGGTAGCAGTCAAGGTCTGCTTTGCACTCCTCCATGATATGGCTCCACCAGCTAACATAAATACAAATCCTGATGTTGATTTCTGAGAATCAACGCAGCCAGCAAAGTCCGAATCTGAGTAGCCCTCTATCTCCAAATGATCAGTTTGTCTATACATGAGCATGTAGTCCTTGGTCCCTTGAAGATACCTCATGACCTTTTTAGCAGCTCTCCAATGGTCTAAACCTGGATTACTCTGATATCTTCCCAACATTCCTACTGCAAATGCTATGTCAGGTCTTGTGCAAACCTGAGCATACATTAGGCTTCCAACAGCTGAAGCATATGGAATGTTGTGCATCTGTTCCCGTTCAAGTTCATTTTTAGGGCACTGGTTCAAAGCGAACTTGTCACCCTTCACTATAGGTGCAACACTTGGTGAACAATTTTTCATCCGAAATCTCTCCAAGACTTTATTGATATAAGTTTCTTGAGACAATCCCAAAATGCCTCGAGATCTTTCTCTATGGATCTTAATGACAATGACATAAGATGCCTCACTCATATCTTTCATATCAAAATTTTTAGAGAGAAATTGTTTCACCTCATGTAGCAACCCTTTATCATTGGTTGCAAG
>UESW01004114.1:1019608-1089335 GCA_900491605.1 Calamus simplicifolius | reverse complement strand
CCAAGAACAAATTTTGCTCCCACTAACCTTCTGGTATATACATTGATCCATGATGTTCTCTTCAAAACCAAAAGAAGAGATCACATCATGAAAATTTTAAATACCACTGACGTGAGGCTTGTTTCAATCCATATATGGATTTCTTAAGCTTGCAAACCAAATGCTCACCATCTCCAGAGGAAAATCTTCAGGCTGTTTCATGTAAACCTCTTCCTCTAGATCTCCATTAAGGAATGTGGTCTTCACATCCATTTGATGTAACTTAAAATCAAATGAGCTACCAATGCCATAATTATTCAGAGAGAATCTTTCTTGGATACAGAAGAAGATGTCTCCGTGTAGTTGATTCCTTCCCTCTGAGTGAATCCTTTGGCAACGAGTCTTGCTTTATATCTCTCAATGTTGCCTTATGAGTCTTTCTTTATTTTGAAGATCCATCTACATCCAATGACTTTTACACCATCAGGCAGCTCAACAAGATCCCAGACTTGATTATATGCCAAGATTCCATCTCGTCCTTCATGGCATTGAACCACAAGTTTGATTCCTTAGAACTCATGGCTTATGAAAACGTTTCAGGATCATTTTCGGCTCTAATATTATAGTCAGATTAATGTAGATACAACATAATCACTAGGAATTGCTGATTTCTTTATTCTAGTTGATCTTCTTAATGTTGTGTCAATGACCTCTTGAGGAGTATCTTGCACAACTGATTGTTGATGAACAACATGATCTTCTAGATTACCATCAACTTGTGAAATCTCAATGACTGGTTGTTGGGCACTTAATTGAGTTTGAGGAGTGCTATAAATAACAACCAATCCCTCACTTGAAGTGAAAGCTAGAATATCTGAATGATCTTTCTCAGAGGAAGCCAAATACTGAGATTGATCACTCCCACTGATCAAGTCATTCTCAAGAAATTTTGTATTTCTTGATTCCACAATCCTAGTGTTATGAGATGGACAATAAAATCTATAACCCTTGGACTTTTCAGTATATCCAATAAAGTATCCACTAATAGTCCTTGGGTCTAGTTTCTTTTCTTGTGGATTATAGACTCTTACTTCAGATGGGCATCCCCAAACACGTATATATTGCAAACTTGGTTTCCAACCTTTAAATAACTCAAATAGCATTTTGGAAACAGCCTTGGTTGGAACCCGATTCAATATATACGCAGCAGTTTTAAGAGCTTCAGTCCACAAGGATTTAGGTAAGTTAGAGCTGACAATCATGCTCCTTACCATGTCCAATAATGTCCGGTTTCTCCTTTCAGCTACACCGTTTTGGTCAGGAGACCCTGGCATGGTGTATTGTGCAACAATTCCATTTTCTTTAAGAAACCGAGCAAATGGACCAGGTGCTTGTCCATTCTCAGTGTATCTACCATAATATTCTCCACCTCTATCTGACCTCATGATTTTAATTTGCTTGCCGCATTGTTTCTCTACTTCTGCCTTAAATACCTTAAAGGCATCTAATACTTCGTTCTTATTATGAAGTAGGTAGAGATACATATATCATGAATAGTTATCAATAAATGAGATGAAGTATCTCTGATCATACGAATCCATATATGGGCTACAGATATCCGTATGTATGATCTCCAGTATTTTCGAACTTCTCTTGGCATCTTTCTTGGACTTATTGGTTTGCTTTCCCTTTATGCAGTCCACACAAGTGTCAAAATCAGAAAAATCAAGAGTATCAAGTACTCCATCTTTTACTAATCCTTTTAATAATCTCAATGGAGATATGTCCTAATCTCCGATGCCACAAAATAGAGAAATTCTCATTTATAACACATCTTTTCATACCAGTTTGGGCGTGCATCACATTATAGGTGGTATTATTTTTCAAATTAATTTGAAAAAGATTGTCTAATAATGTACCATTTCCAATAAGCTTAGATTTATAAAATAAATCAATAGAGCTTTTATTAAAATTAAAGGAGTATCCTGCTGGTACAAGCCTTGACACTGAAATCAAATTTCTAGAGAAACTTGGAATATAAAATGTCTTTTCCAAATCCAAAAAAAACCAGAATGTAAAATAAGTCTGCACGTCCCAATTGCTTCCACATGTGAACCCATCTTGTTTCCTGAATAGATGCTTTGTTCACTTCCCAATGGTTTCCTTTGATTTAGAAAACCATGCAAGGTATTTGAAACATGGATTGTAGAACCAGAATCAATCCACCATGTATTATGACATATAACCAAATTGGATTCATGACATACGAATGAGGTTAGAGTACCTTTCTTATCAAGCTAAGCTTTGAATTTGAGACAATCTTTCTTTATATGCCCTTTCTTCTTGCAAAAGAAGCACTTGGACTCCTTCTTGTCTTCTGTATGGATGGATACTTTATCCTTTCCTTTGCGTTTGGCTTTGGGAGCTTTAGTCTTTCTCTGAGTGACTAAATGTGCACTTTCTCCCATTTCTAAAATTAGCCTCCCTTCCTCTTGAACAAACATGGTCAGAAGTTCATTAATTGACCATTTGTCCTTATGTGTGTTGTAATATATTTTGAAGGGACTATACTGCTGTGGGAGTGAGCTCAAAATAAAGTGCACTAAGAAAGATTCTGACATCTCAACCTCTAGGGATTTCAACTGAGCCGCAATGTCCCTCATCTTCATGATGTGCTCACGCACACCTCCAACCGTAGTGAGCTTCATTGATGATAATTTTATCATTAGGATACTAGCCAGTGCCTTATCTGAAGACTCAAATTGTGCATCAATAGCCTTCAGAAGTTCCTTGATATTTTTGCACTCAGGAATTGAACCACGTATACTAGCAGAAATTTTAGTATGTATGAACATCATACTGAGGCGATTGGACCGTTCCATCATTCATACACAGCAATCTCAGCCTGAGTGCTAGTAGATATAACTGAATGTGGTTCATCCTTCCTGATAGCATAGTCAATATCCATGCACCCTAATTGAAGAAGAATTCTCTCCTTCCATAATTTATAATTATCACCACTTAAATCGGGAACATCACATTTCATATCAGAAATATTAACAGGCAAAATAGCTGCATAAAAATAAAATTATGTTCATGTAATTGAATTTGAGGCATATAACTTGATGTCATGTTTTACTAATGTAAACATGCAATAACATGAATCAATAACATACAATAACTACCTGTGGGCTAAGTTATTATACTCAAATAGACTCATTAACTTAATGATGTGACTAACAAATTATATTCCTTTCTTAATTCCTATGGGTAATTAAGAAAATAATTTGTTATCGCATCCTAATTAATTATATTAGTGCAATAAAAATTCCTGTGGGATAAGATTCATTACATTAATATAATTAGTCACAATTAATGTCATCTAACCTTATGTGATCTTTGCAACTCAATATAATTTTGATTAATCAAAGATGCTGTGGCTACTCCTCAATTAATCAAAATCATATTGATCACATGACATTGAATTCCATTATATGCATATAGATTAACCAATTTAGCATGATTATTAGGTAGTGATCTTAATCAACATAACATTTCCAAATCAAGATCTGAGTTAGTCAAATTGGCCATGCTAGTGAAAGAGAAGTGGGGTCCCCCCGTTGCTTTCCTTAGGTCAGTCAACGGAACCAATTAAGTAACCATAATCTCTTTACCTTTCTAGACACCAACTGACCAATCAGATCTTGAAAGGATTTGCAATGTGATTTTCACACTACTACCAAATCCATGCATAGAATAAATCTACCATCAAATTCATGCATAGAATAAATCTAGTACGCAGAACAGGAGACAACATTTCAATTATCTATTTAATAAAATTTTGAAATTATCATCTTAAGAAAAATTTTGTTAATTAAAACACGTCTGGCCGTAGCTCATTATTCCCTTGGGCCAGTCTATGCAAAACACCGTAGGCATAGAGACTCAGGAGGCATATTTTAATACAAAAATTTAAACTTAAGAAACAAATGATAAAAACAAATCATGTCATGATTTAATAAAACATTAAATAGATAATAAATGCATTTAAAATTCAACCAATCCAAAAAATCGAAAACCAAAATAAGCCATGTTTTCTCTCTTTTTAATATGTCACCGCATGTGGTTATGGAAGCCACGTTTCCGCTGCATTTCTTTTCTTTAGTTTTTTCTTTCTTTAATGCTACGTTTCTTTTCTCTTCCTTTCTTTAATGCTATCTCTTTAATACCAGAAAGAAATCCAGGAAACCTTTAATGCCAGAAAGAAATCTTTAATAGAAAAAAAGAGGCCACGTTTTGTTTCCGCAAAAAATCAAAATCTGAGATAGGTTTAATGGTTTCTGCTCAATTCCGTGAACAAAAATCAGAACTGAGCAAAAAATCGAAACCTAAGATCCAAAAAACTGAAAACAAAAAACATGCGGCATAAATTGCTTGAAAAGAGAAACTTTGATGGAAACACTCACAAAATAAGGTAGAGGTTTAACCTACTCTGATATAAATGTTAGACTTAATTTAAATATATTGATCATGATATCAAATATGTGAAAATACGATATCAATATATTTATCATGCAAGTTAAGATCGATAAATACCTCCAGCCATTATTTTTAATTTTCTTTCTGATGAGGGTAAGGAATTCGATCTTCTTGAATCAGCTGCACGGATCTTGATCTTTTCTCTCTAGGGATCTTGATTGAGTTCTTCCTCCTCCTCTCGATGGATCTTGATTGATCTTCCTCCTCTTGATGGATCTTGATTGAGTTCTTCCAATCAATGAGCCATCGCACTCTGATGGTGTATGCCCTCAGGATGTGCTCTTGATCAGGGACTCAATGCCTCCACTTATTTGGTTTTTCTTTCGATAACCTTCTTGAAAGCTTTAGGAAGGGTTCCCTATTTATACTTAAATCCCTTCACCGCATGCTCCCATCAAGCAAGCGTTCAACATTTAAGGGGGGGGGCTATTATCACTTCTTAATTAGTGAAACGATAGTAATAAAATAAGGACCATTGAAAGCGATGGGTTATTACAACAATGGCATTCACGGACGCATTGGCCAACATCACCAGGGCTGCGGCGGTGGCTTCGTTCACTGTGTGCTTCAATTCAAAGGAGATCGGGAGCACAAGAGTCGGGCCGGCGGTGCCGCCCATCGACCTTGTGCTGCAGAGCAAGAGTGTGTTTTGGAGAATCTTTGGTGCCAACTCAATGGTGCAGGTCAAGGATGACGTGCTTTCCTGGGGTTCATCGATGGCAGTGAGAATAGGAGGACGTCGGTGGTGATCAGAGGGTATTAGATCGAGGACAACCTGCTGCAGTTTGACCTGGCCACGTCGAGGCTGGGGTTCAGCTTGTCGTTGCTCTTCGGCAGACCACCTGCACCAACTTCAACTTCACGTCTGTTGTTGCTGAGATCTGTCCTCCGACTCAAGCGCGATCGGGCTGCAGCGTGGGCTCTCTCCTGGGCGAACCTGCAAGATAGTCCTCACGCGAGAGGCATTGGGGGTGGCCCTCTACGGAAGACCCTCCGACGTCCAAGTCAGTGGAGACCAGCAATCAACAAATATGGGAGAAGGATCCCCCAGGAAGAGTTCCTCCGAGCTCTCGTGGGAGCTTTCATGGCGGAGTGTGAGAACTCGAATGAAAAATGGGCATAGAATCGCCGTACCTGAGAGGCTTGAGGGTGGTAGTATTTATAGGCGGTCACCTGACTTCTTGGACGTGCTCTGGATGAGGTCTGAAAGTTGTTGGGATTCGAAACGGATTCGAATCAGGTTGTTACAGGGCCGGTAGGATCCGTATCTGGTTAGTTAGAGGATCGACGGCTGGGAGGCGGGGAGAGCTGGCCGATGGCTCGAGACTCAGTGGCTGCATGTCCCTAGGCCACTATTGTAGGTCCTAGGCCACGTCTTGGCATGATTCCTTGTTTGGAATCTTATTCTGTTACAGTGAATTTGAACTCTCCCGCGCCAGATTCCGCAGAGGTCTGAAGTAGCTCGGATCGAATGGCCGAGGAATGGTCTGGCCTTGATGGTAGTAGCATAAGAATAGCTCGGGTTGCCGAGGCATAAGGTTGGTCGAACCTGCCGAAGTACAATGTGGTTGGCCGAGTCAGACTTCTGTGAAGCATGGAGTCAAGAACTCTTTATCTCGGCTTTATGAAGCCATCCTTCCTTACGCAAAAGGTGCCAAGGGGGCAATATTGCAGCCATAAATGCCTTAATGATGGAAGGAGATAAGGCATTAAATGCCTTAAAGCAGGTAAATGCACATGGCCTTTATGAGGCCATAATTGCATTGGTGCGAAGTCATAGCGCTGTTGCCGAAACCGAGCTAGAGTGCCGAGGTATGTTTGCCAAAGCATATTTACTAAGGCATGTTGGCCGAAGCATATTTACCGATGCATGTTTGCCGAAGTATATTTGCCGAACTATATTTGCCGAGGCATGTTGGCCGAAGTATATTTGCTGAACTATATTTGCCAAACTATATTTATCGAGGGATGTTGGCCGAAGTATACTTTCTCCTCGCTTTTTATTCCATTAAATGCTGGCCAAGTCATTATGACCGTTTCTGCATCATTGAATGCTCCGGCTTATTGATTTGACGGATATTAATGAGGGGGCCCTTGGGAGAACCCACATACATGACGTGGCCCTTTTTTCCTCTTGTTCTCTTTCTTCATTATGATGAGACTCTTGTTGCTAGAATGTTGCGCCAGTAGGCCAGTTGGCAAGCAGAGCGTTTGGATCGGGCACGACCCCATCGCCAATGTGAGCGGTCAACAATGCAATGATGATTTTACCCCTCATCACATGCCCCCCACTCCCTAGTCCGAAGTGTAATTTCGGATATAGGGAGTAGAATTCTGGAGCAATCTTATTTGGGGGACATGTCATTCGATCCTCTGTAGAGGAAGTGTTATCTCTGTGTAGGTTAGGGAAAGGCCTGGGCGGCCCCCTTGCTGAAGTAAAATAAGGTGCTTTAGTTGCACTAGAGTGTCCGAGAAATTATCCGGTTGGGATGAAGCTTTAGTGCGGTATTACTTGGATTGGCGAGGCTGCAGAAATATATCACTCAGTCTTTGGCCGAGGCTTTTGATAATAAGAGATGCACTCCGGCATTGGCCGGGGTAATAAGAGATGCACTCAGGCTCTAGCCGGGGCTTTTGATGATAAGAGATGCACTACGGCTCTGGCCGGGGCTTTTGATGATAAGAGATGCACTCCGGCTCTGGTCGGGGCTTTTGGTAATAAGAGATGTACTCCGGCTCTGGCCGGGGCTTTCAATAACGAGAGATGCACTCCGGCTCTGGCCGGGGCTTTTGATGATAAGAGATGCACTCCGGCTCTGGCTGGGGCTTTTGATGATAAGAGATGCACTCCGGCTCTGGCCGGGGCTTTTGGTAATAAGAGATGTACTCCGGCTCTGGCCGAGGCTTTCAATAACGAGAGATGCACTCCGGCTCTGGCCGGGGCTTTTGATGATAAGAGATGCACTCCGGCTCTAGCCGGGGCTTTTAATAACAAGAGATGTACTCCGGCTCTGGCCGGGGCTTTTGATGATAAGAGATGCACTCCGGCTCTAGCCGGGGCTTTTAATAATAAGAGTTGCACTCCAGCTCTGGCCGGAGCTTTTAATAACGAGAGATGCACTTCGGCTTTAGCCGGGGCTTTTAATAATAAGATATGCACTCCGGTTCTGGCCGGGGCTTTTAATAACGAGAGATGCACTCCGGCTTTGGCCGAAGCTTTTTATGACCTGCTTCTCATTGTAACTTTCAAGGAGAGTTATAAAAATTTCATAGGCCTTTTAAAAATAAACTTAATTCAATGAATAAAAGTGGGTCTAGAAAGAGCATACTTTTATGGATGAATTTATTACTCGGTTGTTGCCGAGCCTTCAGAAATATATCACTCGGTCTTTGGCCGATGCTCTGGAAATTTATTACTCGGTTGTTGCCGAGCCTTTAGAAATATATTACTTGGTTGTTGCCGAGCCTTCCCAAAATGCTACTCGGTTGTGACCGAGGCTTCCAATATTAATTGCTACTCGGTTGTGACCGAGGCTTCAAATAAATTACTCGGTGTTTCTGAGCCTTCGAATAATAAATTACTCGATGTTGCCGAGCTTTCCCAAGATGCTACTCGGTTGCAACCGAGGCTTCCAAATAATAAATTACTCGGTGTTGCCGAGCCTTCCCAAGATGCTACTCGGTTGTAACCGAGGCTTCCAAATAATAAATTGCTACTCGGTTGTGACCGAGGCTTCAAATAATAAATTACTCGGTGTTGCCGAGCCTTCAAAGATGCTACTCGGTTGTAATCGAGGCTTCTAAACAATAAATTACTCGGTGTTGCCGAGCCTTCCCAAGATGCTACTCGGTTGTAACCGAGGCTTCCAAATAATAAATTGCTACTCGGTTGTGACCGAGGCTTCAAATAATAAATTACTCGGTGTTGCCGAGCCTTCCAATATGCTACTCGGTTGTAACCGAGGCTTCAAATAATAAATTACTCGGTATTGTCGAGCCTTCCAATATGCTACTCGGTTGTAACCGAGGCTTCAAATAATAAATTACTCAGTGTTGCCGAGCCTTCCAATATGCTACTCGGTTGTAACCGAGGCTTCAAATAATAAATTATTCGGTGTTGCCGAGCCTTCCAATATGCTACTCGGCAACCGAGGCTTCAAATAATAAATTACTTGGTGTTGCCGAGCCTTCCAATATGCTACTCGGTTGTAACCGAGGCTTCAAATAATAAATTACTCGGTCTAATATGCTACTCGATTGTAACCGAGGCTTCAAATAATAAATTACTCGGTGTTGCCGAGCCTTCCAATATGCTACTCGGTTGTAACTGAGGCTTCCAAATATTAATTACTACTCGGTTGTGACCGAGGCTTCAAATAATAAATTACTCGGTGTTGCCGAGCCTTCCAATATGCTATTCGGTTGTAATTGAGGCTTCCAAATATTAATTGCTACTCAGTTGTGACCGAGGCTTCAAATAATAAATTACTCGGTGTTTCCGAGCCTTCAAGATTATATTTTACTTGGCGCTGCCAAGGTACGAAGACTGTTACTCGATTGTAGCCAAGCCTTCAAGATTATATTTTACTTGGCATTGCCAAGGTTCGGAGACCGTTACTCGGTTGTAGCCGAGCCTTCAAGATTATATTTTACTTGGCACTGCCAAGGTTCGGAGACCGTTACTCGGTTGTAGCCGAGGCTTCAAGATTATATTTTACTTGGCGCTGCCAAGGTTCGGAGACCGTTACTCGGTTGTAGCCGAGCCTTTAAGATTATATTTTACTTGGCGCTGCCAAGGTTCGGAGACCGTTACTCGGTTGTAGCCGAGCCTTCAAGATTATATTTTACTTGGCGCTGCCAAGGTTCAAAGATCATTACTTGGTTGTAGCCGAGCCTTCAAGATTATATTTTACTTGGCACTGCCAAGGTTCGGAGACCGTTACTCGGTTGTGGCCGAGCCTTCAAGATTATATTTTACTTAGCACTGCCAAGGTTCGGAGACCGTTACTCGGTTATAGCCAAGCCTTCAAGATTATATTTTACTTGGCGCTGCCAAGGTTTGGAGATCGTTACTCGGTTGTAGCCAAGCCTTCAAGATTATATTTTACTTGGCGCTGCCAACGTTCGGAGACCGTTACTCGGTTGTAGCCGAGCCTTCAAGATTATATTTTTCTTGGCGCTGCCAAGGTTCAAAGATCGCTCGGCCCAGCCAGGATTATAAAGATTATATTTTACTTGGCGCTCCCAAGGTACGGAGATTACTCGGCCTGGCCGAGGATTTATACGACCTGCTTCTTATTGCAGCTTTCAAGGAGAGTTATAAGAATTTCGCAGGCCTTTAAAAACTGAATTTAATTCAATGAATAAAAATGGGTCTAGAAAGAGCATACTTTTATGGATGAATTTATTACTCGGTTGTTACCGAGCCTTCAGAAATATATCACTCGGTCTTTGGCCGATGCTCTGGAAATTTATTACTCGGTTGTTGCCGAGCCTTCTAAATGCTACTCGTTGTAACCGAGGCTTCAAAAAATAAATTACTCGGTGTTGCCGAGCCTTCAAAGATGCTACTCGGTTGTAACCGAGGCTTCCAAAAATAAATTGCTACTCGGTTGTGACCGAGGCTTCCAAATAATAAATTGCTACTCGGTTGTGACCGAGGCTTCAAATAATAAATTAGTTGGTGTTGCCGAGCTTTCCCAAGATGCTACTCAGTTGTAACCGAGGCTTCCAAATATTAATTGCTACTCCGTTGTGACCGAGGCTTCAAATAATAAATTACTCGGTGTTGCCGAGCCTTTCAATATGCTACTCGGTTGTAACCGAGGCTTCCAAATATTAATTGCTACTCGGTTGTGACCGAGGCTTCAAATAATAAATTACTCGGTGTTGCCGAGGCTTCAAATAATAAATTACTCGGTGTTGCCGAGCCTTCCAAGATACTACTCATTGTAATCGAGGCTTCCAAATAATAAATTACTCGATGTTTCCGACCTTCAAATAATTACTCGGTGTTTCTGAGCCTTCAAGATTATATTTTACTTGGCGCTGCCAAGGTTCGGAGACCGTTACTCGGTTGTAGCCGAGCCTTCAAGATTATATTTTACTTGGCGCTGCCAAGGTTCGGAGACCGTTACTGGTTGTAGCCGAGCCTTCAAGATTATATTTTACTTGGCGCTGCCAAGGTTCGGAGACCATTACTCGGTTGTAGCCGAGCCTTCAAGAATATTTTACTTGGCACAGCCAAGGTTCGGAGACCGTTACTCGGTTGTAGCCGAGCCTTCAAGATTATATTTTACTTGGCACTGCCAAGGTTCGGAGACCGTTACTCGGTTATACCCGAGCCTTCAAGATTATATTTTACTTGGCGCTGCCAAGGTTCAGAGACCGTTACTCGGTTGTAGCCGATCCTTCAAGATTATATTTTACTTGGCGCTGCCAAGGTTCGGAGACCGTTACTCGGTTGTAGCCGAGCCTTCAAGATATTTTACTTGGCGCTGCCAAGGTTCGGAGATTTGTTGCTCGGCCCAGCCGAGGTTCGAGATTGTTGCTCGGCCCAGCCGAGGTTCAGAGATTTCTGTTCAGACAGGTAGCTCGGTTGTACCGAGGATTGGTAAGCAGCATCTGTTTCTTTTTGCAATCTTTGGCAATGCAGTGCATAATGATTCACGTTGCAAATTATGAAAAAATGCGTAGACAGGAATGTATAATGAGGCATATGAAAATGAATTCAGAGAGGACATACCCTATTGATAATATTTACGAGATTGTCCGAGTTCCACGTCCGGGGGATGGATTCCCATCAAATCTTGTAGCTTGTAGGTTCCCGGTCCAATGATCTCCGCTACTTGGTATGGGCCTTCCCAGTTTGGCGCCAGCTTTCCTTGTTCCAGCGGTTTGGAAACAGAGGCCTTTCGGAGGACAAGGTCGCCAGGCAGGAAGGCTTTCCCTTTGACTCTGGAGGCGTGGTAACGGGCCACCCTTTGTTGATAAGCAGCCACTCTGATCCGGGCCTTCTCTCTGATCTCCTCTACCAGGTCGAGGTTGGTGCGGAGCTGTTCGTTGCTAGCTTCCTCTGAGTAGCTTTCCACCCGCAATGATGGGAGGCCTATTTCCACAGGGATAACGGCCTCTGTACCGAAAGCCATTCGGAATGGGGTTTCACCTGTCGGGATTCTCGGGGTGGTGCGGTAGGCCCATAAGACATGATGCAGCTCCTCCGCCCACCTGCCTTGGGCTCTGGAGAGGCGAGCTTTGATTCCCTGAAGGAGGGTCCTGTTGGTCACTTCGGCCGCTCCGTTGGCTTGTGGGTGCCCGACCGAAGTGAGGTGGTGACGGATTCCATGCTCCTCACAGAACTGGCGGAATTTAGAGTTGTCAAACTGCTTACCGTTATCGGTGATTATGGTGTGGGAGGCCGAATCGGCAGATGATGGACCTCCATACAAAATCTCTGGCCCGTGCCTCGGTTATTTGTGCAACTGCTTCCGCTTCGACCCATTTGGTGAAGTAGTCGATGGCGACAAATAGAAATTTCCGCTGTCCCGTGGCAAGCGGGAATGGGCCGAGGATGTCCATCCCCCATTTGGCAAAGGGCCAAGCGGAGGATATGGAAACTAGTTCGGCGGAAGGGAGCCTTTGGATGCTTGAATGCCTCTGGCAGGGGTCGCAGGCTCGGACTAGATCGTCGCGTCCTTCTGCATGGTCGGCCAGTAGTAGCCTTGTCGCAGCACCTTGTGGCATAGGGACCGGCTTCCCAGATGGTTGCCGCAAATCCCTTCATGTACCTCGCGCAGAGCATAATCTGCTTCGGACGGGCGAAGGCATCTGAGCAGCGGCATGGAAAAAGACCGTTTGTAAAGCTGGTTGTCGATCAACACGTAGTGGGTGGCCTGCAGCTTCAGCTTTCTAGCCTCTCTCGGTCGGACGGAAGCGACCCTTCTTTGAGATATTTGAGGATAGGGTCGAACCATGATGGTTCGGCCTCAACTTGCATTATTCGGTCGGTTTCCGATGCTGGGCTTTTCCAGAGTCTCCAGGTGGAACTTTTGCTCGGCATCCATTGACTCCGCGGTCGCCAATCGGGAGAGTAGGTCGGCGGGCATTCTCGGATCTGGGAATCTGAATGATTTCAAATTCGGCAAAATGGGGAAGCAGGCTCCGCACCTCCTGGAGATATCGAACCATGTTCGGCTCCCGGGCTTCAAACTCTCCTCGTACATGGCCGGCTACCAGCTGAGAGTCGGTGAAGGCATTAAGCTTCTCCACCTTCAGATTGCGGGCGATTCGGAGGCCGGCTAACAGGGCTTCGTACTCGGCTTCGTTGTTGGAGGCCGGGAAGGAGAATCGGATGCCATATTCGAAGGTTATCCCCTCCGGACTGGTAAGAACCAGACCCGCACCGGAGCGATGGGCATTAGATGACCCGTCGACATGGAGGAGCCACCGGGCTCCAGATTTTGGTTCTTCGAGGGAGTCTGGGGTAGAACCGTCCTCCGGGATGGTACACTCGAGGAGGAAGTCGGCTAGCACCTGGGCTTTGATGGCTGGACGAGGCTGAAATGTATGTCATGCTCGCTTAGCTCGACGGCCCACTTGGTCATTCTCCCCGACGTCTCGGGACGGTGGACTACCGCCTTGATGGGTTGGTCGGTCAGGACCGTCACGGAATGTGCTTGGAAGTACGGCCGCAGCTTCCGAACTGAGGTGATTAAGGCCAACACCATTTCTCAATTCTGCTGTACCTGTCTCCGCATCGCGGAGTAGCCTGCTGACATAGTAGATCGGCTTCTGGACTTTGCCTTCTTCCTTGACCAGCACCGAACAACGCACCCTCCGAAACAGCCAGGTACAAGAATAGGGTCTCGCCCGGGGCCGGACTGCTGAGGAGTGGGGGCGAGCCGAGGTACTTCTTGAGATCTTGAAATGACCTTTGGCATTCGGGAGTCCACTGGAAGTTTTTGGCCGATCGGAGAGTTTTGAAGAAGGGGAGGCATCTCTCGGCCGACCGCGCCACAAAGCGGTTAAGGGCCGCTATCCTCCCGGTTAGGCGCTGGACCTCTTTAACAGATGCCGGGGCGCCATTTGTTGGAGAGCTTGAATCTTCTGGGGGTTAGCTTCGATACCTCGCTGGGAGACCATGAAGCCGAGAAACTTCCCGGAGTTAACACCGAAGGCACATTTGGTCGGGTTGAGTCTCATCCCATATTTGCGCAGCGTTGCAAAGCTCTCTGAGAGGTCCTCGACATGCCGATGCTTCCTTGCTTTTGACCAGCATGTCGTCCACGTACACCTCCATATTCCGGCCGATTTGCTCCTTGAATACCTTGTTAACCAGCCTCTGGTAGGTTGCACCTGCATTTTTAAGACCAAAAGGCATAACGCGGTAACAGTAAGTACCTCGGTCGGTTATGAAGGCGGTCTTTTCTTCATCCTCAGGGGCCATTCGGATCTGATTGTAGCCTGAATAGGCGTCCATGAATGACAGCATCTGGTGGCCTGAGGTGGCGTCCACGAGCTGGTCGATCCGAAGGGGGAAGCTGTCCTTCGGGCAGGCTTTGTTGAGGTCGGTGAAGTCGATGCAGATCCTCCACTTGCCGTTCGACTTCTTCACCATGACGACATTTGATAGCCAGCTCGGATAATTTACCTCTCGGACGAAATTGGCCTTGATGAGTTTGTCTACCTCTTCTTCAATGGCCTTTTGTCGCTCTGGGGCGAAGCTCCTCTTCTTCTGCTTGACGGGCCTGTGCATCTCGTCCACATTGAGATGATGGACGAGAACCTCGGGGCTGATCCCTGGCATGTCGGAGGCGGACCAGGCGAAGATGTCAGCGTTGCTTCGGAGGAACCTGATCAATCTGTGCCGAGGCTCTCCTTGAGCAGCGACCCGATTTTTATGGTTCGGTCGGGACGAGCCTCGTCCAATGGCACCTCCTCCAATTCCTCTGCCGGTTCTCCCCGCTGTTCGGCGAAGTCCTCGCGAGCGTCTAGCCCATCAACTCCGGCATTCTAGACTGAAGGCTTGTAACAAAGCACTGCCGAGCCATGGCTTGACTTCCTCGAACAACTCCAACTCCTCGCTCGGTGGGAACTTCATGGATAGATGCGGGATGGAGACAACTGCCTTGAGGGACATCAGACCGGGCCTGCCGAATATTGCGTTGTATGGGGATCTGAGGTCGGTACTAGGAAGTCTGGACAATGGTCACAAGGGGCCAGGTTCCCGCGCGGACCGTCAGGGTGACGACCCCTTCCGGGACGATGACGTCGCCTGTGAATCCCATCAAGGTGGAATCCACGGCTCGAAGGTTTTCCATGAGTAATTTCATCCTGGCAAACACACCGAGGTACAAAACATTCACCGAACTTCCACTATCAACGAGGATTCGGCTTACATCATAGTTATTCAAATTAAGGGATACAACTAGTGCGTCATCATGGGGGAGCTGTATCCCTTGGAGATCATCGTCGGAGAAGGAGAGCTCGCCCGTCCGTGCCTTCTTTGGCCGATCCTTCACTGCCGCCCCTGGGGCTCGATCCGCCGGCCTCTTCAATCATGTTGATGCGGCCGATCACGGGCGGATTCGGTGGAGGAGGAGGTTGTTGAAGTTCGGGCTGGCGGTCACCTCCTTGTGGTGGCTCGGGCGCCCTCCTGAACTGATTCAGTCGTCCCCGCTGGATCAGCCTCTCAATTTCATTTTTCAGCTGCCAGCATTCTTCAGTGTCGTGGCCGTGCTCCCTATGGTAGCGGCAGTACTTGGTGGGATCTCTTCGGGTCGGGTTCCCTCGGAGAGGCACTGGCCGGGGGAGCTGGCGCTCTATTTCCATGAGGATTTGCGCCCGGGGCACGGTCAGCGGAGTGTAGTGATCGAATCGCCTGGGAGGGCTCCGGGAGCGATTCCTTGGCGGCAGCGGAGGGACTCTTTGGCGGCGAGGCGGACTTGGTCGACGGGCGGGACGGTGCCTGTCGGGGACTTTGGGCTCCTTCTTCTTTGCCTGCTCAGCGCGGGCAACTCTCCGCGATTCTTCGACCCTAGCGTACTTGTCCGCCAGGGCCATCATATCAGAGAGGGGGGGGGTAGCTGACTTCCATAGCCAGGTAGAAGTCGCTTTCCTTCGAGACTCCCCCGCCAGGGCGGACATAGCCACCTCATGATTAAGGTGGTCCACCTCTAACATGGCCTTATTAAAACGGCCAAGGTAATTCCTCAAGGACTCCCCTCTCTCTGCTTGACTTCGGAGAGGGAGTCAGATCTTCGTCGGTGGCGGCGGCTGCTGACGAACTGGCCAATAAAAAGGCGGCTCAGCTCGTCAAATGAATCGATGGAACCTGGCTTCAAAGCATTGAACCAGGTTCGGGCGGATCCTCTGAGGGTGGAGGGGAAAGCGCGGCAGAGGACCGCGTCAGATGCTCCGTGGAACATCATTATTGACCGGAAGCTGCTAAGATGGTCGTCCGGGTCAGAAGAGCCGTGGTAGGGTTCGACGGCTGGTAGCTTGACATGGGAGGGAATCACTTCCTCCATAATCCCCTTAGAGAAAGGGATGCCCTGCTCCGCTTTGGGCTGGGGCGGATGGGCCTGCTTGGCGGCGTCCAGCTCCTGACGCATCTCCTGGATCTGACGACGGATCTCCTCTTCACCGGTCAGGAGGAGCTGGGCGTGAGGATCGCAAGGACGGTCGAATCATGGTGAGATGTCACCGGGAGAGGGATCGGGCTCGCCGAGATCTGGGAGGATCTCTATCATAACCGCCTCGTGGGACTGGTTTGTCCCCTCTGGGCCGGTGTGGGGGGTCCGCGGATTCATGCGGACCGAGGAGGAAGCTGCCGGCGAAGAAGGAATCCGCCTCCTTTTGAAAGTGCGAAGCAGGAGGAGCTGCAAGGCGCTCTTGAACCAGGTGGGTCAGGGCCTGGACTTGTTGGACCAGTGTAGCAAACTGGTCCTGGGTCACCGGGATGGCAGGCGTGACGGGGTTTCGACCGGTGGAGGTTGCGGCGCTATACCGCCGTCGGATCAGGCCTCTGGGAAGCGACCTGATCTTGGGCTTCAGAGGTTGCTCTTCTCCGGTTGGCCATTAAAGAGGTTCTACTCCGGATTAGATCCTTGTCTCCTTTTTTCAAGTTTTAATGGGACTTGAGGCCCTTCCTCTAGCGCCAATCTGTTGCCGCCGGGATCCGTCCTCCGACTCGGGCGATCGGGCTGCAGCGTGGGGGGCGGACCTGCAAGACAGTCCTCACGCGAAGGCGTTGGGGGTGGCCCTCTGCGGAAGACCCTCCGACGCCCAAGTCAGTGGAGACCAGCAATCAACAAATATGGGGAGAAGGATCCCCCAGGAAGAGTTCCTCCGAGCTCTCGTGGGAGCTTTCATGGCGGAGTGTGAGAACTGCGAATGAAAAATGGGCGTAGAATCGCCGTACCTGAGAGGCTTGAGGGTGGTAGTATTTATAGGCGGTCACCTGACTTCTTGGACGTGCTCTGGATGAGGTCTGAAAGTTGTTGGGATTCGAAACGGATTCGAATCAGGTTGTTACAGGGCCGGTAGGATCCGTATCTGATTAGTTAGAGGATCGACGGCTGGGAGGGGGGAGAGCTGGCCGATGGCTCGAGACTCAGTGGCTGCGTGGTCCCTAGGCCACTATTGTAGGTCCTAGGCCACGTCTTGGCATGATTCCTTGTTTGGAATCTTATTCTGTTACAGTGAATTTGAACTCTCCCGCGCCAGATTCCCAGAGGTCTGAAGTAGCTCGGATCGAATGGCCGAGGAATGGTCTGGCCTTGATGGCAGTAGCATAATAATAGCTCGGGTTGCCGAGGCATAAGGTTGGCCGAACCTACCGAAGTACAATGTGGTTGGCCGAGTCGGACTTCTATGAAGCATGGAGTCAAGAACTCTTTGTCTCGGTTTTATGAAGCCATCCTTCTTACGCAAAAGGTGCCAAGGGGGCAACGTTGCAGCCATAAATGCCTTAATGATGGAAGGAGATAAGGCATTAAATGCCTTAAAGCAGGTAAATGCACATGGCCTTTATGAGGCCATAATTGCGTTGGTGCGAAGGTCATAGCGCGGTTGCGGAAACCGAGTTAGAGTGCCGAGGTATGTTGGCCGAAGCATATTTACCGAGGCATGTTGGCCGAAGCATATTTACCGATGCATGTTTGCCGAAGTATATTTGCCGATTTGCCGAGGCATATTGGCCGAAGTATATTTGCTGAACTATTTGCGCATGTTGGCCGAACTATATTTACCGAGGCATATTGGCCGAAGTATACTTTCTCCTCTCTTTTTATTCCATTAAATGCTGGCCAAGTCATTATGACCGTTTCTGCACAATTGAATGCTCCGGCTTATTGATTTGATGGATATTAATGAGGGGGCCTTGGGAGAACCCCACATGTGGCCCTTTTTTCTCTTGTTCTCTTTCTTCATTATGAGAGACTCTTGTTGCTAGAATGTTGCGCCAGTAGGCCAGTTGGCAAGTAGAGCGTTTGGATCGGGCACGACCCCATCGCCAATGTGAATGGTCAATAATGCAATGATGATTTTACCCCTCATCAACGTCCAAGGCCAAGTGTCTTGCTATCCTATTTTATTTATAGCCGTTGTTGGAATAAAAATCTATGCTGGCCTTAGAGAAATTCCATTTCATATTTTTGAATGCATCAAATTCCAGTTCATGTTGTTGTCTGGAATACACTGTGAACAACTTAGCGCCAAGCGATTAGGAAGCGGCCCTTCAACGGGAGCCCCACTACTCCCGTACTGTCGGCGGATATATGAATGAACTAGTTTTTAACCGGTTCCTTATATTTTAAAACATAAAAATTATTTATTTAAAAAATTCTCTCAAATATTCAACACAAAAGAAATTTTAAAGGATATAAAATATAATATATATATATATATATATATATATATATATATATATATATATATATATATATATCTTATATATAATTTCTTAGACAAATAATGGTTTGAATGTATAATGAATAAATAATATAGAAAGGATTTAAGAATTACAGCCGACACAGCACCAAAGTCACGGAAAAATTGATTGATTTGTGTATTGAAGGGAAGGATAAATGAGTACGAGTTCTTAAAAGAATTACTCAAGATCTTAAAAGAACTATGATATAGTTTTTATATTTTATCAATGGACTCATTTTTTTATTTTATTTCAACTGTTGATTTAATTTTTATATTTTAATTATAAAAAAATAAAAAATATAGGAGACATGTGACCACAAGTTTCAGTATAATTACAAGTATACAAAATGTTTATACAAAATGACTAAAAAAAGATTAATATAAAAACTTGATTTCACAGGTATTTTTGTAATTTATTATAAATTTGTCGACGCTATGTATATTTATGAAATTGATCCTAACTTTTTCAATTAAATTTTGATTTGAGTAATTCAAAATGCATTAGAAAACTAACTTAAAACTAAATATTATAACTATAAAATAAATTAAAAATTCTAGTTAAATTATTTTTTATAATTTTTTAACTTAATTTAGCTAAATTGCATCTTAATCTAAAGTGAGCTAGCCTAAAAAAGCCGAGTCTCATAAACTTCCTATAAATCACGACATCACCCCCATATGGTCGGAAGCATGATAGTAAAATCTATATTTTAATGTTTTAAATTAGGGTTTGATAAATATTTATTGAAAATACTTATTGTAAAAGCAATATCTAATTTAATACAGACCTATGCATATATCAGGCTACCAACTACTCTGGCATAAGGTATATCTTTTATAAACTATCTCTCAGGGTATTTATATTGAACTTTATTTTTCTAAAAGCCAATAAAAGAAACAATCTTATCAAACTTCAAATACCATTTTAAAACTATAGATAAACTTTTTGAGTCTACATACCATTAATTCCTTTCTTGACTCTTTGAATCCTTTAAGTTGCACTATATGAATCTTTTCTTTAAAATCACTATTTGAGAAAGTTGTTTTTATTTCCATTTGATGAAGTTTTAAATCAAAATGAACTATTATGCCATAATTATCCTAAAAGAATCCTAAAAAAGAAATAGGTGAAAATGGCTCAATATAATTAATGTCTTCTTTCTAAGTAAAATCTTTTGAGATTAGTATAACTTTAAAGCATCCAATCTTTCCTTTAAAATCCTTCTTGGTTAGCTCAATATAATTAATGTCTTCTTTCTAAGGAAAATCTTTTGAGATAAGTCTAACTTTAAAGCATTCAATCTTTCCTTTTAAATCCTTCTTGGTATTGTACACCCATTTGTAACTTATTAGTTTACAATTTTCAAGAAGCTCAACTAGCTCCCATACTTTATTGCCGGTCATAAAATGCATCTCCTCTTATATAGCATCCATCCATGCATATCTTATAAGACCTATATATCTATTAAATTAAACTTATTTCAATAGACTTATCATCTAAATGTCTAGTTAAGTCCTTTAAGATTAGTCTAAGCTAATCAACATTTTCACATATAAATGCCTAACATCGGCAGAATAAAGCATTCCAAAACTAATTCAATATAATAGTCATTACTTAATTTACTATCATGACAAAATCTTTTGTACAATATAAATATTTATCCATGTAGAGTATAATAAAGATGAATATGAAATAATAATAGTATAATTCAAATAGAATCATATTAAAAATTCTAACCACAAAAATATTATGTAAAGATAGATTTACTACAATCTTGCACATAAAATTATATTTACATATATAAAAAATAAAGGTATGTATGCATGTACATGAAATATATTTAATATTTATATATATTTGTATATAGAAATGTAAAAACTTTGTATATATTTATGTAGTTTTTATGCATCTATCCATTAAGAAAAACAAGGTATTCAATGATGTTTTAATTTAAAAATCTCAGCAACTTAAGGTTTTTTTTTACAACTTGAAATTGTATTGATGAAAGCACAATAATGATATATATATTTGCATAGCTACATGATCTTTTAAATTTTGATACTTGTTATTATATTCATTTTAGAAGGGCTTAACCCAAAATAAATTGTATCTAATTCTAACAAATTATAATATAAAAAATACTATCTCTTATATTAAATTATGTTGTATAAAGTTTAGTTACTATTTATATAACACAGTTTAGTTACTATTTATAAAACACAGTTTAGTTACTATTTATAAAACACAGTTTAGATACTATTTATATGACACAACTTTCATATAAAAAGGATTATTAACTGTGGTCCATGCCATACTTTAAAACGAGATCTTAACAATCATAGCTAGCAATTCATTACAATTATTAAATTAAACTTTTAATGAAGAGTCGTTATTTCATAAAATTTAATGCATGGCTCCTATCTTTATCTCCTATTATTTAAAGAAATAATATTGTTCTCCCCCAACCCACCCCACCTCCCCATCTCAGGTTAATGCATTCTTATCTCCTACTCTTCTCCTTTCCTCCATCTCTTCTATTCTATTTACTTTTTTGATGTTATTTTCTTGCATTTTCGCTCCAAACGTATTTTGTTTCCTTGAAATCTCATTTGGAAAATGATTTTTCACTCTAAGCATATCTCTTAGATGGATTTTAAAATTTCTACCATCTTGATAGTGATATCAACGTCATCAGAGCATATCCTATGACCGATAATATTCTCTTATCAAACTCCACAAAATACCATGTATAGTCCTGTAAATCTAAATCTTAGCCAAGTTTTTCCTAGTCAAAACAATCATTTTATAGGAGAAGCATATCAACAATCACCTATGGTTGATGCTGACAAATTACCAAATCGAGTCGATGCAGGAATTGGAAACAAGCCAAGAAAATCTAATTTTGGGATGGCTTGGACACCTGAAGAAGATAGGTACGTAAAATATTTGTCTTCTCTTTTTATTACAATGCTTTTGAATTTTTTTTTTGAAAAAAGTCTTTTGTACAAGGCTATGTGTAATCGGGAAATTTTTATTTTTATCTTCTTAGTTTGAAAATCAATAGCCCTAAATAATAGAGCCATTTTATTTAAAATATTTTTGTGGTAGATTATTAGCAAATTTGGTGAAGAAGCATGGTCAAAAGCAGTGGGTTGCCATAGCTGAAAAACTAAAAGGGCGAACCAATAAACAATGTCGAGAAAGATGGACCAACAATCTAAAGCCTAACATCAAGGTTAACCTTTCATGTTCCTCTTTATTTCTTTTATTTTTATATAAAAGATGAGAAATTTTGAAAGTCTTATTATTTTTTCTTTGTTCGATGCATATATACACAATTTGTTTCAATTTTTTGTGATAATTTCTTGTAAACTAAAACATGAAATCATTTTCTTTTCTTTCTTTCTTTATTGATTTTATGTAAATTAAATTTCAATCTTTTGTATCTATATATACGTAAACAGAGATATGACACATATATAGTTGGATGCAGCAAAGCTTTCTACATTTGTTTCTCTCTGTATTGCAAGATGTACAAATTAGGATTAGCATAAATACCACTTTTTAGCTACAAGTGCATTGATGGCTAGACAATATCAAATTTGGTTAGCATGCTTTTGACTCATTCCAAGGAGCATGTATATTTGTGCCTTACATGTTAATATATTGCAATATTTGTATGCACAATTTGTGTTTTAAAAAAGTTTAAGAGGAAAATATTTGATCCACAAAATATATAAGGCTTGTGAATTATTATAAGATCATATTGGAAGACTTATTTTCTGTTTAAATGTATATGTGGACCAACTACTTATGTCCCTTTGTTATTGCATGAAATATATAAATAATAGGAATATAATTCAAAATGATATATGGTTACCTATATTATTAAGGTATTTATTGAATAATTGATTTTTTTAATTTTGATAAATATAATATCAATCAAATTAGTTATAAAATCATTACAAAAAAATGAAATTATTTGCAAAACATTTTAAATACCTGCAACTGTCACCATATTGAATTACCAATGCATTCTAAGTTCATTGTTATTGCATCTCCTTCTTGCTTACAAGCAAAAACATGTATCTATAGTAATTATATGTTTTCCTTTCTTTTTTTTCCCATTTGTGAAATCAGATTCACACTTTTTTTGATAAGTTTGGGCTTAACAAGTTACACCAATGCGTAGATCATGAATACAATTAGGAATGTGATCTTGAAATGCTGCTTATCATGACATTTCCATCTCCAGCATTTAAGGAAAGTATCAAGAATATTTAATACTATAGCTACAAGAATTCTTATTAAAAATTCTTAGATGAAGGCATATGAACTTAAAAAGTAAATAGCAAAAACTCCATGTCATGCGGAAACAGAGTTGTAGCATAGAGTTGCTTCCACAGAGCTCATTAGATGAAGACTAAAAACTCTGCAACTTCTATTCTTTCATTGATTGCTTAATGAGCCACTTGATACAAATATTTATAGGACTTCTTGGGAAAACTCTAAAATAGTTCAAACACTTCTAGAGAATAGAAAATACATTTTACCATAGAATTGTCCAAGAAGCTCTCTTAGATAACAAAACATCTCCTTTGGAAACACCTTGGTTAGAATGTCTGCTAGTTGCTTCTCAAACCTGCAATATCTAAGCTGAATCTCATCATTCTTAACAGCTTCTCTAACAAAGTGATACTTGATTGCAATATGCTTCATTCAATCATGATTGACTAGGTTTTTTTCAATTGGGATGGCTAATTTATTGTCAAAGTGCAATATGGTTCCTTTTTTCTACTTTTGTCCAATATCATCAAGGATCCTTTAGCCACACAGCTTGTAAGTTGCTTTAGCTGCTATCACATACTTAGCATTGGTAGCCAAGTGTGCTTTTCATGTCATCAAGGCATCCTTCCCAATTGTTGCCGATGTAATCAATCTATTTTAAGTCTTCTACTGCCTTGTACATGATCCCATAGTCAAGAGTTCCCTGTAGATATCTTAAAACTCTCTTTGCCGCTCCAAAATGGATCTAATCTGGCTCTAGCATGTATTGTGAAAGTACAATTAATTATAGCAAACATAAAATCTGGTCTAGTAGATGTGAGATACAAGAGACTACAAATTAGACTTCTATACTTTGAAGCATCTACCATCTCAGTACCATCTTCTTTCTTTAGTTTTTTTTATTTACAACTAAGGAAGTGTTTGATAAGAAAAAATCTATCTAGGATAAGTGTACAGGATAGAGTTTTTTCATGGGATATCCCTAGGGATATCCCCTGGCTATCCCATTGATCATATCAAATGCAAAAAGATAAATCCATAGGATAACCTCTTGTTATCATCTTTGGTAAATCAGCTATTCCCCTATTCCCGAGGGAATAAATTGATGGGTCTAGTTAAAATAATTTCCAACTAACCGATGTAATTATGGCTTTTGGGAATAAGAGAGGCTATCCAGGGGATATACCCCTTATCCTCTTTCTCAAACACAGCCCAAGGGAGTAGCCACAATCTTGCACCCAGACATTTAAAATTTTTTGAGAATATTTTCTACATATTTCTTTTAAGAAATGTAGTTCTCATCTTTCTTTCGAAATACTTCAATTCCCAAAAAAATAGTGCAACAAACCAATATCACTCGTCTCATGTCTCCATCATATCTTTATTGAACTCTTGAGTTAGGTTCTCATCATTACTAGTAAAAATTAAGTTATCAACATATAGGGAAACAATTAGAACTAGGCTGTCTGTCTTTCTTTTGTGTGAAGTGTGGACTCACTCTTGCTTCCTTGAAAACCTCTTGTGATAATTCTTGGAAAAGTAGCTGATGGGACTGCATTCTAAATTTTCAAGAGAGCATTAGCATCAGTCATGTTGTTCGCTTCAAGCTTCGCCTTTTCTGCGGCTGAAAGTTGGCTTTCATCTGGCTCATCATATCCAAAGCCCTTTTGACAGCAGCAATGTCGATCCTCATTTTGACCTTCCAAAACTCATAATTTTCCCCCCCAAAGATTGGAATAATCAAAAGCGAAACACTATTGTTTTCGCCTGAAGAAAAAGGCAAACTTTGGCTTGCTATATTCTGCTTCTGATGATGACAAACGCCCCAGCTATGTTATCAAACTATGTTATCAAAACTCTGCTCTGATGCTAATTTGTTGGTTGGTTAGATAGTAAAAGCAAACTGATGCAACTCTGTTACACAGAAACATAGTGCTATTCTTTCATTGGTTACTTGATAAGCCATTGAATACAAATATATGTAGGACCTCTTGAGAAACTCTTGAACAATTCAAACACTCCTAGAGAACAGAAAACACTTTCTATTATAGAACTATCTGGACTCTACAATCAGTTCTAGGCGACATTTAATGAGTATTGACTAGATTTAAGAAAGTGCATTACAACCCATCGTAAGAATTCTTCAATAGAATGAGAGTGTTGATGTTACCTGACTGGAAATATGCTAAAATATAAGTAAATGCTATGAACTGACCGTGGTGACTTCATCTATGTAGATGGGTTCTTGGACAGAGGAGGAAGAGAGAAAATAATTCTATCCCATATGGAGTTGGGCAATAGATGGGTTGAAATCGCAAACAGACTGCCAGGAAGAACAGAAAATGCTATAAAAAATCTCTGGAATGCAACTAAACGCAAGCTAACAGCTCGGAAGCCATGGAAGTCCAGATTATCCCAAGACACCCCCCTGTTGCAAGAATATATTAAACGCTGGAGGATCCATCATTAGATGCAGCATCGATGCTTGCAGAACTAAACCAAAGCCAGGAGAGTAAATGCAACAGTGATTCAATGGCATCAGTAAACTTCGCAAGCATGCCCGCAGTTGGATCTAGTGTATGCAATGACAGCAACGCACACTTATTCAACCAGGGAACGCCAAGCTTCCTATCCCAAAACTCCATTAGAAGCTTAACTCAGCCATCAGCACCAGCTGTACCTACTGGATTGTTGGGCCTGGTGTGGTGCTATCAAGGCCCAGGTGGGCTAACTTGTATTGGGCTGGGTTTGAGTCCAAGGGTTGAGATTAAATCAAGTCACGGGTGTACACGGGCTTGGGGATTAGTTTAATCTCATTGGTTTAGTCCATGGGAGTTTTTTGTTGAGTCTGGGCCTGGCCCACTTCGTGGATGTATTTAAACTCTAGTCTCTAGGGTTTGGATGGAATAGAGAACAGATTCTTTTCTCCCAAAAATTTCCTTCTCTCATCATAGGGCGGCAGCCCTTTCTTTCTCCTCCCCATCTTCCTCCTTTTCAAGAAGTAAACCTAACAGGATTAGAAATCCTTAATTCTAGTTCTTGTTGAACGGGAATCCCATTGCTATTCATCAAGGTCTAAACCTAACAGGATTAGAAATCCTTAGTTCTAGTTCTTGTTGAACGGGGAATCCCATTGCTATTCATCAAGGTCTAAATCTAACAGGATTAGAAATCCTTAGTTCTAGTTCTTGTTCAACGGGGAATCCCATTGCTATTCATCAAGGTCTAAACCCTAACAAGTGGTATCAGAGCCTGGTTCAAGGAGTAATCTGGAGGCCTTCAAGGAGTTGAAATAATTTCAACAGAATCTCGTCAAGGTACTTCTCTATTTTATAAAATTTATTTTTGTGCTATTTTTGAAATTGGCCATGGGGAGTAGCATAAAAATAGAGGTTGAGAAGTTTGATGGGAAGGGAAGTTTCTCCATGTGGAAAGTCCGGGTAGAGGACCTCCTTGTGCAGCAGGGTTTAGATTGGCTTTGGAGGAAAGGCCAGATGGGATGACAGACAAGCAGTGGATTTTATTGGAGAAGAAGACATGTTCAATGATCAGGGGCTGTCTGGCGGATTCAGTCCTCTATTCAGTGCTGGAGGAGAAGACCCCGAAGGGACTCTGGACGAAGTTGCACACCCTCTATATGGGGAAGAATATGTGCAACAAGTTGATGTTGAAGAAGCGCCTCTACAGCCTTCGGATGTCAGAAGGTGGAGATGTGCTGGGTCACATCCAAATATTCGACCAGATGAGCAATGAACTTCTGAATGTCGGGGTCAAGATGGAGGAAGAAGATAAAGCACTTCTGCTTTTATGTTCAATGCCCACGTCTTATGACTCATTGGTCACAACACTGCTCTATGGGAAGGAGACATTAATTTATGAAGATATTGTCTCGGTGCTTCGGACGAATGAGCAGAGGGAGAAGATGACCAAGGAAGCTGTTCCCCAGGAGGGTCTATCAGTTGGGGAAAGGACAGGCAGAGGTAGGGGCAGGGACAGAAGTAAGTCTGGAGGACGATCAAAGTCCAGGAAAGGCAAGAGAGAGCTGAAGTGCTATAAGTGTGGAGAGGTAGGACATTTTAAGAAGAATTGTCCTAAGTGGAAAAATCAGAAGGGAGAAAAAGGAGGATCTGAGTCTGTGAGTACAGTTGCAGATCAGGAGGTGGAGGATGATCTCTTGGTTGTATCAGATGATCACAGGCACAGCACAGAGATGTGGACCTTGGATTCAGCCTGTTCTCATCATTACACTCCCAACCGGTCGTGGTTCAGTACTTACACAGAGGTTGAGGAGGGGAATGTGACTCTTGGAGATAATCACCCTTGCAAGGTGGCAGGTATTGGCACAGTGAGGGTGAGGATGTTTGATGGTATGGTGCGCACTCTTACCAGTGTGAAGCATGTTCCAGAACTCAAGAAGAATCTGGTATCACTGGGGTACTTGGAGCGGACTGGATACAGCTTCAGCAGTCGTGCCAGGAGTGGAGTTCTGAACATCTCCAATGGAGCCATGGTGGTGATGAGAGGGAGGAGGCTGGAAAATAATCTATACAAGATGGAGGGCTCTGTGATGACTGTGAAATCTGAGGTGGCAGCTGTGGAGCAAGATCCCCGGGATGTGTACAGGATGTGGCATTACCGCCTGGGCCACATGGGAGACAAGGGGATGAAAGAACTGAGCAAGAGAGGTCTGCTTCCAGACTTGAGTAGCGGAGATATGGAGATCTGTGAGCCTTGTCAGATGGGAAAGCAGAGGAGAGTACAGTTCTCAGTCAGCACAGCTAGGAGTGCTGAACCCCTGGAGTTAGTACACACAGATGTCTGGGGACCAGCCCCAGTTTCTGCAAGGAATGGGGCCAGATACTTTATGACCCTGATAGATGATTTCTCAAGGAAGCTGTGGATCTACTTTATGAAGGAGAAATCAGAGGTCTTCACCAAGTTCAAAATCTGGAAGGCTGAGGTGGAGAAGGAGCAGGGTAAAAGTGTGAAGTGTCTGAGGTCTGATAATGGCGGGGAATACACCAGCAGGGAGTTCCAGATTTTTTGTGAGGAGTGGGCATCAGAAGGCACTTCTCGGTGATGGGAACTCCTCAACAGAATGGGGTGGCTGAGAGGATGAACAGAACACTATTGGAAAAGGCAAGATGCTTAAGGCTGCAGGCAGGGCTTCCAAAGATGTTCTGGGTTGACGCAGTAGATGCAGCTAGCTACTTGGTCAATCGGTCACCGCACACCAGGTTAGATGGAGACATTCCAGAGGAGATATGGTCTGGAAGGAAGACAAGCCTAAACCATCTAAGGGTGTTTGGATGCACAGCATATGTGCATGTTGGAGCTGGGGAGCGGAGTAAGTTGGATGCCAGGTCTAAGAAGATGGTGTTCCTAGGCTACCCGCGAGGAGTCAAGGGGTATCGGCTATGGGACCCCTTGGAGAAGAAGGTTGTCATCAGCAGAGATGTAACCTTTGATGAGAGCTCAATCCTCCAGAACAGAAGTGGCATGGATGCACAGCAGGGACTACAGGAGGTAGAACACGGTAACACTAGTCAGACAACCTCCTATACAGTTGTGCCATTTGCTAGTGGACCAGGAGGATTTGAGATTCAGGTGGAGAGGACTGACAGAGGGGGTAGAAGCCAGGGAGTTCAGCAGGATGCAGCTGACAGGGGACTGATACTGGGATCGCACAGCAAAGGCCCAGGAGGAACGTGCGACCACCAGTTCGATACGGCTTTGAGGATTCGTTGTCATATGCCCTGGTGACAGCGAATGGAGACCCTTTCACCTATGAGGAGGCTATGGAAAGTCAGGATAGAGATAGGTGGATCCATGCTATGGCAGAGGAAATGCAGTCTCTTCACAGCAATAATACGTGGCAGGTGGTCCAGCTGCCACAAGGAAAGAAACCCATTGGTTGTAAATGGGTTTATCAGCGCAAGGAAGGAGCTTCAGAACAAGAGGGTATCAGGTATAAGGCAAGACTAGTGGCCAAAGGATACTCTCAGAAAGAAGGCATCGATTATGGTGAGATATTTTCTCCAGTTGTCAGGCACACTTCCATCAGACTATTATTGAGTATTGTAGCAGCTCAGGACTTGGAGCTGGAGCAGATGGATGTGAAGACAGCATTCCTCCATGGTCATTTGGAGGAGAGCATCTACATGGAGCAGCCACCAGGGTTTAGAGAACCAAGATCAGATGGGAAAGTCTGTTTGCTGAAGAAATCTCTGTATGGGCTGAAGCAGTCGCCGAGGCAGTGGTACAAGAGATTTGACACTTATGTTAGGAGCATTGGACTTTCCAGGTGTGAGTATGATTCTTGTGTGTATGTTAAATCTCTGGATGATGGGTCTAGGATGTACTTACTCTTGTATGTAGATGACATGCTGATAGCATGCAAGAGTGAGAAGGCTGTACAGGAACTGAAGATAGCTTTGTCTCGGGAGTTTGAGATGAAGGATCTGGGGCCAGCCAGGAAGATCCTAGGGATGGAAATCATCAGAGATAGATCCAAAGGTGTGCTGCATCTGAGTCAGGGTGGCTACATTAAAAAGATTCTGGAGCGATATGGGATGAAGGATGCCAAACCGACAGCACTACCTTTGGCAGCACATTTTTCCTTATCGAAGACCATGTCACCACAGACTGAGGTGGAGGCTCAGGAGATGGAGAAGGTACCATATGCTTCTGGTGTTGGGAGCCTTATGTATGCCATGGTATGTTGTAGGCCAGACATAGCCCATGCAGTGAGCCAGGTGAGCAGGTTCATGGCGCACCCTGGTAGGGAGCACTGGCGAGCACTAAAGGGAATCTTCAGGTACTTGGTAGGTACAGTTGGGGTTGGTATTTGCTATGGACAGCAAGAAGGTGCTGAGAGATCCAACTTATCCAAGGAGGCTCGTGGGCAGTTATATGGGTATGTGGATGCAGACTTTGGTGGAGATGTGGACACTAGGAGATCCACAACAGGCTTTGTGTTCAGCCTGTTTGGTGGTCCAGTATCGTGGAGATCATGTCTGCAGCCCATCACAGCCTTATCTACCACGGAGGCAGAATACATAGGTATCACAGAGGCAGCAAAGGAAGCTCTTTGGCTGAAGGGCTTGATGCTGGAGATGGGACTTGATCAGAAGGTTGTCCAGGTGCATAGTGACAGCCAGAGTGCTCTGATGCTTGCGCAGAATGCAGTCTATCATGCCAGGACGAAGCACATTGACCTCAGATACCACAGGATCAGAGAGCTGGTGGAAGATGGTGAGGTGGAGCTGGTGAAGGTATACACCAAAGAAAATCCAGCAGATGCACTGACTAAGGTTCTTCCACGGGACAGTTTTCAAAAGTGTATTTCGTTGTTAAAGCTGATGGACACAGTGGACGTGCTGAGGCCTTGAAAGCACCAAGGTGGAGATTGTTGGGCCTGGTGTGGTGCTATCAAGGCCCAGGTGGGCTAACTTGTATTGGGCTGGGTTTGAGTCCAAGGGTTGAGATTAAATCAAGTCACGGGTGTACACGGGCTTGGGGATTAGTTTAATCTCATTGGTTTAGTCCATGGGAGTTTTTTGTTGAGTCTGGGCCTGGCCCACTTCGTGGATGTATTTAAACTCTAGTCTCTAGGGTTTGGATGGAATAGAGAACAGATTCTTTTCTCCCAAAAATTCCCTTCTCTCATCATAGGGCGGCAGCCCTTTCTTTCTCCTCCCCATCTTCCTCCTTTTCAAGAAGTAAACCTAACAGGATTAGAAATCCTTAATTCTAGTTCTTGTTGAATGGGGAATCCCATTGCTATTCATCAAGGTCTAAACCTAACAGGATTAGAAATCCTTAGTTCTAGTTCTTGTTGAACGGAGAATCCCATTGCTATTCATCAAGGTCTAAACCTAACAGGATTAGAAATCCTTAGTTCTAGTTCTTGTTCAACGGGAAATCCCATTGCTATTCATCAAGGTCTAAACCCTAACATGGATACCAGGTGAACGCATGCAACAATAGTTCGATGGTACCGATGATGGGAGACTCTGTGGCCGGAGACAGCCGCTCAATGACAGCACCACTGGTGACAGAACCTATTGGAAGCTGGAATGGTGGATGCAATAGTGCTTCAGTGGCGCCATGGATCCACACTGGCATGCCAGCTACTGAACATCAGAGTGGATACAACAATGGTTCGATCGCACCAGCAACTGTCACAAGCATGCACAATATGGGAGAAGACGATGTCATGGTTTTGTTTGCCCCCAATGCACCAAGTTCTCTCTTGGAAAATAACCTCCAAAGCTTGGACCAGATAACAACAGCAGCTACTCCAACTGGATGGCAAGAGAGGGGATGTAACAATGGTTCAATGGCATTAACGACCCTCACGAGCTTGCCTGCTACCAAAGCCAATGTGGAAAAAGACGATCAGAACTTATTCATTGCCTCTTTGGATTATGATGACATTCCTGATCTATTGTCCACACAGTGGTTGCCTGATGGCCACGATGGCATCAGTTGGACGTCAACAATGGTGGCAACAACTGTCGGAAATCCTGCCAGTGGATGCATCAGTAGTCCTCCAGTCGAGTTAAATATGGGCAAAATTAATGGCATGGATGTGTTCTCCTCTGATTTGGAGTCCTTTGCCGATTTGGACTTTGATAGCATGCCTGATTTTATGTTCACAGATGTGTTGCCTGGTAGGAATGATGAGATCAGTTGCAACAATGGCGACCAGCCAGGGAAAGACCCTTTGGCAGTGGGGAGCAACACCATTGACAGGGACCTTGATGACTCGCCTGCTCGTCTGTTCATGGAGGTGTTGCCTGGTAATAACATTATAAGTTGCACCAACATTAACCAGCCTAGTGGAGACCCCGCCGAAATAGGCCAAGGAATGGAGATGGAGGTGATGCCTCACTGCACCAATATTGAACCATCAATAGAAGGCCCTTCACTGGAGAGCGGTTGTGGGATGGAAACGGTTCGAAATACTACGTCTGAGTTCGACCCTGATGACTTGTTTGATTCTATGTTTACGAAGGTATTTGCTGAAGTAGATGATATCAATTGCACCACTACTAACCAACCAGGGATGGTAACTTCGATTGAGAAGGGCTGTGGAATGGTTGTTATGAAAGATAATGTGGACAACTGGGGCCTTGATGACTTGCCTGATTGTATCTTCCCGGAGGTCTCACTTCATAGATATGAAGACAGTTGCACCAAGGGAAGACCCTGGCATGGCATGGAGATTGCCAGAAGTAACATGCCAGATTGAGAACAGTCCGAACCTAAGAGACATGGACCTGCTGGAAATGATCTCATTGAACCAACTGCACTACCAGAAAGGTTCTTCATTTATAGAAAAATAAAGGGTATGGTGAAGGGAAAATCTTAGAAACAAGCCTTTGGAAAAAGAAAAAAAAATGCAGGACAATGGGAACTGAAAACTTTTACTTTCTTGTTTTTTAATTCTCTTCCTTGTTTATGCTTGAGTTGATTGGAACATTTGTCTTATATTCTATTAGAACTTAAAGAGCTGCCGTCTCATTTGATTTTGTATGGAGGAATGCAATGGCTATTATGGGTTTTGCATTTTGATCAGGTTGAAAGTTAGATTAATATCTTAGGGACTTGTTGGAAAGTGAACCAAATTATGTATAGGTATTAAAGCATATAATTAAGTTCATTAATTACATGCATGCATGAGGAGAGTCAAATGAAAGGAAAGTTCACAAAATTCTTTGTTTAGAATTAGTATCCCGAAGAGTTCGCATAAAATATTTCTATTATTGGGGAGCATTAATTATATGTAGACATAAATCCAGCTCTTCTAATATGACCATGCCATATATGGCAAGTCTGGCCATCTACTCTTCCTAACCTTCCATTTATCCAGCTCACATGATACACAATATATTTCCCACCTTTTATTAGCTATAATGAGCCATTATTAACCAATAAATGAAAACTTAAAATCTTTGCTCTACTTATAATTTATTATTTATAAAGATAAATTTTATTATTTCAAATTGATAATTATGTATATATCGCACATGCCCTTTTTTTAATAAGTCAAAGTGAGAGAAAGGTTTATAAAAGTGACCATTAGAATTTCTATGTCACTATAACTTCAAGTAAATCCTCTAAAACAGCAGGAAAAGCTCATTAATTACATACATACATACATACATATAGGGCAAAAATTGAGAAGTTTCATGAAATTCTTAGGCTTTGTTTAATAGTATCATGTAAAATTCATATAAGAATTAGTTACTTAAGAAAACTGAACCACATTAATATAGGGATCGGTTTTAAGAAAGAAGAAGAAAGGAAAGAGAGTTGGAAGTTTGGAAAATTTTCTTTAAAATTTCTTGAAAGTGAAACAAATATGATAAAGTATTCATCAAAGTATTTAATGGAAAATGATAATTACAAGCATATATGCATGTACAGATGAATGAAAAGAATGCTTATAAAATTATAGAGCTCCTATAGTAGCATCCTTTAAAACTATATCTTTATATGTATGTGTGTGTATGTATGTATGTATGTATATATGTATGTATGCATGTATGCATGTATGTATGTACTTTTTAAGTTCTCCAATTAGTGGTGTCAATGCATGTATTCTTGCATTTTGCCATCATTAAGGTTCATTAATTAATACATAAAAATGTTAACAACACTGATATTGATATTCTTGGAATAATTAATGTGCAACAAAAAAATTAACTATTGAAGCGTGCTATTCGTTACAATTTATCATATTGTCGTATTGTATTCCCATCATTAGAGTTGGTCCTGAGTGGTGTTCATGCATATCTTCTTCTCTCTTTTTTTTTTCTTTTTTTGTCTAACTGCATAGTTATTGATATTCATGATGGGAGTTTCTGCTCATCATATTTAAAGTTCTTTGATTGATATGCAATAAAAATTTATTAGGGGTTTGGTGGAACTCCTACCGATTAGAACATTGAGAGATAAAATAATGAGGAAAACCAATACCACACCAAAATCCTTGCCAATCAAAAGCCATGTTTTTGTTCTCTCTCTTGGAGTCAAGAGGGCCCAACAATAATGAGTCTCCTCTCCATCTATCTTGTAAGGTATTTGTTATAGACTTGGACCACAGGGTCCACCACTTATTTGTGTTCATCCCCCACTACAAGAAAATACTGAAATAGCGACGCAAATTTAGCGATGCAACTATGCGTCGCTAAATTTGCGACCACTTTGCGACGCCTATGTGACAATAAAATATTACGACGCAATTAGCGACGCATTAGCGACTCAATTAACCAGAAAATCAAAAAAAATTAATTTTTTAATATTGCGACGCAAATAATGCGTCGCAATATTTTTAAATTAATTTTTATAAAATTTAAATATTGGAAAAAATATTGCGACGCAACTCAGTGCGTCGCAATGTTTTTAACAGAATTAAATATGTTAAATAGCGACGCATTAGCGACGCAATAAAATAGAAAATTTGAGAAATTATTTTTAATTTAGCGACGCAACAATTACGTCATAAATAATTTAAATGAAATTAAATTTTATAAAATTTAAATATCAGAAAAAATATTGCGACACAACACAGTGCGTCGCAATGTTTTTAAAAGAATTAAATATATTAAATAGCGACGCATTAGCGACGCAATAAACCAGAAAATTAGAAAAATTATTTTTAATTTAGCGACGCACCAATTGCGTCGCAAATAATTTAAATGAAATTAAATTTTTTAAAGTATAAATATTTAAAAAAATATTACGATGCATTTAGTGCGTCGCAATGTTTTGAAAAAAATTAAATATTTTAAATAGCGATGCATTAGCGACGCAATAAACCAGGAAATAAATTAAAATTATTTTTTAATTTAGCGACGCAATAAATGCATCACAATTATTTTAAATAAAATTAAATTTTATAAAGTATAAATATGAGAAAAAATAATTGCGACGTAACACAGTGCGTTGCAATGTTTTTAAAAATTAATTATGTTAAATAGCGACGCATTAGCGACGTAATGAACCAAAAAATTAATTAAGGAAATTATGTTTTTTTATAGCGATGCACTTATTGCATCGTAATTATTATAATTTAAATTAATTTTTTATATAATATAATTATCATATTAAAAATTACCATGCTACCCTTTGCATCGTAATATATTTAAAAAAATTAATTATGTTAAATAGCGATCGGTCCAAAATCGATCGTACGTGACCGATCGGAATAAGGGCTTGGACCGATCGCAACCCTCGGATCGTCGCCGATCGGACCGATCGCCACGGTTTGAGATCGGTCGTTGTCGATCGGGATCACGGCTTGGATCGATTGGAACCATCGGATCGCCAGCGATGTCGGACCCATCGCATCGGTCTGGAATCGGTCATGGGGGCTTGGATCGATCGCAACCGTTGGATCATCACCGATTGGATCGATCGCCACGGTCCGAGATCGGTCGTGGCCGATCGGGATCAGGGCTTGGATCGATCACAACCGCCGGATCATCGCCGATCTTGCACCGATCGCAACGGTCCGGGATTGGTCGTGGCCGATCGAGATCAGGGCTTGGATCGATCGCAATCGTCGGATCGTCGCCGATCGGATCGATCGCCACGGTCCGAGATCGGTCTTGGCCGATCAGGATCACGGCTTGGATCGATCGCAACCGTCGGATCTTTGCCGATCGGACCGATTGCCACGGTCCGAGATCGGTCGTGGCCGATCAGGATCAGGGCTTGGATCGATTGCAACCGTTAGATCGCCAGCGATCTTGGACCGATCGCAACGGTCCGGGATTGGTCATGGCCGATCAGGATTAGGGCTTGGATCGATCACAACCGTTGGACTTTGCCGATCAGACTGATTGCCACGGTCCGAGATCGGTCGTGGCTGATCGGGATGAGGGCTTGGATCGATCGCAACCGTTGGATCATCACCGATCGGACCGATCGCCACGATCCGAGATCGGTCGTGGCCGATCGGGATCATGGCTTGGATCGATCGCAACCGTTGGATCATCATCGATCTTGGACCGATCACAACGGTCCGGGATCGGTCGTGGCCGATCGGGATCAGGGCTTGGATCGATCGCAACCGTCGGATCGTCGCCGATCAGACCGATCGCCACGGTCCGAGATCGGTCGTGACCGATCGGGATCACGGCTTGGATCGATCGCAACCATCGGATCATCGCCGATCTTGGATCGATCGCAACGGTCCGGGATCGGTCGTGGCGGATCAGGATCAGGGCTTGGATCGATCGCAACCATCAGATCGTCACTGATCGGACTGATCGCCACGGTCCGAGATCGATCGTGGCCGATCGGGATCATGGCTTGGATCGATCGCAACCATCGGATCGTCGCCGATCTTGGACCGATCGCAATGGTCCAGAATCGGTCGTGGCCAATCGGGATCACTGCTTGGATCGATCGCAACCGTCGAATCATCGCCGATCTTGAACCGATCGCAACGGTCCGGGATCGGTCGTCGCCGATTGGGATCAGGGCTTGGATCGATCGCAACCGTCGGATCTTTGCCGATCGAACTGATTGCCACGGTGCGAGATTGGTCGTGGCCGATCGGGATCAGGGCTTGGATCGATTGCAACCGTCAGATCGCCAGCGATCTTGGACCGATCGCAACAGTCCGGGATCGGTCGTGGCCGATCGAGATCAGGGCTTGGATCGATCGCAACCGTCGGATCTTTGCCTATCGGACCGATCACCATGGTCCAAGATTGATCGTGGCTGATCGGTATCACGGCTTGGATCGATCGCAACCGTCGGATCGCCAGCGATGTCGGACCAATCGCAACGGTCCAAATCAATCGTGCCCGATCGGGATCATGGCTTGGATCGATCGCAACCGTCGGATCGTCGCCGATCTTGGACCGATCGCAACGGTCTGGGATCGATCGTGGCCGATCGGGATCAGGGCTTGGATCGATCGCAACCGTTGGATCATCGCCGATCGGACCGATCGCCATAGTCCGAGATCGGTCGTGGCCAATCGAGATCACGGCTTGAATCGATCGCAACCGTCAGATCGCCAGCGATGTCGGACCGATCGCATCGGTATGGAATCGATCATGGCCGATCGGAATCAGGGCTTGGATCGATCACAACCATCGGATCTTTACCGATCGGACCGATTGCCACGGTCTGAGATCGGTCGTGGCCGATCGGGATGAGGGCTTGGATCGATCGCAACCGTTGGATCGTCACTGATCGGACCGATTGCCACGGTCCGAGATCGGTCGTGGTCGATCGGGATCAGGGCTTCGATCGATCGCAACCGTCGCAATTATTAAAATTAATTATAAATATTATCATTTATAAATATTAAAAAATTATTGCGACGCCTTAGCGACACATTTTTTAAAAAAAATAAACAAATATTGCGACGAAATATATGCGTCGCAATTATATTATGAAAATACATATAGCTGATTAAAAAATTAAAAAAATAATTGCGATGCATATTTGCATCACAATTATTATCATAAATTTTAAATATTATCATTTAAAAATATTTAAAATTATTGTGATGCACTGATTGCATCACAATTAATGTAATAAGTTTATTTTAATCAATTTAAAATATTAAAAAATTATTGCGACGCCTTAGCGATGCAATTCTTAGAAAATAAAAATAAATTTTTCGCCGGATGTTGGTGCCAAGTTAGCGACGCATTAGTGACGCAATTATTGGCATCGCTATTTTTTTATAAATTAATAATAAAATCATATTAACGATGGATTAGCGACGCACTAATGCATCGCTAAGCCATAATAAATTTAAAAAAAATATTGCAACTATATAGCGACGCAACTAATTGCGTCGCTAAGTACTTATATATAAAGCCAGCCTTCTCTTCTTCTTCTTCCCCGTCTTGACCTAGCCGCTGCCGTGCTCTAAAGATTTTCGGCTCCCACCTCGCTGCTCCGGCGCCTCCCCTGTGGTCCTCTGGCTCCCCGGCGTTCTCATCCGACTCCGACTTCTTCTCTCGACCAAGGTAAGCCCCTACACTCCAAAAAAAAAAATTTTTTTTTACTGATTTCCCTCCGGCCATGGCCGCTGCCGTGGCCGGCAGTGGCCTGGCCAGTGGCCAGGCCACTGTCAGGAAAAAAAAAATTTTTTTTTCTTAACAGGGGGCGGGGGGGAACCCCCCCGCCCCCCCCCCCCCCTTTTATTTCTTGTACGGCCACGGCCGTGGCCGCGGCCGGACAAGGCGTCCACAGCCGTGGCCGCGGCCGAACAAGGCGGCCACGGCCGCTGCCATGGCCGGCAGTGGCCTGGCCACGGTGGCCAGGCCACTGTCACAAAAAAAAAAAAAAAAAATATTTCTTAACAGGGGGGGAACCCCCCCCCCCCCCCCCCCCCCCTTTTATTTCTTGTCCGGCCACGGCCGTGGCTGTCTTCTCCGGCCACGGCCGTGGCCGTCTTCTCCGGCCACGGCCGCTGCCGTGGCCGACAGTGGCCTGGCCACCACTGTCACAAAAAAAAAAAATTTTTTTTCTTAACAGGGGGGGGGGGGGGGAAACCCCCCCCCCCCCCCCCCCTTTTATTTCTTGTCCGACCACGGCCGTGGCCGCGGCCGGACAAGGCAGCCATGGCCGCTGCCGTGGCCGTCTTCTCCGGCCACGGCCGCTGCCATGGCCGTCTTCTCCGGCCACGGCCGCTGCCGTGGCCTGGCCACGGTGGCCAGGCCACTGTCACAAAAAAAAATTTTTTTTCTTAACAGGGGGGAAACCCCCCGCACCCCCCCCTTTTATTTCTTGTCCGGCCACAGCCGTGGCCGGCCGGACAAGGTGGCCACGGCCGCTGCCGTGGCCGTCTTCTCCGGCCACGGCCGTTGCCATGGCCGGCAGTGGCCTGGCCATGGTGTCCAGGCCACTGTCATAAAAAAAAAATTTCTTAACAGGGGGGGGGGAGAAACCCCCCCGCCCCCCCCCCCCCCTTTTATTTCTTGTCCGGCCACGGCCGCTGCGTGGCCTGGCCACGGTGGCCAGGCCACTGTCACAAAAAAAAAAATTTCTTAACAGGGGGGGGGGGGAAACCCCCCCGCCCCCCCCCCCCCCTTTTATTTCTTGTCCGGCCACGGCCGTGGCCGCGACTGGACAAGGCGGCCACGGCCGCTGCCATGGCCACCTTTCTAGCCACGGCCATTGCCGTGGCCGGCAGTGGCCTGGCCACGGTGGCCAGGCCACTGTCACAAAAAAAAAAAAAATTTCTTAACAAGGGGGGGGGACCCCCGCCCACCCCCCCCCCCCCCCTTTTTGTCTTGTCCGCTGCCGTGGCTGGCCAGACCACTGTCACTCAAAAAAAAAAAAAATTGGCCACTGTCACTAAAAAAAAAATAGTTAGGGAGGGCCACGGAGCTGTTTGGATAGACTGATTGTTATGTCTTGATTATTCAATAATATTTGTAATGCTAGATAGGAAGTCTTGTTGTATTATAATTTGTATAATGTTTATGCAATAATTAATTTAAGCAGAATGTTTATGCAATAGTATTTGTGCATTTGTAATTATTTACATTTGTTATGTCTTGATTATTTATATTTGCTGCAAACTAAATGATGCATTAAATTATATAATGCTAAATAAAAAGTCTTCTTGTATATTATTTAATTTCTAGCAACAAATTAGTAGTTTCAATGATTTACATTTTAGTATTCGCAAACATTTGTATTTGACACAATAATCTTAAAAAGTTAGTGATTACATGTATAATTCACAAGAAGTTAAGAATAACAAGCATAAGTTCGATTGTCTTCGGACTTCCATAATCACAGCACTTTAACCTTTAGACCCGTTTGAGAATTTGTAAGCCTTAGTCTTGCAAATTCTCAAATTGTCCTGGTGGACAGTTTGGGAATATTTCTTGCGACATGTTAGTCTGCTAGTAATCATCGTGGGGTGAGATTTCGGTTTATATTTGCTCATACGTTCTCCTAGTGTGGCTTATATACCACACATTTAGGAGAACATATGGGGAAATGCTGCCGAAATTTCAATGTAACCGATCGATGATAATTAATAGCAGAATAACATATCACAAAAAATATTCTTGAATGGGATAGGGCCTTACCTTATAGACATGGAGTGAAGGTAGAATTATTTAAGACACTTGAATTCTTGTGAAGTCATAATTAAACGCACCGCCTTGCGGCCCGACCCAAACTCAAGCCCTCCCATTAGCCATGAACCTGTGCATCGGTCCTTGCTAGCACGCCAAGGATCGTAGCCGTGGCTCGCCCTTGCATGGTAGGGTCCTTAGGTGCCTTAAAAAATTGGTGTACTTATAAATGATTTAAATGGTTGTTATTAACCTTAGTTGTGACCAAGAAATAATTTAGTTATATATTTATTAATACTAATATAGTTTTATTTTGTGGTTTCATTTAATGATTTACCAGACTTTGTATAAGTCGGTTAAAAATGAGCGGGGCTCGCTCGTGGATGTATGCAAGGATAAAAGATGGCTTGCTGAATCCAGATTTTCTGAATGGATTGGAAGAATTTATCGCATTTGCATGTAGCCAACCTGGATGGATGGATGGCCTAGGATTAGGTGCCCATGCAACTTCCACAGGTGTCAGAATAAAGCCTACAGAGATGTGGAAACTGTTAAGGTGCATTTGTGTAAGAAGGGGTTTTGTTCCTGATTACTATGTTTGGTACTGTCATGGTGAACCAGAGGATATTCCAGCAGCTGTTATAGGCCAACAAGAGTCAATTCCCGTAGATGAACCATTTGTGAATTTAAACACATAGAACAAATGGTGATGAATGCATCGGGTAATGACTTCAATCAGAATACATTTATGGAAGAACCAAATCCAGAAGCACAGCAATTTTATGATATGTTGCGTGCTGCAAATCAAGAATTGTATCCTGGGTGTGAGGGTCATTCCCAGTTCTCTACAGCTGCTCGAATGTTGAATATTAAGGCAGAACATCGATTATCAGAAAAGGCGTTCAATTCTGTAGCTGGGTTAATCAAAGAAATTTTGCCAAATGACAATGTTGCCGCAGACAGTTTTTACGCAACAAAGAAGTTGTTGCGTGGGCTTGGGCTCCCAGTTAATAAGATCGATTGTTGCTTGAACAATTGTATGATATTTTGGGGTGAAGACTCAGAGCTGAGATGGTGTAAGATTTGTGGGCAATCGAGGTTCAAAAACACCGAAGGAGGAGCCGGTACAAGTAGGAGGAAAAGTGTGCCTTACAAGAGGATGCATTACTTTCCTCTTACCCCACGCCTGCAGAGATTATACAGATCTGAGGCAACAGCTGCTGATATGAGATGGCATGCCGAACATGAATCTAAAGAGGATGAAATGCGGCATCCATCAGATTCAAAGGCTTGGAAGCATTTCAATGAAAATCATCCTGATTTCGCTGAAGATATAAGGAATGTGAGATTAGGTCTTTGTACCGATGGTTTCCAACCATTTGGTCAAGCGGGGCAACAGTATTCATGTTGGCCTGTGATACTGACTGTATATAACCTTCCTCCGTGGAAGTGCATGAAAGATACTGCAATGTTTTTAACCGTTTTGGTTCCAGGACCATCAAATCCAAAGGAAAAGATTGATGTCTTTCTGCAACCGTTGGTGGCCGAATTGAAAATGTTGTGGGAAACAGGAGTCGTAGCCTACGACATTTCTATGAAACAGAATTTCTTAATGAGAGCTGCTTTGATGTGGACAATAAGTGATTTTTCGGCATATGCAATGTTGTCTGGTTGGAGCACTGCTGGACGTCTGGCATGCCCTCATTGCATGTATGATTCGGATGCATTTACATTGCAGAAGAGTGGTAAGCAGTCATGGTTTGATAACCATAGGAAGTTCTTGCCCCCAAATCATCCTTACAGGCGTAACTTGATCGCCTTCCGGAAGAACAAAGCAGTCACAAAATTTGCCGAACCGGTTAGGTCCGGCACGGATCTATTTGATTCTATAGAGCATTTGGGGTTGATGTATGCATGGGAACCGGATGCAGATAGAATAAATGGCCGTATATGTAAAGAACATAACTGGAAGAAGCGAAGTATATTTTGGGATTTGCCTTATTGGAGCACAAATCTCATCCGGCACAACTTGGATGTTATGCATATCGAGAAAAATTTCTTTGATAACATATTTAACACGGTGCTAAACATCCCGGAAAAATAAAAGATACTGCAAAGTCAAGAGAAGAACTTAATCAGTACTGCAGAAGAGGTGATTTGAGAAGGAGTGCCGATGGGACCTATCCTAAAGCATGTTACACTCTTGACAGAAATTCACGAGAAGTTTTATGTAACTGGCTTAGAGGGTTAAAATTTCCAGATGGTTATGCCTCAAATATCGGTAGGTGTGTGGACATGCATAAGCTCAAGTTGTTCGGCATGAAGAGTCACGACTGCCATGTTTTCATGCAACGGTTATTACCTATAGCTTTTCGTGAGTTGCTTCCGCAACATGTCTGGAAGGCAATTACGGAGCTCAGCTTATTCTTCAAGGAGTTATCTGCCGCAGTCATTACTTCTGCATCCATGGCAAGGCTTGAGGAGGAAATTCCAATTATTTTATGCAAGCTTGAGCGAATATTTCCTCCCAATTTTTTTGACTCAATGGAGCATTTACCGGTTCACTTGCCATACGAAGCGAGCATAGCTGGTCCCGTGCAGTATCGCTGGATGTATCCTTTCGAGAGGTAAATATATACATCATTAAGATATGTTGACATTTCAAATATTATTTCATTGCTTGAAAAATTCGTTAATTTTTTGTTGCAACTTTACATATAGGTATCTTAAGAAGTTAAAAAATAATGTGCGTAATAAGGCAAGGGTTGAAGGTTCTATATGCAATGCACACTTGGTCGAAGAAGTTTCAGCTTTTGCCTCACATTACTTTGAGGGTCACGTCCACACGAGGAGCCAAAATCATGGTCGTAACGATGACGTATGTGTGGACGAAGCAGAAGCTAATGACGGTAGAATATCAATTTTTAAAGCTATCGGCCGTTCATTTGGTGGGCAGAAGTCAAGAAATCTTAGCGATATGGAGTATAATGCAGCACATTATTACATCCTAATGAACTGTCGAGAAGTCGATCCATATATTGAGTAAGTGTATACTTCAATGCTAAATTGGAAATTTTAATTTAAATTACAATATACCACAATATTTAATTTCTAACATTAGTTTTCATCCTTTTCATCCCATAAGGATGTTTTGTGATAGACAACGACAGATGAATCCCGACATCAGTCAAGTTGCAATTGGGCAGAAATTAGAAACGGAGTTTGCTTACTGGTTTTATGAATTTGTGAGTAGTATCACTCAATCAATTTCGATAATGGCTATTATTTTTTGAATTGGATGTCAATAGCTTATTAATTTATAGGTCAACGGTCCATGGTCGACAACCGACAATATTTTCATTAAATGTCTATCGCAATGGCCATTGAAGACCGTAACAACCTCTACTGGCTATTTTGTAAATGGGTACAAATTTCAGATTGAACGATTAGCAGCTTCAAGAGGCACGCAGAACTGGGGCGTGTGTGTGAAAGGAGAAAGTGTTGGAGCAAATATGCAGGATTATTATGGAAAGTTAGTAGAGGTGGTTGAAGTTGAATATCCCGGTTGGCCTATGAAACGAACCGTATTGTTTCGTTGTGATTGGTTCGATCCGATAGTTCCTGTGGGCAAAAGGGTTCATAACGACTACAATTTGGTTGAAGTGAACCATCGACGAAGATTGCAGAAATATGACCCATTCATCCTTGCATCCCAAGCTCAGCAAGTCTTTTACTGCGGATATCCAAGTTTGCGCAACGACAAGCGAGATTGGTGGGCCGTTTCTAAAATCGTCCCACGTTCAACAATCGTATTAGAGGAGAGTTCATCAAGTCAATCAGCCGAGTGCCCTGCATTTCAAGAGGATGAGATGGAAATGCATGCAATTGAGGATGACACAAGGGCTCCTGAAACATCACTTAGAGATCCAAATGGTGATGTCCAAGAAATTGCGGATGCAAATGTTCGGTTTCCTTCCGATGATAATGAAACTGATTCGCAATCCGATACGGCATCGGATGTTGAACCAACATTTCACGAAACAAATGACACCGATTAAACATAGAGGTTTTTTAAAATTTAACTTTTTTTATAAGTGTTAAATTCTTACATAGTCAATCATTAATCGTAATTTAATTGTGTGAATCTTTAGTATTTTCAGTATGACGGGCAGAGGTAGATCTACCGACGACAGACGGAGTGAGCAGAGACGTAGCCCTGCTACATCAGATCACATGAGCGTCGGAGATGGAGAGTTTGGATCTCCAGCAGAGGCGCAGCCTTCGATCTCTCCAGCAGTATTACCATCCAGCCGATCGGCACAGACCTCCGAGAGTTCTTCCACCATCGGCCGCATTGTACTTCGACTTGATGCTCAGGGGATGTAAGTATATACTAATTAAAAATATGTTTATGTTTTTAAGTCAATTACTTATAAACATGCATTTTTTAACAGATTCATTGAGCAGCATCATGTATCCAGCCACATCAGCGCCGTATTTCAGAGGCGTGCAGATCCCAGTGGCTACGATTGGCGCCACGTATCTCCAGCCACGAGGGAGTTTTATTTTTTTGAGTTTCAGGTAAACTTATTAAATACAATTTATCAGTGATATAAAATTTCTTAAACTTAATAAATTTAGAAACTAACTATTTATTTTAATGCAGAAAAAGTTTACGTGGGATCCTGCCAGCCATGATGCCATTAGGGCAGCATGGGAGGCTCTGACGCGACGCCGATACTCCGACATGCTTCATCGTTGGAGGTCATCGGGTCAGCGTCCTGCGCACATGCCAGAGGGTATTTGGCACGAGTGGCAGCAGGCCTGGGAGTCCGATGGCTGGCGCAGGAGGTCCGCATCAGCCAGCACGAACCGCCGATCTGAGAAGGGCGGTCCTGGCATGGGTCTCTCCCGCCATACTTCGGGCTCCATTTCGATTCAGGAGCACAGACGGCGTATGGTAAGAAAACATAAATATTTTAATTACTATTTTAGTTATTTACAAATATTTGTATTAATATCATTTTTTTATTGTTATAGTCTGAGCAGGAGGGCGGAGATCCTGGTGAGTTTCGTCTATTCAGGGCGACACACACCAGGAGGGACGGTTCCTGGGTCGACACGCGATCACGGGAGGTTGCGGTAAGAAATTAGATATATGTAGTATCTGTTTAATTTCTAAAATTTTATTTCGAGAAATTTATTAACTCATTTATTGTTGATTTCATAATTTCAAGACACGAGTCGAGGAGCTTCGCTCCCAGGCATTGCAAGTCGACTCTACTGATGGGGAGACGCCCGTCGAACTCTCAGCAGAGGAGAGTCAGCGTGTGTTTTTGGAGGCTGTTGGTGCCCAGCCACGAGACCGCAGGGTCTATGGTCTGGGCACTAGAGCTTCTACATATTTTCTCCATCAGGCCTCCAGCTCGCGAGTTCCTGGTGATCTTCCTCCCGAGCGTTTACAGGACCTTCGCAGATCTATTGCAGAGGAGGTTCGCTAGGAGGTCAAGTAGGATTTTGAGGATCGTATGCGAGGCCGGGATCAGGAGGTTGCAGACATGCGAGATGAGATGCATTATTTGCGGGATATGGTTAGACGCTTGTCGCATAGTCTTCAGCCTCCACAGCCTCCACAGCCTCCACGTGATCGCCCAGATTCTTGATGTATTTTTTTTTCTTTTTTTATGTTGTAAAAACTTCAAAATTTTAATATTTAATTATTTTTGGAAATTTATTATTTTGGATTGAGTAAAAAATGTTTGTATCAATATTTACATTTAGTGAAATTGTATTAACCGTTTTAATTTTTAATCTTTTATATTTTTTTAAAAACAAAATTTGCAACGCATTAGCGACTGAAATTGCATCGCTAATATTTTCAAAATATTATTATTAAATATTGCGATGCAATGACCTGGCATCGTAATAATTTAAAAATAAATTTAATAGTGATGCATTAGCGACTAAAATTGAGTCGCTATTTTAGCTTAAAAATTTTTAATAAATATTGCGACGCAATGACCCTGCATCGCAATATTTTAAAATATTTTTTATTTGCGACGCATTAGCGACTCAAATTGCATCGCTATTATACCAAAAATATTATTATTAAATATTGCGACGCATCTGGATGCGTTGCAATATTGCGACGCAATTTAGTGCGTCGCAATATTTAATAATAATTTTTTTTAAATTAATTTTAAATTTAGCGATGCAATTGCATGCATCGCAGTTGCGTCGCAGAGAGTCGCAATATTGCGATGCAATTGCGACAAATGGGTATTGCGACGGACATTTGAGCGACACCGTCATTGCATCGCTATTGCATCACAATATCATGTTTAGCGACGCAATTGCGATGCATTTGGGCGTCGCAATATTTTATTTCTCTTGTAGTGCCCCAACCGCCCCACCAATTTATTTGCGGGGTGTAATTGGACCGTCATAACTTAATAGCTATAGCGCTACCCAAACTTAAACTTGATGCTCGTTTCTTACTTGTTAAGCTGCTAGCTAATATGTTAACCTTAGATTGTTGAGCATGATTATCATATAGGCCTGGTCCATCTCATGTTTTTCCCACCCTTGATAATAGCCTATTTATCATCCCTGATTATAGGACTCAAATTTGTAGGGATGCACATTAGTCCAAACTGAATTTGAAGGGCAAAACAAATCCTTGTATTGAAATAAAATTCTAATCTTTAAAATATTTAGTTTGTAAATTAGAGCAGGAGATAAAAAATTTAGAGTTAAAGAAAACTCAAATATAGAAGCCAAAATTAAAAAAGTGATGGTACCTGTCAATTGATGATGAGCTAGCATTAAATTGATTTTAATAATTAGACATGATTCGGTGGACTAGTAATTTGCATTTGGCTGGGTTTCTATCAATAAACATAAGAAATTTGGTCATGCAATCACCTATATAATTATAAATATTTTGATTATATTTAAATAACTCTTAAGAACTCTTGTATGCTACCACATGCTTAATTATGAAAATTCTATATGTACATATATCATATGTTTGATAATTATGATCAATAATTTATAAGAATACCTATAAATTATTTATGAGTTATTATATTTGTTTCTTTATGCATAGCACTTTGGTAATTTCAGATTGCATGATACGAGCCATCTACATCAGATTTATGTATGGAACATATTCTTAAATCATATTTTGTTTGGTATGCATAAAAGATAGTTTTGGTTAAATTGAATGGTTAGGTAAGACATACTTAGGTGAGCCATGTGACATGCCCTTATGAGTAAGTATATGATACTATGGATAGCACTGATACGATAGAACTACTATCACAGTCAAGAACCTAGAATATGATTGGTCACCACAAGTAGGAATGTGTTGCCACAAGAAAAAATGTGAAGTATGATTGGTCACCCAACAGAAATGTGGAATGTGAATACTCTCACTTCTAATATAATTGAGGTTTATTGAGGCTTGCCAATAGATAAAGTCAAATTAAGCAAGCGTCAAGCTAGCGTCCTATTGCAATGGCACATGGTCCCCAAGCCATGTCATCACCACCTATGGTGATTAGATAATGTAAGAAGGGCATGATCAGTATAGCACCAACCATTTCGCTTGATAAAATTACTGATGAGACCAAACGATAACCACTTCCACAAATGTCTCTGTACCTAAAATATAACTCATGCAAGTGAAGTAGTCCCATCATTGATCTTACCATTACCATAAGACACACTACCACAATATAAGTAGCCTCTGATGTTAGGACCAGAGCTTGCCTATAAGAAGAAACCTCATCATAAGGTCAGAGGGTCTTCACTTCGTTCCCATCTCACTCTCTCTCTTGGCAGCTTACTAGGTCTAAGCCCTAGACTGTCTCATTATTCTCCATCCTTTAGAATAAGAAGGCTAAAAGGTCTGTCCTTGGCCTCCTCAGTCCTTTGCCTCACTAACTTGAGCATCAAAGGGCCTTAATCGAGTAGCTCTTGGCATCCCCCACATTCTTCTTTTATCCTTGTAGGATTGTCAACCCAAGTGTAGAGCCCTCACATTCTTCTTTTATCCTTGTAAGCTAAGTGTAGAGCCCTCACATTCTTCTTTTATCCTTGTAGGATTGTCAACCCAAGTGTAGCCTTCCTTTGCAGGGCCGAATTGATTGAGTTCTACCTCAACCCCCAGCTCATCATTTATCTCATCATCCCTATTCATGCTCAGAGTCCTTGTAACACCTCAAGCCCACTTGCTAGCCCAATTATCCTGTTAGAGAGCCAAAACCACATGACCAAAAATTTGAGTGAAAGTTAATGGATAGCAAGTGGACTTGAGTTATTGGTGCATAACACTTTCTTTTCCATCTAATGTGAGACTAAATTTGGGGTATCACAATCTTCTCTTCTTATAATACAACGTACTCATCACATTCTATGGGTAGCTCTTTTATTATGCTCACCAACTTTCGCACACTTGAGTTAGCTCTGATAAAATTTGTAATGTCCCAAGCCCACCGTTGGCCCAATTAACTCGTTAGTGAGCCAAAAACACATGGCCAAAAAACTCGAGTAAAAGTAATGGATAGCAAGTGGTCTTAAATTATAAGCATATAATACTTTCTTTTTCATCCAATGTGGAACAAAATTTGAGGTATCATAGTCCCTGAATCGGATTTTGGTGCAATCAAAGTGGCAAAGTATGTGGAAACTAAAGTAAAGGTTATGTTGTCCAAAACCTGTGAGATGACTCTCATTAATAACTATGACATTGTTTGAATCAAATCGAGCACCAGACCACCATCTCTGGCTAGCTTAAAGACCAAAATCACTAATCCGCTATAACCGAGCCCCCATAGTGCCATTGGCACCCTAAGCATGGGAAGCAGAAAAGGAGCAATTTGGCTCATAAAGAGGACCAATGTCGTGTAGCCATCCCTCACCTTTAGGGGAAGGAGATTGGAGACTCCAACATAAAATGACAACTTGAGGTCATAGATGAGTGTCTTGAAGTCACTCTAAAATGCCCTCATGAGGTGTACTTGAGGTCTCGAGAGACTGCCTAGGAAGCCAAGAACCTTGGCTCCTTCTGCAACGTTAGCTTGAAGTGGTTATCACCTTACCATTGGGAGAGCTGGTGAATTTCAAAAGGATTTGCAACCAATAGAAAAAGTTCTTCGATCAGGAAGGCATATACTCGATAACATAAAGCTGAGGTGACAAACAGGAATAAGACGTGGAAGGTTAAATTCTTCTTTAATATTGACCTAAAAGGGATCCTGACCTCTCATGACAATGCATTAGTATCATTGCTAATTATCAAGTAAAGAAAATACTGGTTGATAAAGAAAGCTCAATCAATATCTTTTACTTTGAACTTTGTCATGGTGAAAGCTTCTTTGGCTTATAATGTTATTTTAAGGTGTCTCAACCTTAATGCCCTAAAAGCAACAACATTAAGCTATTACCTTGACATAAAATTTCCGACTGCAAATGGAGTCAAGAATTTAGATGCAATAGAAAAAAAAGAAGATTAGAAAAAGAAAGATCGAGGATAGAGAGGAAAAGGAAGAAATGTAAAATAATCTCTTTATTTTATTGATTCAAAATGTTGCTCAAGGCTTTGTTATATACCAAAAAAAGGTCACATTGTTATGCATTATATTCAACCAAATCAACTACATACTAAAAAAAGGTCAAGCAATTGTGTCTAAAAGCCTGACCCCAACTATTAGCTACTCACAAGAGATACAAAGTACCCAAAAGGGTGAGTGGGAGGAAGAAAATAATAGAAGAAAAAGAAGGGGAGGAGGAAAGGGATTGGTGGAATAAGAAGAGATAGTAAGAGAAGAGAAGGAAAATAAAGTAGAAGAGATGCTTCACCAGCATCCATGTCTATTATCACTATGACCTCTACCTTCTCTCCTTCAAATAAGATCCTGAAGCAGGATGCCACTAGACCATCTAAAGACCTTAGATTGCTAGCGTTCCTCAACCATGTAGATGGAGACAACTAGAGCCTCTCAATCTCTCAATGAAACTCCAAGTTCTCTTCTTGCTGGTATCTGTTTGAGAAGATTTTAGTCATCACTCCAAAATATTAACAAGCCATAGCGATGAAAAAGGGTATATCACTTGCAAAATGGGCTAACTCAAGCCAAAACCCAAAACTTTCTATATTTGGCCTACAAAAAAAGTCAAGTATGACCAATAGTTGGGCCTTTGAATATAGCAACTCTTCCTTTTCCTTTTGATTGCACAATTTCCCCATTTTCCAACCGTACCTTAGGTGTAACTCTAGTATCCACATCAAGAAATATTTTCTCATTTCTTGGCATATGATTGCTACAGACACCATCAGGATAAAAAATACTATCTTCTTCTTTAGAGATTGATCCACATTATCATCATCGTCATCACCATCTTTTCATTCAGAAAATTTAGTTTGATTTTCAATTTTAAGCCAACTATTTTTCTCTACATGTCCAAACTTTTTACGGTGATGGAATAGGGGCATTCCACGAAACCAACAACTTTTATGTTGTATAACTTTTATGTTGTATAATTTGATTTTTTACAAATGATTCTGGGACGCGTAAAAGCCATACCTTTTTGTGATCTCCTTTCGTCTGGTCATTTTTTGAATCATTTGTCTTGTAAAATTTGGGAGATTTGAAGGTAAGTTGTCTAGAATGCACTCTACACATATTGATCTCCTAGTCTTAGCCTTCTTTGTTCGAGAGCTTCTAGTCAATTGTTCAATTGACAAAGTGCTGACATCTTCAGACTCCTCAATAGCAGTAACAATAGGATTATATTTTTTTGGCCAGCTAATCAAAATCTTTTCAACAATCATTTGATCTGTTATATTTTCATCATAAGTCCACATTTGGTTAACAACTTCAATGACTCTTGAAAAATAATCTTTTATGGATTCTATCTCCTTCATTCTGAGATTTTCAAACTCTCCATGTGAAGTTTGCAGTTTGATAGTTATTGCCCTTCCATCACCTTGCAACTCTCGTTGCAAAATTTCCCATGCCTCCATGGATGTCTTGGCTCTAATAATTCTTGGAAAAGTAGCTGATGGGACTGCATTCTAAATTTTCAAGAGAGCATTAGCATCAGTCATTCTGTTCGCTTCAAGCTTCACCTTTTCTGTGGCTGAAAGTTGACTTTCATCTGCTGGTTTCATATCCTTCAGCAAGAATGCTCCAAAGCCCTTCTGACAGCAGCAATGTCCTCATTTTGACCTTCCAAAACTCATAATTTTCCCCTCCAAAGATTGGAATAATCGAAAGCCAAACACTATTGTTTTCGCCTGAAGAAAAAGCCAAACTTGGCTTGCTATATTCTGCTTCTGATGATGAAAAACGCCCCAGATATGTTATCAAAACTCTGCTCTGATGTTAATTTGTTGGTTGGTTAGATAGTAAAAGCAAACTGATGCAACTCTGTTACACAGAAACAGAGCGCTATTCTTTCATTGGTTACTTGATAAGCCATTGAATACAAATATGTTGGACCTCTTGAGAAAATTCTAGAACAATTCAAACACTCCTAGAGAACAGAAAACACTTTCTATTATAGAACTATCTGAACTGTACAATCAGTTCTAGGCAACATTTAATGAGTATTGACTAGATTTAAGAAAGTGCATTACAACCCAACATAAGAATTCTTCAATAGAATGAGAGTGTTGATGTTACCTGACTGGAAATATGCTAAAATATAAGTAAATGCTACGAACTGACCGTGGTGACTTCATCTATGTAGATGGGTTCTTGGACGGAGGAGGAAGAGAGAATAATAATTCTATCCCATATGGAGTTGGGCAATAGATGGGTTGAAATGGCAAAGAGACTGCCAGGAAGAACAGAAAATGCTTTAAAAATCTCTGGAATGCAACTAAACGCAAGCTAACAGCTCGGAAGCCATGGAAGTCCAGATTATCCCAAAAAAAACCCTGTTGCAAGAATATTAAACGCTTGGAGGATCCATCATTAGATGCAGCATCGATGCTTGCAGAACTAAACCAAAGCCAGGAGAGTGGATGTAACAGTGATTCAATGGCATCGGTAAACTTAGCAAGCATGCCCGCAGTTGGATCTAGTGCATGCAATGACAGCAACGCACACTTATTCAACCACGGCACGCCAAGCTTCCTATCTCAAAACTCCATTAGAAGCTTCACTCAACCATCAGCACCTGCTGTACCTACTGGATACCAGGTGAACACATGCAACAATAGTTCGATGGTACCGATGATGGGAGTCAACAGTAGCGTGGCTGCTATTGGACTAGGTGTAAACCCCCGAAAATTTAATAGAGGGGAGGTTAACTCTCATATTAATTGGGGTGGCATCAGGTGTTATTATGACATTTAAGTTCTCTGTATGCCGCTTGGATTCTTGAGTCGCGTCTGATGGGTTTCCGAGTCCTTGGAGTGAAGCGTTGCGTAGGGAATTATTATATGATGGAGGGGGACTCCCTCCATCATCCGGGCGTCCGCTTCCATCAGGTAATCCCCTGCCTCTGAGAGAGAGAGACAGCGGGAGAGAGAAAGAGAAAGCATGTGAAACAGAGAGAGCGTGAGAGAGAGAAAGAGAACCAGAGAGAGAGAGAGAGAGCCTGAGAGAGAGAAAGAGAACTAGAGAGAGAGAGACGAGAGATCGAGAGAGAGAGAAGAAAAGAGATCCCGACCGATACCCTTGGTTCAGGCCGGCGGCGTGCTCGCCGCCGCGCCGGGCCTGATACTTGACCGGCGACCCCGCCGGCGCCGGGGAGGCGGCGGGGTGGTGGTGGAGAGAGAGAAGAGAGGGAGGGCCAATTGGCCCTCCTCTCGCACCGGCTTCCGCCGGTTGGTTCGGGCCCAGCGGCGTGCTCGCCGCCTCGCCGGGCCCGAGACTTGGACTGCGCCTCCACCGGCGCCGGGCGTGCGTCCGGTGGAGGTCCGGCCGGCCATGGTGGCTGGCCGTGCCGCCGGCACACTTCCGTGCCGCGCGGAGGAATGAGAGAAAGAGTGAGAAATTGAGGGTGAGGGAAGGGGTTTGGCGGCCGGCCGCGGCGGCGGCCGGCTCTGGCCCGGCCACCGGCGGCCGGGCCGCCTCAATTTGGCCGGCGGCGGCCCTGGCCGCCGGCCATGTCCCCATCCCCGGTTCGGTGAAACAGGGATCGGGAGGGATAATGAGTTTGAACCGGGCCGGCTGGGCCGGCCGGTTCAGGCCTGTTGGGCCGTTTTATGGGACCATTTTAGATAGAGTTTTTTGGGCTCTGTAACGGGCCGAAAAATATAAAATAATTATATGGTTGGAATCTAGGTTGAATCTAGTTTCTGGGGATGATTTTACTTCCCCATTTGAGTGAGTATGGTGAGAGATATTCGAGTCCGAAGTTGGGCCCATGGATTGGTCAGGGTAGAGTCTTAGGAATCATTTCATTATCCAGATTTAATCAATTAATTGTGTAGGTACCCCAACATCTGATTAGATGAGATATCTGTTGGATTGCGTGCGAAGGTAAGTAAGCCAGTTATCAGTTTATTAAATAAGTTATTTCAGGATATGCGTAGTTAAATTATGAATTGTTATTGGCTAATTGTGTAAGTAGATGAAAACTATGAATTCATGTATGGATGCTATGCATGTGAGATACTGTTGCTATGCATGTGAGATGCTGTTGCTATGCATGAGAGATGCTGTTGCTATGCATGAGAGATGCTGTTGCTATACATGAGAGATACAGTTGCTATGCATGAGAGATGCGGTTGCTATGCATGAGAGATGCAGTTGCTATGCATGAGAGATGCAGTTATTATGTATGATGCATGAGAGATGCAGTTGCTATGCATGAGAAATGCAGTTAGTGTGACATTGATGTGATATATCACATGCAATTGTTCAGTAAGTATAATCCACTGTTTTACTACATGATTGATGTATTGATGTATTGATGTGATGTGAGGTACTGTTATGTGTCGCCACGGCTCTCCTTTATCCTGTTATACCACACACGTCTAGGGGACGTGTTCTGGTGGATTTTGACATGGCATGACCCTGATATCTTGACCCTTTCAGTAGGAGGATACTTCTAGGGAATGCTTGTTGGTACATTATTGGCGTGACCCTGATATCTTGACCCTTTCAGTAGGGGGGATACTTCTAGGGAATGCTTGTTGGTACATTATTGGCGTGACCCTGATATCTTGACCCTTTCAGTAGGGGGGATACTTCTAGGGAATGCTTGCTGGTACATTATTGGCGTGACCCTGATATCTTGACCCTTTCAGTAGGGGGGATACTTCTAGGGAATGCTTGTTGGTACATTATTGGCGTGACCCTGGTATCTTGACCCTTCATTAGGGGGATACTTCTAGGGAATGCTTGTTGGTACATTATTGGCGTGACCCTGGTATCTCGACCTATTAGTAGGGGGGATACTTCTAGGGAATGCTTGTTGATACATTATTGGCGTGACCCTGGTATCTTGACCTTTCAGTAGGGGGATGCTTTAAGGGAATGCTGGCTGGTACACTATTGAGATATCGCAGGGCCGTGGGTCACATTTACAGTTACCATTAAGAGTATAAACAGTGGATTTACTTATATAGTATAATTGAGCAGTTATGGATGCAAATGATTGGTATTATATTCATAAGTGCCGCCGCGGTTCTCCTTTGCTATGGCCATACACATCTAGAGGATGTGCTCAGATGAGGCATTGCTGGGCCGTGGGACACGCATGATATAATACTTACATTGCATAATGGAGTGATTATGAATGCAAAAGAACGAATTATATTTATATGTGCCGCCGCGGCTCTCCTTTGTTATGGGGCATTGCAGGGCCGTGGGACACATATGATATAATATAACAATTGGAATGCTTTATATGCACTGATAATTTGCTATGGTATAATACAACAATGATGAGTGCAAATGATTTGAATTATATTTATATGTGCCACCACGGCTCTCCTTTGTTATGGGGCATTGCAGGGCCGTGGGACACATATGATATAATATAACAATGATGAGTTTACTTACATTGCATGTTTGAGTATTGGTGAAATGTTTATGCATGCTGATCATTTATATGCTTATTGATTGCTATGCTATGATTGGACTGTATAACATGGTTTACTTACTGAGTGTAATCTCATAAAAGTATTATAATGTTTTGCTACAGGACCATGAGATTTGAGAATAACATGTTGGAGTGATGGACCTCAACTCAAATAAAATATAGATTATGTTTTATTGCTATACCAGTGTATTTATGTGTAGGGCTTGATGCCCAGTCTATATTATTGTGGTGTGTAAGGAACCATAGGTTCGTTGGAGCTTCTATTTAAAATAAAGGGGATTCATATGTTGATGTAACCCCAGTAATGCTTATGTGTAGGGCTTGTAGCCCAAAGCTTTAGTTGTGGATTGTATTAAAGGCATGGAATTGAATGATATATGGGTTGTTGCTTTTCTTGAATTCAGTGTCATGTTTCGGGATGCCTTGCGTGCCCGGCACGCGGTGGGTTGTCACCCTAGCTCAAAATTTTTGGGTCTGGGGCCTGACAGCTTTTATGGTATCAGAGCCAAGTTATGACCCTAGGGACATGGACATATTGACATGATACAGTTATGACCCTAGGGACACGGACATATTGACATGATACAGTTATGACCCTAGGGACACGGACATATTGACATGATACAGTTATGACCCTAGGGACACGGACATATTGACATGATAACACGTAGAGAACATATTTTGATGACATTATACTTAGAGTCACCTGACACTTTAGTTTATGATGATATTAACCACATCTAATTTATCAAAAAATAATTATGGCTCGCAATACTAGGAGCCAACTGTATGAGGAGGACTCTCTGGCCGGTAATGCTGATCTGCTGGTGGGTCAAGGGAACTACTGGAGGTGTGGCCCTTGCCAACCCAGTAGGAACTGAGCACCAGCGATTCCAGTCTGAGATGCTTCAAGCTCTCTCGAGTATGGCGCAGTCTATGCAGGACTTGCAGCATCAAAGTGCGCAGCGGAAGCATGGTGGGCCCATAACCCACAAGACCCAGGTCATGACCTTAGGGACATATGCATAATGACACTCTAGGCAAAAACTTGGATGATATGGAGACAATTATGACTTTCAAGGAATATCATGAATTATGCTTTGGAAGCTTGAAATTTAAAGTTTATCAAGATATTAATTGAATTACAAATTTGATAGGGATTAAGAATGAACCATCGCAAGCCAATGATATTGTGAAACTCCCAAGCAGGTGACCTTGACCAGTGGGGAGGTCAAGGGGCTTCTAGAGGTTTTAGTTCAATTAAACTTGTTGGAAATGATTCGTAACAGTTTTAGACCTTTAAATAATATGGGAGATGAAATTTTAATTGGATATGCAATAAAAGATAGATGAATTTATGGAATGAACATAATAGTGGATGACTAATATGACTAAGATAACATCATTATGTCTATATTGCAATTGTGTTGATATATGGATTTTGAGGTATTAAATCTGAATTTGAATGTGGATGTATATAATGAATTTTAATAGTGGAACTTACAATGTTGATATTGTAAGTTTAAGATTATGAGTTAATCTACCGGTTATAGGGATGATTAATATTGATGATATTTTGGGAATGAAATAGTTAATTACATGTTTTTGATTAAGCATAATTGAGTACCTTCTGAATTTGAGTCTGGATAGATAAGTATATATAGTGAATTTTACTAAGAGATTTTTATTATGGATATCATAGATTCAAAACTGATTGTTATTTTGCTAGATATGGAGATGGTTGATATTGATACTAATAAAGTGGTTGATTGCTTATATCATGATGGATTCATTTTGTTGTCTATGATATAAGGTATAAATTTCCTTCATATTGAGATGAGGTGAGAGCGACAATTTTGGACTGAGTTTGTTAACAGCTATGAAAAGTATCATTTGTAGCTCAAAGTTAATAGAAAAGTTATGTTAATGATCAAAAGAAAGATTTAAAATTTTAGGTTAAAGATCATCTTGTGCACATTATGGACCGTAAGAATCAAGTTCTGAAATAGTGTACTATTGCTTATGTCAAAGATCAGTCGAATAATCATAGAGAGACTATTGAGAGCCAAAAAAAAAAAAAAAAAATTCCATAATTATTTGTATCTTATGACGGATCAATGAGATATCGATGACCGTGACTTTTAATGAATTAGGAATGGAAAATTTGGATTCTATATTATGTATATTAATTTCGAGGATGAAATTTTTATAAGGAGGGGAGAATGTAAACCCCCAAAAATTTAATAGAGGGGAGGTTAACTCTCAGTATTAATTGGGGTGGCATCAGGTGTTATTATGACATTTAAGTTCTCTGTATGCCGCTTGGATTCTTGAGTCGCGTCTGATGGGTTTCCGAGTCCTTGGAGTGAAGCGTTGCGTAGGGAATTATTTATATGATGGAGGGGGGGACTCCCTCCATCATCCGGGCGTCCGCTTCCATCAGGTAATCCCCTGCCTCTGAGAGAGAGAGACAGCGGGAGAGAGAGAAAGCAAGCGGGAGAGAGAGAAAGAGAAAGCATGTGAAACAGAGAGAGCGTGAGAGAGAGAAAGAGAACCAGAGAGAGAGAGAGAGCGTGAGAGAGAGAGAAAGAGAACCAGAGAGAGAGAGACAGAGAGATCGTGAGAGAGAGAAGAAAAGATCCCGGCCGATCCCTTTGGTTCAGGCCCGGCGGCGTGCTTGCCGCCGCGCCGGGCCTGATACTTGACCGGCGACCCCGCCGGCGCCGGGGGAGGCGTTCGGCGGGGTGGTGGTGGAGAGAGAGAAGAGAGGGAGGGCCAATTGGCCCTCCTCTCGCGCGGTGGCGGAAGCCGGTTTGGCTTCCGCCGGTTGGTTCGGGCCCGGTGGCGTGCTCGCCGCCTCGCCGGGCCCGAGACTTGGACTACCGCCTCCACCGGCGCCGGGCGTGCATCCGGTGGAGGTCCGGCCGGCCATGGTGGCCGGCCGTGCCGCCGGCACACTTCCGTGCCGCGCGGAGGAATGAGAGAAAGAGTGAGAAATTGAGGGTGAGGAAGGGGTTTGGCGGCCGGCCACGGCGGCGGCCGGCTCTGGCCCGGCCACCGGCGGCCGGGCCGCCCTCAATTTGGCCGGCGGCGGCCCTGGCCGCCGGCCATGTCCCCGTCCCCGGTTCGGTGAAACAGGGGATCGGGAGGGATAATGAGTTGAACCGGGCCGGCTGGGCCGGCCGGTTCAGGCCTGTTGGGCCGTTTTATGGGACCATTTTAGATAGAGTTTTTGGGCTCTGTAACGGGCCGAAAAATATAAAATAATTATATGGTTGGAATCTAGGTTGAATCTAGTTTCTGGGGATGATTTTACTTCCCCATTTGAGTGAGTATGGTGAGAGATATTCGAGTCCGAAGTTGGGCCCGTGGATTGGTCAGGGTAGAGTCTTAGGAATCATTTCATTATCCATATTTTAATCAATTAATTGTGTAGTTACCCTGACATCTGATTAGATGAGATATCTGTTGGATTGCGTGCGAAGGTAAGTAAGCCAGTTATCAGTTTATTAAATAAGTTATTTCAGGATATGCGTAGTTAAATTGTGAATTGTTATTGGCTAATTGTGTAAGTAGATGAATACTATGAGTTCATGTATGGATGCTATGCATGTGAGATACTGTTACTATGCATGTGAGATGCTGTTGCTATGCATGAGAGATGCTGTTGCTATGCATGAGAGATGCTGTTGCTATACATGAGAGATACAGTTGCTATGCATGAGAGATGCTGTTGCTATGCATGAGAGATGCAGTTATTATGCATGAGAGATGCAGTTATTATGTATGATGCATGAGAGATGCAGTTGCTATGCATGAGAAATGCAGTTAGTGTGACATTGATGTGATATATCACATGCAATTATTCAGTAAGTATAATCCACTGTTTTACTACATGATTGATGTATTGATGTATTAATGTGATGTGAGGTACTGTTATGTGTCGCCACGGCTCTCCTTTATCCTGTTATACCACACACACGTCTAGGGGACGTGTTCTGGTGGATTTTGACATGGCGTGACCCTGATATCTTGACCCTTTCAGTAGGAGGGATACTTCTAGGGAATGCTTGTTGGTACATTATTGGCGTGACCCTGATATCTTGACCCTTTCAGTAGGGGGGATACTTCTAGGGAATGCTTGTTGGTACATTATTGGCGTGACCCTGATATCTTGACCCTTTCAGTAGGGGGGATACTTCTAGGGAATGCTTGTTGGTACATTATTGGCGTGACCCTGGTATCTTGACCCTTTCAGTAGGGGGATACTTCTAGGGAATGCTTGTTGGTACATTATTGGCGTGACCCTGGTATCTCGACCTATTAGTAGGGGGGGATACTTCTAGGGAATGCTTGTTGATACATTATTGGCGTGACCCTGGTATCTTGACCTTTCAGTAGGGGGATGCTTTAAGGGAATGCTGGCTGGTACACTATTGAGATATCGCAGGGCCGTGGGTCACATTTACAGTTACCATTAAGAGTATAAACAGTGGATTTACTTATGTAGTATAATTGAGCAGTTATGGATGCAAATGATTGGTATTATATTCATAAGTGCCGCCGCGGTTCTCCTTTGCTATGGCCATACACATCTAGAGGATGTGCTCAGATGAGGTATTGCAGGGCCGTGGGACACGCATGATATAATACTTACATTGCATAATGGAGTGATTGTGAATGCAAAAGAACGAATTATATTTATATGTGCCGCCGCGGCTCTCCTTTGTTATGGGGCATTGCAGGGCCGTGGGACACATATGATATAATATAACAATTGGAATGCTTTATATGCACTGATAATTTGCTATGGTATAATACAACAATGATGAGTGCAAATGATTTGAATTATATTTATATGTGCCACCACGGCTCTCCTTTGTTATGGGGCATTGCAGGGCCGTGGGACACATATGATATAATATAACAATGATGAGTTTACTTACATTGCATGTTTGAGTATTGGTGAAATGTTTATGCATGCTGATCATTTATATGCTTATTGATTGCTATGCTATGATTGGACTGTATAACATGGTTTACTTACTGAGTGTAATCTCATAAAAGTATTATAATGTTTTTGCTACAGGACCATGAGATTTGAGAATAACATGTTGGAGTGATGGACCTCAACTCAAATAAAATATAGATTATGTTTTATTGCTATACCAGTGTATTTATGTGTAGGGCTTGATGCCCAGTCTATATTATTGTGGTGTGTAAGGAACCATAGGTTCGTTGGAGCTTCTATTTAAAATAAAGGGGATTCATATGTTGATGTAACCCCAGTAATGCTTATGTGTAGGGCTTGTAGCCCAAAGCTTTAGTTGTGGATTGTATTAAAGGCATGGAATTGAATGATATATGGGTTGTTGCTTTTCTTGAATTCAGTGTCATGTTTCGGGACGCCTTGCGTGCCCGGCACGCGGCGGGTTGTCACCCTAGCTCAAAATTTTTGGGTCTGGGGCCTGACACTAGGTATGGGTAAGAGCTTGTCCTCCACCAATTCACCGAGCTTACTCTTGCAAAACTGCATCCAAAGCTTTGAACGGGCCTTAGTAGCTGTAGCTTCTAATGGGGACATGGAAACTGGATGGAACAACGGTTCAATCGCATCGATGGCCCTCGCAAGCATGCCTGATTTCATGTTCGGAGAGGTGCAGCCAGGTTTTATTAGGCAAGAAGTTCAACCTCTGGCAGTCTCAGAAGTAGTAGCATCAACTGGACATCAGAGTGGATACAACAATGGTTTGATCGCACCAGCAACTGTCACAAGCATGCACAATATGGGAGAAGACGATGTCATGGTTTTGTTTGCCCCCAATGCACCAAGTTCTCTCTTGGAAAATAACCTCGAAAGCTTGGAACAGAAACAACAGCAGCTACTCCAAATAAATGGCAAGAGAGGGGATGTAACAATGGTTCAATGGCATTAACGACCCTCACGAGCTTGCCTGCTACCAAAGCCAATGTGGAAAAAGACGATCAGAACTCTTTCATTGCCTCTTTGGATTATGATGACATTCCTGATCTAATGTCCACACAGTGGTTGCCTGATGGCAACGATGGCATCAGTTGCACCAATACTGATTCTATTAGTTACATCCAAGCTTCGACGTCAACAATGGTGGCAGCATTTGCCGGAAATCCTGAGAGTGGATGCATCAGTAGTCCTCCTTGTTGACTTTTTTCCATTTAAAAGAGAAAAGTTAAAAAATAAACAATAAAGGACCCATACGAGCAATTAATATAATGCTCGCATGGGACGTTCTCTAGGTTTAATTTTTTGCAAAACGCTCGAGCGTTTGCTCGAGCATTCCGATTTTTCCTCCGTTCCAAAAGAAACAATAACAAAGGCCTAATGGCCAAATATATATATATATATATATATATATATATATATATATATATATATATATATATATGGATAGGCTAAAGAAATAGAGTTATAAGGATTCAAATCCTAAAAGCTTTGTCCTATTATTTTAGATCGATGTTGTAAGAGCTTGGAGTTCTACATCTCAACAAGCTATTGGTAAAATTTTTTTATTTAATTATTTTTATGATTATATTTTTTCTTTGGGCATCTGAAGTTTCATTGGATTGCACCTTCATCCAATCGTGTTTGTGATAGGAGGATCAGATCGAGTCGGATCATTGTACTTTGGGGATAAATCATCAACAACCCGCACGAAGAGGCAAAAACTTGTTCTTAGGGCAGTGTCTAACACGCCTCGACCAGCTAGATTCTTTTTAACTTTAGTTTATATTTTGAATTTAAATTTTTGATTAATTTTCTAGCATTTTCTAGAAAAGAATTTTTGAAAAAGTCAAAAACAATTTTTTTAACAGCTAAGGACAAGATTTCCTATCATTAGAAATTTCTAGATTTTATTATAAGTATTTTAAAAAAAATCTTATTTTTGAATTTGTGCAGAAGCCTTAGAATTAATTTTGAATTTAAAATTTGAAATTCAAAATTAAAATTTGAAATTCAAATTTTGAAATTAAAAAAAAATTTGAAACTCAAATTTAAAATTGAATTATTTAAGTTAATTTTGCCTTAGTGGTTAGTTTCTAGATTTAATTTTTTGAATTTAAATTTAAAATCTAGAAATATCTAAAAAATCACTAATTTAAAAAATTTAAATTATAAGGCTAAACCTTCAACTTTTTGGTTGTGCAGAACGAATTAAGCAACCAACTTACTCAAAATGGGTTTCGATGATCTTAGTACAATCAAACCTGAAAAATTTAATGAATCATTCTTTAGGAGATGGAAAAGCCAAGTGAAATACTGGCTTACCACTTTAGGCCGATTTTCTGCTATAGAATTACCAGATCCCAAATCCAATACTCAACAAGGTTCTTCTAGTATAGTTGATACTTTCTCTTCATCAACATCAAAAACACCCCAAGAAATAGATTTTCATTGTAGACAGAGAATTTTAAGTGCTCTATCTGATAATCTTTATGATGTCTACCATCCCACAAAAACTGCTAAGGAACTTTGGGATGCCCTTGAGGCTGAATATGAGATGGATGATGCTGGTCTAGATAGATTCACCATCTCAAAATTTTGAAAGTACATAATGGTAGATTTCAAACCTATTAGTATTCAAATTCATGAATTCTAAGATTTTCTTAGAAAGTCTGAGTTGACTGGCTGTAGTTTTTCTGAAAACTATAAGGTCCAAGCCTTAGTAGATGCCCTTCCATCATCTTGGTCATCCTTTACTCGAGAGCTAAGCCATAAGCAAGGTAGCTTGACCCTAACAGAAGTGATTAACTCTATTAGGATTGAAGAAGAACACCGGCTTAAGCTTAATCAAAATCAAAAGACCGATCTTGGACCTAAAATCAATCTGACCGAGTCAAATCCAACTCCAAATCAATTCAAACCTAAGGGAAAGAATTTTAAGAAGAAGAAATTTCAATCTAGATCTAATCAATCATACAAACCTCCTTAGAACCGATCAAATCAGAACCGACCAAATCAAAAGTCAAAAATTATAAAGGCACATTCTATTTTGTGTGTGGAAGGACAAATTATGTGGTGAAGGACTGCTACCACCGAAAGACTGAATCATTGAGGAAATCATCTAAATCACAAGTTAGATATGAATTAGGTGTAGGGCTCCTCTTTAAGTCAAGTCGGATTTGAAATAAGAGTAAAGCTCTTTTTTAACCTAAGTCAGGCTCAAATTAGGAGCAAAACTCTTCTTTAGCTTGAGTCAGACTCAAATTAGAAGCAAAACTAATTTTAGATCAAGTTAGATTCGAATTAAGAGTAGGGATCCTCTTTAGCTTAAGTGAGACTCAAATTAAATGCAAGGCTCCTCTTTAAGTCAAGTCAAGCTTGATTTAGGAGTAGACTCTTTTTTGGCTTGTGTTAGGCTTGATCTAAGATCAAAACTTTCATTTGGTTTGAGTTTGGCTTGATCTAGGACTAAGGATCTCCTTTAAAATGATTTAGGAGTAGAGCTCCCCTTTGAGCTAGTTTGAGCTCAATCTAAGTGTAGGGCTCTCTTTTAACTCAATTCAAGAGAAAAACTCTCCTTCGAGCTAATTTGAGCTCAATTTGAGAGTAGAACTCCCTTTTATCTCGTTTTGGCTTAATAGAGGAGTAGGGCTCCCCTTTGATTCGATCAAGTTTAATGTCGAAATAAGGCTCTTTTTTGACTCAATCTAAGAGCAGAGTTTTTTCTTTAACTCGATCTAAGAGCAAGGTTCCTTTTTGAGCTAGCTTAAGCTTGATCCAAGAGTAAGTCCCCTCTTTGTCTTGATCGAACTTGATCTATGAGTAAGGATCCCTTTTGACTCGATCTAGAAGTAGAGCTCTCCTTTGAGCTAGCTTAGGCATCTCATAGTTGTTAGACCCGGCCCGAACATTGACCCGGCCAAGGGATTGGGTCACCGGGTCACTGGTTCAACCATTGGGTCATCGGTTGAACCATCGATCAATTATTTTAATATAAAAATATATTTATATTAATAAAAATTATTTTTTAATAAAATAAACATATGAATGCTAATTTTTATAATCTTCTTTTTTTAGAAAGACATTTTTTTTGTATCTTATTTAATCTCTAAAATTTTCTTACTTTCAATCTGCATACTCATTTAGCATGATTTAATTTTTTCTAAAAAAATTAAAAAAAATTATTTCCGAGTTTTCTTTATTTTCATCATTTCTCTTTATGTCTCTACTTTTCTGTCTTGATTCCCATAAAGTTTTTATATTTTCATCTTTTTTTCTTTTTTATTCTCTTCTCATCAATGCTCTTCTTTGCATGATCTCCTTTTTTCTCTATAAAACTTGCGAGCATCCCAATGAAGAAAAAGTTGTCATAAACTCTCAGGGTTTTGAAACGCCAAAGGCCAGAAAATTTGAAATGGCATTGATAAACCTGTGACCCGGTTCAGGCCAGGTTGATCAGTTCACGCGTGAACCGAACAGGTTGATCGGGTTATTCCGGGTCTCTTACATATTCGGTTTTATGTTAGAATTGGATCGGCTTGGCCTTCGAGTCCCGGTTCAATCGGCCATCCGGTCCATTTTTAACAACTGTGAATCTGAGAGTAGGACTCCTCTTAGGCTAGCATAGGAGTAGAATTCCCTTTTTATGCTCGATCTTAAGAGTAGGACTTCCTTTTAAGGCTTAACCTAGGGCTACTTTTGGGCTTGGATTCGAGCTTGAGCCTCTTCTGGAGTTAGGCCCTTTCTAGATTTAGGCTTAGGGTACTTCAGAACACTAAGGCTATGATGTCTTGGTTGAAAGAGTAGTGCCCTAAAAGCCAATCATATAATGGCATTTTTGTAATTTCTTTTAACTTATATATGATATTTTATCAATTAAAAGGCATTTTTTTCAATTCATCATATGTTGTATCTTATATTTATTAAGATTATGATGAACCCCATAAGGTTAGGGTAATGGAATTAGGGTTATGATGAAGTTCATAATAATGAGACCTAAGTTCCTAAAAACTCTAATCTAAAATGTTTCCAGTTGAAGGATCATCGAGTCGGGGATTGATGATACCGGTAAGACTGGCACATTCTATGTATGCTCAATAAAGAGGGTGGTTGGTCTCATAGCCACTTGTGTAGAGATACTAATACAAGGATGTAGGTGCTCATTAGGTATGAGTTCACTGAATTGATGCACATTGAGAACATCTTATGGAGATCTTACTTACTTGTCAAAAGATAGTTCTCTTAGTGGGAGTTGTGCAAGTGATCGTTAGACCTGAGATTACCATAGAATCTTATGCATATGAATCTATGTTTTAGTTCATACTCATTCATGGCTAAGTCATGTACGGGGTGTTCATGGATATAAAGGATTGTGTATGAAGGTTATGAGTAGGTCAACAAGGAATCGATCATTCCTAGTAAGAGGAAAAGTAATCCCATGTAATCTCATCATATGATGACTCAAGAAGTCTTTGATCAAAGCAAAATGAAATTAGAATAGATTTCTAATTTTTTATTTGTCGAGTCTTTATTATTAATTTGAGATTCAAATGAATAAAATGTTAGGGTTTGACATTTTTCATACCCATCACTTATTCGGGATAAAGAAAGATCAAAGGATTGAATTGCACAGTAACTTGCCACTGAAGGGTATTTTGGTAATTTTATCAAATTCCTCATCTTCTAGGTAGACATGATACATTGCTAGATGTCAATCTTGTCTTGTAGGTTTTCATGAATTAAATTTATTTAATTCATGAGTCAATTTAAAAGATGGTTCAAATTGGCAACTAGGGTTAGCACGATTTGATCTAATTCGATAAGTCAGTTTCTAATCGAACTAAATCGACTTAAACCTAAACCTACTGCTGGCTAGATGAGGAACCCAATGGGTCACACACATAAGGGAATTGGTCAAATAATCATTTTAATAAGATTAATTAATTCAATTTGTTAGCCAATCAGCATGCTAGCACATGTGGCTAACTATCGCTCCAATTTGGGTCAAAATTTATTTGAACCGGCTTAATTAATTGATCCAAATTAATTTTAGAATTAATTTAGGATAACCTCTGACCTAATCAACCATTTATTAGATTGGATAAGGTTGAATTAATAGAGTCCAAGAAATATAGGACTCTCGAAAGGAAAACTATGCACGTGCAGAATTTTCAAGAGACGCCTAAGAGTCCTTCTGATTTAAGGTACTAGGAGGCACATCTTTTTTTTGGGATTTATAGGTCCATTAAACGTGAAGAACCTTATCTAGATATTATTGTATTGGATAAGGTTGAATTAATAGAGTCCAAGAGACATGGGACTCTCGAAAGAAAAACTGTGCACATGTAGAATTTTCAAGAGGCGTCTAAAAGTCCTTCTGATTTAAGGCACTAAAAGGTGCATCTTTTGAGGATTTAAGAGTCCATATAAACATGGAGAACCTTATCTTGACACATGAAAAAATCAGAGGCTATCTGATGGGATGCCAAAAGCATCCAATCAGGTGTGGCGCGCGTAGGGAGAAAGATGCAGAAAATTATAACGATGTATCCCTTGATTCAAATTGAAATGAATTTAAAATTTTATATCCTTTCAGAGGACATGGAATGGGTTGTATCCCTTCATTTGACGTCTCCACATTCACTATTTAAAGGGGGTGGTACATATGGGATTGCATTGGATAATTTTTAGCAATCCTTGTTAAGACAAGAGTCTTCTCTTTCCCTCTCCCCTTCCTACAAGCCTTAGTCAATTTAGGACAACTCTTTTCGTAGCCTATATAAGTTTTATTAGGCTTAAGAAAAGGGTAAAAAGGGTCCTAAGAGCCAAGCCAAGAAGTCAAGAAGCCAAAAAGAGGTTTAAGTCAAGTTCGTGAGCATATCTTTGATCTAATTCTCATGTCGATCACCATTGGAGGGCGAACACTTAGGCGCCTAGTGGAAAAGATTGGATAACCGGCTTCCTTCTTTCTTCACCAAGTACTAAGGTATGTTCCTCTACATATATGTTACATTTTATGACTAATTAATTATTATAATCAAGGGGTCTTGGGTCTAAGTTTTGGTTGATTAGGTTTTCAAGGTTAATTTTTTTTAAAATCCAGCCTTCCGCTGCATGACCGGAACCCAACATTGGTATCAGAGCCACCTTGATTAATTCAATTAGTGGTCCATAATATATTGATTACATGAATGATTATGTTATGATTTTAGCATGATTTGTTTTATTATATAGAGTTATAAAATTTCTTGTATTAGAACATGCCTCTGAGCCTCTATGCCTGCTGTGTTTTGTATAGACTGGCCCAAGGGACTATGAGCTATGGCTGGACGTGTTCTAATTAATAAGAAATTTTACTTAAGATTATAATTTTAAAATTGCATTGAATGTATGCATGGTATGATATTATTGTTATGCATACTAAAAAAAGGATGTGCATGAGACCATCAAAGCCCTCCTAAAAAATTATATTTAGTCGTAGTGTGATAGAATCATAATACAAATCCTTTTAGGGTTTGATTAATCAATTGGTGTCTAGAAAAGTAGTTCTGGAAAGGTAAAGAGATCGTAGTTTTTAATTGGTTCTGTTGACTGACCTGGCCAATTAAATTGGTGTCTAAGGAAAGCAACGGGAGGACCCCCACCTCTCTCCAACTTAACTGGCCAATTTGATTGATTTAGACCTTGAATTGGAAATGATATATTGATTATGAACACTACCTAATACCTTCCTTCATACTAAGATAAATTTATGATAACAACTATAGTAGGTTTGTTGTGCAACACAAGGCCTACTCTAGGGTTAGATATGAATTGTCTTAGTGCATTTAATGCTTTATAGCATGATTAGTGGTGTTGCTTTATTGTGTAACACAAGGGCAATATTATTCAATCATGATTATATGAAAATGAAAGGTTTGACTAAACTAAGACATTATAGTTTGTTGTGTAACACAAGGCTATAAGTATCTTAGAGGCAGGTGTTATGTTGAGAGTTGCATGGGTTGCAATTGGAAAAGATATTCTCTACCCTTGAACTCATGAATGTTTATTGTGTAACACAAGATATTTATGATGAATTGAGATCTCAACCCCACTAAAGAAACCCTGGTAGGGTTTTCTCGCTTACCATAGGTGAGGGTTATGGTATTCATGATAAAATAGTGGGAGATACAATTAGATTGATAAGTCCTTGTCTAATTATGGACATCATTATGAGTGGTCTGCTTATGTATTGTTTTTTACTTTTAATATAGATTAAAATGTTATGGCTTCTACTTTATCACCACGGGGCATTTTAGATGCCAACAAGTTGACTGGTCTAAATTATGTGGACTGGTTGAGGAACTTGAGAATTGTCTTAACTCAGGAAAAGGTTTCCTACATCCTCAACTCTCCTAATCCAGATCCGATCGGAGATGATGCTACAGAGGAGGAACGAGCCACATATAAAAAGTGGCAGAATGATAGTTTGACTATTAAGTATATCATGTTGGCCTCGATGACCAATGAATTACAGAGGCAACATGAGGAGCGGGAACCTCAATCCATATTGCTCAATCTTAAAGAGCTTTATGGAGAGAAAGTAGGGCTACTCGATATGAGATTTCGAAGCAGTTGTTCCGTGCACGTATGAGTGAGGGCTCATCCGTTCAAGCTCATGTTTTAAAGATGATTGACTTAATCACACGGTTAGGTCAATTAGGGTTTGTAATGGATGGAGAGCTTAATTATGACTTGATCCTACAATCACTCCCAGACTCCTTCTCGCAGTTTGTCATGAACTATCACATGAACAAACTAAATATTTCATTACCTGAGTTGTTGAATATGCTCAAGACAGCTGAGAGTCACTTCAAGGGTGATAAGGCTCATATTCTTATAGTTGATAGGAAGAAGAAATAGGCAATGAAGAAAGGTTCAAAGAGAAAGAGGAGTCTTAAAAGTAGCATGCAAAAGAGGAAGAAGGCAAAGAAGCCTTCTGTTGATCGAGCATGTTTTCACTGCAGCAAGCAGGGACACTGGAAGAAGAACTGTAAGATATATCTTGCAAGTTTGAAGCAAGATGCTGGTGAAGAAGCATCAAAAGGTTTGTACATGATACAAACTAATTTATCATTGAGTTCTTCAGTTTCTGACTCATGGGTATTGGATACTGCATGTGGATCTCATATATGCAAGTCATTGCAGGACTACAAAGAGTTAGAAATTTGAAGAATGGTGACTTCAAGCTCTATGGCGCGAGTGGAGAAGCCATTTATGCTGAAGCTGTGGGCACCTATTTGTTGTTATTACCTTCTAGTAAGATATTGAATTAAAAAACTATTATTATATTCCAAATATTATTAGAAATATTATTTCTGTATCCTTGTTATTAGAACAAGGTTTTGAAATAAATGTAAAGAGTAATGGTTGCTCTTTCTTTTATTCTAATAAATTGTTTGGACATGGTTTGTTTAATAATGGTCTTCTAATTCTTTTGCTCAATGATAAAGTTTTGCTTGTTGATAACAAAAGAAAGAGAGAAGATGTAATGCCACTTATCTCTGGCATTGCCGATTAGGTCATATAAGTGAATCTAGGATAAGCAAGTTATACAATGATAACTTCTTTGATCCTTATGATTTTAAATCATTAGGAACTTGTGAATCCTGCCTCATGGAAAAATGACTAAGTCTTCGTTCACTGGACATGGAGAAAGGGCAACTGAGTTATTAGGTCTTACACACAGATGTATGTGGACCTATGACAACTCAAGCTAGAGGAGGATACTCTTATTTCATCAATTTCATTGACGATTTATCAAGGTTTGGACACGTGTATCTTATGAAACACAAGTCCGAAGCCTTTGATAAATTTAAGGAGTAT
>UESW01004114.1:907646-1018881 GCA_900491605.1 Calamus simplicifolius | reverse complement strand
AAAGTTGATTTCAACTTCTTTATTTCGGAGGGCTTTGCTATTGGGCGATTGTTGAAAGAAATGGGATGGGAGAAGGTCTGCTCTTTGGATATCCCTACCTACCTGCCCTAGTAAGAGAGTTTTATAATGATTTAAGTAGAGGAGAGGGAGGCTTAGTAAGTGTTGTAAGAGGAACAAAGGTAATCATCACAGCCGAATCCCTTGGTAATTTATTGGAAATGCCTACTGTTGGACTTGTTGAATATCATCATGAAGATAGAGGAGGAGCACTATCAAGGATGTTAGGGAGAGAAGTTTCTGAGTTTGAGGAAATCTTGGCAAATCAACTTAATTTGGAACTCAGATTACTTCACAATATCTGTGGAAGGATTCTATTTCCTAAAATCGGAAGGTTTGAATATGTCTCGGAGCGAGACGTTTTATTGATGGACTGCATACTCACTGGTAGACCTTTAAATCTTGCTGAAATGATGATAGGCTATATGGCGGAGGCAGCTACTAAGAAGAGATCTACATTGCCATATGGTATGGTTTTAACATTGGTATTCAGAAGCCAAGGTGTACTTATAATGGACAATGAGCCACTAAGAAAGTTAAGACATACAGATTACTATAGTGTCTCTACAATTCACCGAATGGGCTTTAGAAAAGAAAATGGAAACTGGATTAAAAGAGGACATGAGGCCAGAGCTGAAGAGGTTAGAGTTGAGGAAGTCAGAGGAGAAGACATTCCTGAACCATCTGCTGGACCTTCTTCTGCTGGACCATCTGCTGGACCCTCAGAAGCTGGACCTAGCTCTCAACTTCCACATCAGTCAGCAATGGCATCAGAAAGATTTTCTGAGGAGCAAATTGGTCAGCTCAGGCTTTACTGGCTGAGTATGACAGTGTAAGAACAAATGATATGTGTAAATTAAGAGAGGAGTTCAATCAATTAAAGGATGAGATTAATTCAAGACTTGACATGATTTTTTTTTCAATTAGCAATTCCGTCGAATCCTTTAGCACTGATCTTCATAAAATTTTTGAAAGGATGGAAGGCATTGCAGACGGTTCTGGAAAGTATCTTCATGCTACAAGTCAACTGAAGAAAGATATCGACCTTGCCGTCTCTCAAATTGAAGCATGTCTTGAAAGTTTTAAGAAGACCCAAAAAGATGATGTTATGGAAATGATTGGACATTTAAAGAAAATTGTGTATAAGCATATTTGATTTTGATTTCAATCCTAGGTTGTATCTTAGGATTTCTTGCTTTCTTTCTTAGCATGTATCTAGGATTTACATACTTAAATCTGTCATTTTAGAATACATGTAATGGATCTTGCTTTGGAATACAAATTACACTTTTATTACAAATTTTTTTTTGATTGAATGTCAATGAATGAAGTTTCCTATCTTTATTATTCGAACCAACATCCTCGCTCTGATAACATTCTTTATTGCTTTAAACTCACCTTATTGTTGATAACAAAAAAGGGGAGAGAAAAGTGTATATGCATAAAGAAAATAAAAAAAGAATATAAGAAAAGAAAAAAAAAAATTCTGAGAATTTTGAGGTATCTATCATAGGGGGAGCTATTCAATGCAGGGGGAGCTTAATAAATTTCTCCATATAAAAGTTAAATCATTTTGATTGATGTCAAGTTTTGTTTTTTTATTCATTTTGAATATTGGCATCAAATTCTCTATTAGAAAGTCTCTAAGCTTTAACAATGTCTATAATTCTCAATTCAAATGAATTTTTAATGCATATACTCAAAGTTTTTGTCATCATCAAAAAGGGGGAGATTGTTGACCCAATTGAGGATTTTGATGATTAACAAAACTATTTGAGTATAACATTTGATGTTACTAATGATTTTGATTAAGTTTTTCAGATTATAAGTCTATTTGATGATCAAAATCAAGAAGGAAAATCAAGTTCTGGTTTGAATCTAATGTCAAGGTAAGACTGCAGACATTAGAGTCGACACATGGAATCGCAGAGCCGACTCCGGAAAATGGCACAGACTTAGAGTCGACTCCGGGACTGTGAGAGCCGACTCTATCAGAAACAACAGAACGTTGGATTTTCAGGCCACGACTTAGAGTCGACTCCCAGACTGTTAGAGTCGACTCCAGAAGAATTTTGTGTCGACCCCAGAAAAGTCAGAGACGACTCCAGATCGAGCGGATTAAATTATTTCGAGTTAGAGCCGACTCCAGAAAAGCCAGAGCCGACTCCAGAATGTCAGACACGGCTCCAGAACTGTCAGAACGACTCTAAACTTTATCTTTATCTATTTTAATCCCAACGGCTATTGTTATTTATGGATCTAATCCTTTTCACTTGCTTCTAACGGATAGTTTCACACTATTTGTGGATTAATCGGATCTATAAGAAGAGGGTTGTTGCATTCATCCTATAGAGAAAAGAGAAAGAAAAGAGCAAAAAGAAAAGAATAGAACAAATCTTGAGATCATCAGAAAAGAAAAGGGAAAACCTGTAAGAAAGATCATACTCATTCCCCAAAAGAAGAGAAAGAGATTCCAAGCCTTTGCTGTTCTATTTAGAAGAAATCTCAAGAGAAGGAAGAAGCCCTAGTTTTTCCAATCTTCTGAGCCTCAAGAGCATATTCAAAGGAAGATCCATTCAAAGGAAGAGAAGGAAGAAGCCACCAAGATCTTCGAATCAGGCTTTGGTTCCTAATCTCTTATTATTGTTTCATTATTGTATATTTGCTCATTGAAGGAGCAGTTTGCTTTTGTAAAATCAAATACTGTTTGCTGGGTCAATCTGGTGATTGATTCAGTTGAGGCTGTTAGCCTTGTGCAAGCATTAGCTTGTGGTTTTAGGTTTTGTGCTGGTGAGCCTTGAAAACCAGCTGGGTTCGTTGTGCACCCGGGAAAACAACAAGTTCGAGTTGTGAGCTTGCAAAACAACTCTGCTGTAATCAGTTTGATTATAGTGTGGACCCAAGAGGTACTTGGGAGTGGACGTAGGTGTAGGTACACCGAACCACTATAAAATCTGTGTTTGCCCGTGATTGTCTCTTTATCTTCAACTCTCTATTTGTAGTTGCTTAGTTTTAATTTGTGTGAATCTAAGTTTTATTTCCGCTGGGGGTTATCTTTCAAAAGAGTTTAATTTTTGAAAATCCCAATTCACCCCCCCTCTTGGGTTGCTATCTGGACCAACAAACGGCGTGCACCAAATACAACCGCGGCTGCTAGACACGTGTAATGCCATATTGACAGATAGTGCAGATGCCTTCGGCGCGCACAGTGATGGTACGACAGCAATCTTTCGGAGCAGTAAGATGGGATTCGAACAGGTATAAAAACATGCGCCCGCACTGTAAGTAGGGATCCGAACTCTGGTTTTCTCGCTTTCTTTCTCCTAGCAAAACCCTAACTGTCTCAGCTCTCTTCCGCTAAGCGGTTCTTGTCTGATCCCAAGTAACTAACTTGAGCGTCGGAGGGTCCCCACCGAAGCATCCGGTCTTCGGGGACTTTTCTTGCAGGGGTCCGGAGAGAAGGACGTCCGTCTTCCCCGACGCTTGAAGAAGGTGACTTGGCGTCATCAGATTGGCGCGCCAGAAAGGGGGGGGAAAGAGAAAGATATCGAACCAGCAATCTGCATTTTCTCTCTCCAAGCTCTTGAAGCCATAGTGACGACCTGAATGAAGGGAGTTTCTACCAGTTGCGCAGGGGGGCAGCGCCGGGGCCGGTCCACCTGCGGAGGCCCCCCCAGCTCTCTCGGCCAGCATTCCGGAGCCACTGCACCCCCAGAAGGCTGGACCTTCCACTCCTCAGGTCGATGTCCCTGCACCTCCTCCGCAACAGTTCCAAGAAGATCGATTCACCACCCTGGCCACACAAGTCCAGTCTTTGGCGGCGGCTGTTCAAGGCCTGCAGCACCAACAGGCGGCCGCGCAGCAGCCGGAGCCAAATCCATCAGTCGCAGGGGTGGTGCAACCCAGCCAGCATTCCTCCCGAAGGAGATCGTCGGTGCCACGGAGCTTACAAGATTGAAGAGCTCGATGGGAAGCCGCTTCCTAGGACATGGAATGCAAACAACCTTCGTCGGTACTATCAGTAATGCATTCCTCCTCTCACATCAAATACCGTGCCTGTATTCTTTTGGGCTTTCGCCCCTCATTTTATATTAACAAATTTCAATTTTAGCTCCTGAGTTCTTTTTACCTAAAGCCTTGGGCCAGCTAGGCATGAAACCCGACACCCGTCGGCACCTAAAGCCCCGGGCCAGCCAGGCATGAAGCCCGACACCCATCGGCACCTAAAGCCCTAGGCCAGCCAGGCATAAAGCCCGACACCCGTCGGCACCCAAAGCCCTGGGCCAGCCAGGCATAAAGCCCTGCACCAGCCAGGCATAAAGCCCAACACCTGTCGGCACCTAAAGCCCTGGGCCAGCCAAGCATAAAGCCCTGGACCAGCCAGGCATAAAGCTTGACACCCATCAGCACATAAAGCCCTGCACCAGCCAGGCATAAAGCTCGACACCCATCGGCATCCAAAGCCCTGGGCCAGTTAGGCATAAAGCCCGACACCCGTCGGTACCAAAAGCCCTAGGCCAGCCAGGCATAAATCCCTGAGCCAGCCAGGCATAAAGCCCGACACCCGTCGGCACATAAAGCCCTGCACCAGCCAGGCATAAAGCCCGACACCCATCAGTACCTAAAGCCCTGGGCCAGCCAGGCATAAAGCCCGACACCCGTCGGCACCAAAAGCCCTGGGCCAGCCAGGCATAAAGCCCGACACCCGTCGGCACCCAAAGCCCTGGGCCAGTCAGGCATAAAGCCCTGCACCAGCCAGGCATAAAGCCCGACGATCGACGGCACCTAAAGCCCTGGGCCAGCCAGACATAAAGCTCGACACCCATCGGCACGTAAAGCCCTGCACCAACCAGGCATAAAGCCCGACACCCGTCAGCACATAAAGCCCTACACCAGCCAGGCATAAAGCCCAACACCCGTTGGCACATAAAGCCGACACCCGACGGCACATAAAGCCGACACCCGACGGCACATAAAGCCTGACGACCGACGGCACTTAAAGTCCTGGACCGGCCAGACCAATTCCGACCCCCGTCGGCACCAAAAGCTACGTGCCTACCTGGCGCAAGGCCCGACATACCCCTTGCAGAGCGGTGCGCCATCGGTCCTGAGGAACCCGCCTACCTCAACCTCCAACGACCGGCGCTTCAACCCCAAGAAACCTATCCTTCCTGGCCCCAAGTTTCGGTCCTAAATGGCTAAGATGGAATAGCTCGTATGAGTTGAGAGTTATCCCCTGGCACTAGTGGGACTAATGGGACCAAGGGGCCGCGCATTGTTAACCAACGAATTCAGGGTAAGAGTCGCAAATAGACAATTCATTTTGGAGAAGAAAAGTATTTCATTAATTTGAAGGGATTACAAAATGCCGACGTCGTCGGACTTGCAAAAATAAAAATACAAGCTCACGGTTCTGCTAGAGCGGGCTCATCATCGGAAGAGGCCGAATCTGAGAAGTGATCTGGCTCGATTTCCAGGGTTTGGGGAATGTTCAAGTCCCTGGCAATTTTCTCCTTCCCGTGCTGGAATCCTTGAAGGAACACCGTCGCCGAGGCTTCTGCCAAATCATCTGTAAAGCGCTCGGACGCTTTATACTCCTCTATAATTTCGGCGGTCCTGGCCACGATGGAAGCTTCCACCTCAGCGGCCCGAGCCCTCTCCTCCGCAGCCCTCTCGGCCTCCCGGGCACGGCTCGCCTCCTTCCCGGATTGGCTTGCTTCTTCCTTCGCTGCCCGTGCCTCCTCCTCCGCGGCCTTTGCTTTCTCCTCAGCCGCAACCACCCGACCCTCGATCTCCTAGAGGGCCAGGGTCAGCTCAGAGATGTGTAGATCTCTGGCTATCACGGCATTCTCGGCCTCCGTCATTTGGTGGAGCGCCGCTCGTAGACGGTTGGCATCGGCCTCCGCTCGGCTCTTGGCGGCCCTGGTTTCACTAGCCCAGGCGCTTTTGGCCGATTCCAGTGCCTCCTCGACCACCTCCGCGCGGTGCTGGGCATCTTCAGCCTCCTTCTGCGCCTCGCGCAGAAGGGCCTTCCCACCGTGGATTGCCTCCCTGGCGGCCCTTAGGGAGTGCGCGAGCTGTATGAAAGTTCCAGGTTAGCAAAAAAAAAAGGAAGGAAAGAAAAAAGAAGAAAGGGAAATATAAAGGCAAAGGGCAGAAAGATCGCTTACCCTGACGACGGCCGCATAGAAATCCCGGAAGAATGTGCTCGCCTTCTGGTGACTGAGCTCCTCCAGGACCTCGGGCATGAAACCGAAGCAAGGACCCGTTTAGCTCAGCGACCATCGTTCAAGATGGAGTCCTGGGACGGCCCCGGCTTGGCCCTGCTCCATTCGGTTGTCTCGGCATTCTCCGGCTCGGCGTGCGGGCTGCTCCTAGGCATCCTCTCGGGGGTGGGCTTGCTGTCCTTGATGGCCCCTCTCCCCAGTCCCTGGCAGCCTCCGGTAGAGTCGGTTTGCCAGGGGTAGGAAGCTCTTCCGCCATTATGGGCTCCGCCGCTGCCGGCTCCTCTACGGCTGGCTCCTCTATTGGGACCCTCGCGGTCGCCGCCATCTCTGGCGGGGTGTTGGCTGTGAGATCAATTTCTGGAGCAGCCGGGGGGTCTTGTGGTGCCGGTGGTCAGGGAGCCCGAGCTATCGGGCGTTTCGGGGCTGGAGCTGCTGGCCTTCATTTGGCCCCTCCGGGCCCTCTTTTTGGAGACGGCCTTCAGGAGCTTCTGTGTCGGTATCTTCATGGCTGGACGACATCAATCGAAGTCAAAAAAAAAAAAGAGGAAAAGAGGGAGAAGCAGACAAAATTTTGGCTAAGTGTGGAAATGGCTTACCCCGGTGGGAAATAAGACCTGCTGACTGGAGGTTATCTTCTGTCAAGAGCAAGGTGTACCGAGGGACCTCGGCGGCTAGCTATTGACCCAATGCTTCCCGATCTTCAGGGTGGACGGTGGAGCTCGCGTTGCCTCGGAGGTCAGGGTCTCCCCACCAGGGCCTGATTTGGTCTAAGCCAGTGAAAAAGAATCGGGATTTCATCCCTTGATCGAAGAAGGAAGAAAAAGTTTAAGGACCCGATTGGGTCGGGGCTAGAACAACCACCAACCCTTCTGGGACCGGAGGATATAGAAGGACTAGAAAAGAGAGATTCGGGGGGTGATGCCAAGACGGTGACAGAGGATAACAAAGGCGCTAACGACTCGGTAGGAATTTGGGACCAATTGAGAAGGGGTCAAGGAGTAGTAGTCAAGAAGGTTGATGAAAAAGGAAGGAAAGGGTGGGCGGAGACCCACCTTTAGGCAAATCTCATACAAGGCCACCCGACCGGGTCGGGAGGAGACGACTCTATCGTCAGGAGTCGGCAGGAAAAGCTCGACGTCCTGGAGAATCTGGTAATGGGCCCGGATTTTTGTCAAATCCAGACTTGTTACCTGGCCCGGCGCCGGGTCACTAGTGGAGCCCCGTCGAGGGGCCGCCGGTCAGAGGCCGGCACCTCCTCGAGGGTGGAGGGGTCCCGAAGGAGGTATAGGAGAGGCACAATGCCTCTCAGAGGGAGAACGATTCTCCGAATCGTCCTCCGAGGTCCAAGATGGAGAACTCATGGGTAAAAGAAGAGATGGAGTCTAGAATGGACAAAGAACTAACCTGAGGGAAGAAAAGCTAAACGCAGGATCCACAGGTTGCAGGGGAGACCAAGACGCAGGCTCAGAGGAAGACGATGATAGCAGCGGTGGTGAGGCCAGATTCAACCCCCCACTCGAGTTTTATCATGTTTTCAAATTATCCCGCCTCATCTCATCAGCCACATGGACCCCCACCATAGGCTGGTTCGCCTCGATGGTTGCCCAGCGCACGATATGGTACGCCTCCGGCCAATGATGGGACTCCGCTGATGTCACCGCTATAAGAGGTAATGATGATGCAGCTTTCCACGTGGACTTCGAAGGGGCTAACCTCGCCTCGAGGTCGATCGTGGCGGGCTCAGTGTATGGAAGCGGCCACCTTTTCACATTCCCCATGTAGTCCGCAGAGAGATATGGACAGGGATCAGCCATGTGGGAGGCAGCACCCCTTTCGCCTTGCCAGTGGGGCCCGCTTTGCCTCAGGGGTGAGGGAGCATCTGATGTGGCTGATCCAGCGCCGTTAGAATAAAAGGTAACAGCAGCTAACGAAAGTCACAATATCTTGACCCCGAGACCCCCCTCCGGTCTCGGGATGCACAAGCATTATCTCACCCCCGAGACCCCCTCCGGTCTCGGGGTGAGATCACCATATCTCGACCTCGAGAACACCCCCGGTCTCTGGGTGCACCAGCATCATCTCACCCCTGAGACCCCCTCCGGTCTCGGGGTGAGATCACCATATCTTAACCTCGAGACCCCCCTCTGGTTTCGGGGTGCACCAGCATCATCTCACCCCTGAGACCCCCTCCGGTCTTGGGGTGAGATCACCATATCTCGACCCCGAGACCTCCCTCCGGTCTCGGAGTGCACCAGCATCATCTCATCCCCGAGACCCCCTCCGGTCTCGGAGTGAGATCACCATATCTCGACCCCGAGACCCCCCTCCAGTCTCGGGGTGCACCAACATCATCTCACCCCAAGACCCCCTCCGGTCTCGGAGTGAGATCACCATATCTCAACCCCGAGACCCCCCCTCCGGTCTCGGGGTGCACCAGCACCATCTCACCCCTGAGACCTCCTCCGGTTTCGGGTGAGGTCACTATATCTTCACTTCGAGACCCCCTCCGGTCTCGGGGTGCGCGGGCGTCATCAGCGATTAGCACGCGGACCAGCCTTCAAACCAAATGATAGCTCCGGGCCACCTGGCGCGCCCACGTGACTCTCCGTGCGCCCGTGGCTGCTTGCGGCCATGCCTCATAACGGCGTATGGTGCACTGTATGTTCCTGTGCGTGACTGTGCCCCGTTACGGAGTACAATTCACTACCACTTGCAACTGTGCACGGTCATGTCAAGCAACGGCGCACACCAAATACAACCGCGGCTGCTAGACACATGTAATGCCATATTGACAGGTAGCGCGGGACGCCTCCGGCGCGCACAGTGATGGTACGATAGCAATCTTCCGGAGCAGTAAGATGGGATATTCGGATAGGTATAAAAATATGCGCCCGCACTGTAAGTAGGGATCTGAACTCTGGTTTTCTAGCTTTCTTCCTTCTAGCAAAATCCTAACTGTCTTAGCTCTCTTCCGCTGAGCGGTTCTTGTTTGATTCCAAGTAACTAACTTGAGCGTCGGAGGGTCCCCACCGAAGCATCCGATCTCCGGGGACTTTTCTTGCAGGGATCCGAAGAGAAGGACGTCTGTCTTCCCCGACGCTTGAAGAAGATGACTTGACGTCATCACAAATGATTGCTAAATGAGCAAGCTAAATACAAGCAAACATGATCTTTTCGCAAATGGCTCGTTTGCTTACTAGCCCTAGCCATGGGCAAGCATTGGTACACAGCCTAACAAGACCGAGATTGATCCCAAATTTTTAACTTGAAATCCCGACACAGCTTGAAAGAAAAGGGTCAGGGATAGATTTTTAGTTCAAAATTGGAGTCGGTCAAAATCCAAATCAAGTTGGACTCAAGCTGGCCTACATGATAGTAAGAAGCCTGATCGTCATATAAAGGTCCAATCCAGCCTCACCATCAAGCCTAAACTTTTCAATCGAGTCTGACCCAGTCTGAATAGGTCAATCCCAGGCCCACTATCAGGCCTAAATTTCTTTCTTTAATTAGAAGTAGGTTGGCTACAATTTTAATTTTATTAACAGGCCAATCCTAAACACCCATCAGGCCAACTTGTTGTCATCTATTTTTCAAATAAATCTATTATTATGATGAAATAAATGAAATGTTGGCTGGACTTGGTCAGACCATTTCATTTTTTTAAGGTCCAATCGGATTTTTTGATCAAGCATAATTTTTTTATGTAAGCTGACTCACAGGTTTATTTTTAGCATCCAAACGAACCAATTTTTGGGCATAAAAAAAGACTTTGTGCACAATGCCCAGTGCGGCGGATAACCCGTGACCATTTCTTCCTTGGACCCAACCTGGCTAAAGTTTGGTTGGGCTCGCGCCCTTCGACCTGTTTCAGACTGGGCCTTCCTGGAGTAAGCTTTGGAATCCAGGCTTGCGAGCTTAGGCTTGTTTTTAGCCAATGGACAGCTTTAGGCCCATAACAAAAAGGTTTTTTTTTTCCTTTTTTTTTCTTTTTGGTTTTTGTGGTAACAAAGAAAGATGACGGTAGGAGTTCGAAAGATGACGGTAGGAGTTCAACGCTTGTCAAAGGAGAATCCCTGTGCATTAGCCTCTAAGATAGTAAGGTACACTCTAGTTGAGGAGATAAAATAGATGTCCTTCTCAAATAGAAAGCAGACTGCATAGATGCGTTGCTAAATGCTAATCCTCTCTCCTAGCTGCGGGCCTTTTCGAGGCAAAAGTTGACCAAGAAGTAAAAAGAAAGTTTGGGACATGCTAGTTGCAATCATGGGTTGTCTTGCACCACGAGGGCCATCAAGTCCAACATGACTGCCCTGAAAAGCTTCCAGGAGTTGGCCTTCATGGCCACCAGCAAAGATGGAGGTATCTCTGGTCTCCTTTTTCTCCTTCTCCCTTCCTAAGTTTTTTCTTCTTTTTCCTTCTTTCTTTCTTTCCTTTCTTTTTTTTTTTTTCTTCTTCTTCTTCTTTTAGGTAGAAATCATCCTTTCCTTATTTTTTGTCTTTTTCATTGTCACAAGGTCAAGTTTCTACTCTCTTTCTATTAAGAAGGAGGAGGAGGAGGAGGAGGAGTTGCCTTACTTGAGTCTGGCTCTCTTATATGCAATCAAATCAAATTCAACCAAAGTTATACTGACTTTTTTCTTTGTTTCTTATTAGAGAAAAACCTCTTTTTTGCTTGTTTGACTCCGCAGTCAAGGGAGCTTCTATTTGCACCATAAAAATTGCTCAATATATTATTCAATTTTTTTTAAAAAAATAATTTCTAAACTATCATTAAAACCCTCACTCTTTCTTCGGCTTTCCTCTTCTTCTTCGTTCGCTCCGATAGCTTCTCGGCTTTTTCCTCCTTCTCCGTTCATTTCGGTAGTCCCTTCCCTTCGGGTTCGCTCCGGCGTCCCTCTGGCTTCCCCCTTCTTCCTTCAATTCGCTCCGGCACCATTATGGCTTTCCTTTCCCCCTCTCCTTCGATTCGCTCCGGTAGCCCCTTCTTTTCGGCTTCCTTTCCTTTCTTATTTGCTCTGGTAGATCCCTTCTCAGTTTGCTTCGACAATCTCCCGAGCTTCCTTTTCCTGAAGGAGAGGGGAGAGAGGGGCTACCAGAGCAGAATGTACGAAGAAAGGGGGAGAGAGTTTTAAGAGTATTTTAAAAATTATTTTTTTAAAAAAAAATTAAAAATATACTGAGCAATTTTTACTGTGCAAATAGAAGTTCCCAGTCAGGGCTACAAAAGGATATAATAAAAACAATAATTTACATGGGCGTGGCAGCTAGAGCTGTGAAAAGGTATCTACTTTGCCATGCTAGTGTTAACAAACTTATAAAGTTTATCAGAACTTGATAGGATCTCTGCTCGCTCCTTCAGTAGCTTTCATGAAACCGATCAGTGGCGTCAAGCATCATGTTCTGGAACCAATTATTATGCTCGAGTTGCAGACTACTGGGAGTAGCTCCGAACTCAAAAATCCCCCCATTTTGATGCTCTGAGCTCAAGCTCTCCTGATGACCGGAACTCCAAGGGGAGGAACCTATCACACCAGTACTCAAAGGATCATCTGTAAAAAAAGCACTATATATTAGACGAGCCCATTCCAACTTCAGAAAGGAAAAAAAAAAAAAATGGAGAAAAGGGAAGAACTAGCTAGGCATCTACTTGATGGTAGAGAAGTTTTTGCACTGAATGAAGTCCCATCAGCTTTCTCCAATCTATGACAATTCTCGTAAGCTTCCAGGATCAGCTGCTGGAAATCAGCCTTAAAAAGGGAAGAAGAAAAACAGAGACGTAAATTAAAATGCAATGCATGCATAACTATGGAGGCCAGAAGCAACGATTTCTGAATTGAATCCTTACTATCTGGTGTTGGCTGAGCTGCTGAGAGGTCAATATATCGCCATCAATCATCATTCCTACAACATCGCAGATGGGGTTCATGATGACAGTGTAGGATTGCCTGCGATACAAGTACAGATCTTCTCCCATGGTGCAGGTTCTTGCATGATTTATAGATTTTTCCCATTGCCGTTCTGACATCCCTGGGCCCAGTATCTGATTATAATAGAAGGTGGGTGTCATATGGAAATGAAGATCTTACGATGTTGGGGAGTTTCAATTAGAATCGTGCTTACACTACGGAGGTGGCGAGGGTTGATGAGCAATTTCCTCAAGAAATCTTGGACGGTTTCAATTCCTTCAGCAGCGAGCCTCCTGTCGAAAGCTCCATCCTTCCCTATGTTCTCTAGCCTCCAGACTTTGTCTCCAAGGGATGGTGGATAATGCTTCTTGTACGCTGAAACAAGTTTGCAAATACTATTTCAATATCATTACAGGAATCACCTATATATCACCTATACTGTTTCCATATTTATGAAACATTTTGATTGCTTTCTGTTGGTAGAATCCGTTTTAATTGCTTCCATGCATGGTCTAAGATGCATTATCGTTATATAATATGAAAAAAAGAAAGGCTACTTGATAGCAATAGTGTATTAATTAATGTGCGACTTCAAATCAAGCTGAATTTATGATGGACTTACACTCTCCCCGATGATCTTTAACTGCGAATCTTTCCGTCATTGCTTCTTTAATCCGTGGTCCTTCATAGCTTTCAGGAAAGACTCTTGCACCTATTCTAAAATTCCTGCTCCTTATCCAACTTGAATTGTCTGTAAACATGAGTTCCCCAATGTAAGCCATTCCATCTCGTAGTGTCAAAATGCGTTCCCCAACGAGTAATGGCCTCTTTCCTTCCCGTTCTTTGACGATTGCACTATTGAACTCATTACCGGTCCAATGCTCATGATTCCCAGAAGGAAAATCACCATCAAGGACCACTACTTCAATTTTGAGTGGGGTTGGTGATATTTCACCAGTTTGGGTGCCTATGAGTAGGATTTGAAGCGCGTTATTCTCCTTGTCCTCTATCTTGCTGCCAGTAAAGACTGGGAGTGAGAGTGGGTGAGCAAATTTGAGTTGCAAGCATGGTGATGACTCCACCTCTTCAATGCGAATCTGAGGAGATCTGAATAGGAACGAACACATATCATTATTTCATGTGTATATTAAATTGAAAAATGGGACAAAAATGGGGAAAAAATATCTAACTATGCCAATTATAATGATGGGCAAATTGATGTTTGATTCTTCAGTGGATCAAATTTTAACGTTTACTCTCCATGCATAGACTAACCATATAATGTTTAATCTTTGTGTACATAGTCTCTCACAGAACATGATAAACATAAGTATTATTGTATATTGAGAAGGATATAAAATTAAAGATACTTGATGTTATGAATTAATTAGATATTAGGTGGTTGGTCAACGAGAGCTAAACATTAAAATCTAATCCACTAAAGAGCTGAACATCGATTAGGCTTATGATGATTTTTTGAATCTCACCGATCTTTGTCCTTTGCAAGATCAACAGTAATTATGCTTAATATTATCGACTTATGGACAAAGTACTAAAAGAAGCTGCATATTTCCTACCTCTGTGGTGGATGCATAAGATGAAATAGCCCACGCTCCACCTCCTCATGCACCTGTATAAATACATCATGCTTGTTTTAATATAAAGAAGCTACAAAGTTGAAACTATAAACATCTATAATAAATCGAAATAAATTGCATATTATAGTCAGGTAAAGACAAGTTTAGAAAGATCCATATCTCGCTTGATTCATAATTCCACTCGGAGCACAAGGAGGATTTCCTTTAAGATATGCAATGATTTAAATTACATTAAATCTCGCGCTCGGGAATAACACTCATTAAACTATAATAAGAACACCCCCTTTCCTCTACCCCCCAGGTCAAAGCACCTTGCCTTCCGATTAATACTTCAAAAAAAGAAGAGGTCGTTGACCCATGAACAGAGCTATTGCAAGTCTACGTGAGAAAGCAAAGAAAATTTTATGCGTTCACCGCAAACAAAGAGAGGAAATAAGAACGAAATCATAAATTAAGCACGGCTAATAAAAGATTTCAACTTACCGCTCTCCGGAACAGCGGTTCTAATGCAAAGCAGACATTCTGTATGGATTTTGCCATCACTGCTTCCCTGATAACACTGTCAACAATAATAAAAAGAGTAAAGGGCAGGAAGTCAGGTGGAGTTGCACAGAATTTACCAGCAGTAAACATCAATCTAACCATAGTAATTAATAGATGAAAATCATCATAAGTATTGCATTTGATTTGGACCATGTAGGAGGAAGCATAAGAACTATATATGATAAAAACAAAACAAAGAAAAAAAAGAAAAGAAAAGAAGATCTCATCAAAAATAAGTTTGTCAGGATTCCTCATTACGATGCGAAGGAAGGCAAAGATCTCAGCCGGCTGGCCACGGGCTGGTCTGGATCTTTCTCAGGTTCTTCACGGGGCCTTCTAACTGCCATATTTGATGTATTCTTCCCTGGGAAAAGAGAGAAATTAAGTGGTTCGGTGGGCAGCAGGAGAGTAGGAGCTGAAGGCTTATAAGAGTAGGGGAAGGACTAAGGCCGGAGAAGGTTGGGAGGAGGAGAGGAGGTTGGCAAGGTCTTTAAAACGGCCGCAAGGGAAGCGTTGTTTTCCTTCTAAGAACCTTCTCGGAAGGTACTTGGAATGCGGGTGGAAGGATCGCTTGCCGGCGTGTGGTCCTCGGCGAGGAGTCCCAAAGAGGTCCTCTCCTCAGCGAGCAGACTTGCGTTTGCGTGACGCAATCCATTTGACGTCATGTCCCCTCGCTGATCAACTGCTCCCTGGGCGGTGAGGTGCGCGGGAATTTTTATTTGCACCACTCAAATTACTCGGTAAACCTCCGTTTTTTTAAAAAAATTAAATACTTAAAATGCCCTTAATGCTATGTTTGAATCGAGAAAAAAATGGAAGAAAAAAATTAAAATAAAAGAAAGTAAAAGAAAAAAAAAATAAAGAAAAATATTTTTTCTTCTTTTGTTTGGATGAATGAAAGGAAAATAGAGAGAAAAAAAATTGATAATTTATAATAATAATAAAGTTATTATTATAAATAATTAAAAATATATAATTTTTTTCTTAAAAGGTCAATATCGAAATAAAAAAATGAAAGAGACTTTTGAGTTTTCTCTCTGAAATCTCTTCTGTTTCGAAGAGAAAATTTTTACGTGGGCCCACCACTTTTTTTCCTATGTTTTCTCTTTAGTTTTTCTTTCCTCCCTACTTTTCTCTCCATCCAAACAAAGTAAACTTTATTTTCTTTTCTGTTTTCCCTCCTAGTTTTCTTTTCTCTCTAGTTTTCTCTCCATCCAAATAGAGGCTAAATCTTTCTTCACCATAAAAATTTTTCTCTGCACCCCCTTGCCAAACCCCCCTTCCACCCCTCCCCCGCTGGGTTTAACGCCAGCCAATGTCCATCTCTATTCAACTTAGTTCGTAGACGAATTTTTTTTCTTCTTTTTGTCTGCTTATGCCGTGGAAACACGACTTCATACAGCAAACAAACCCCTCCACCCACATCTCTTCATTCGGTGGGCCGAATGAAAAGCTCGGCCTCTCGTCCTTTTCACGTCTTTATGTTCGGCCTATCAAGGATAGATCGAATAAAAGTCTTCTGTTTGGCTTATCAAGACCAAATAGAGAATAGATCGGACAGAATGCCTTTGTTTGATCATGCCAGGCCGAACAGAGGGCTCATTAACGTTGCTACTGCCATCGCAACCGTAATCATCATTGCTGCTATCATCATCATTGTTGTCGGTAGAAAAAGAAAAGGGAAGAAGAGAGGAGGATGTTGGCCGGATGGGTTAAGAGAGATAGGTATGGAGAAAAATTTTTGCAGTAAAAAAAATTAAGAATAATTTAAAATTTTAAAATAATAAAAAAAATAAAGGATGCACACAGTTATTTGAGCGGTGCAAATAAAAGTTCCCGAGGTGCGCCTATCCCTGGTCCAAGGCGTAGTTTTTTTTTTTTTTTTTTTATTTAGTTTGAAAGCAGGGAGGCCCCTGATATTAAAGATGCCATCCCATCTTAGACCAGGACGATTCCGAACCGCGTTATCATTGGCTTATATTAGAGTAAGACAAACTTGTCAGTGTCGTGGGAGTTGGGATAAGCCACTCCCTATAGAATTTGTTCGGTCAAAGGAGGAATAAATTAGGACGGTTGGATTGGATGCGAGTTCTTGCGGACCATGAAAAAGTTAAATCAAAGATATTGGTATCTACTGATTTAAATAGATTATATATTTTAATTTTTGTTTGTGAATAAATGGTGTCATAGCGCGTAATGATTATATTTAGGCTAAAATATACTTCTCATTGTGATTCTTCCGCTCAAAATTTATTTTAATTTTTTAAATTATATTTTCAAAATATAATAGTTTTAACATTCTATCACATTGAATTAATTAAAATTAATAGAATATCTATTGCATCAGTAAATTGATCTTATGTAATGATGCATTAATTATTTCATCAAGTTAATTAATTAATTTTATATAATGAGACATCAAAAAATGTATTATTCTTAAAATATAAAAAAAGAATATAACGAGAGAAAGTTAAGAGCCAAAATAAATTTTAAATAAAAGTTCGAGGACCAAAGGTATATTTTGCTTTCATGTTTATTTTCTTTATGTGTTAGGATTTTGATAAGGAATAAGAAAAGGTGCTTGGATGTTATTTTAAAATAGATGGATGGAAAGATTTTTTTTAAATAAATTTGAATAAGTTTATACCATTCAAATCTCTATTATTTTATAATATAATAATATTATATAATAAAATAATATGATATAAAGAGAGAGAGTATATATTACAAGGTAAATTATATTGGTCCTACAGTGGCCTAAACTTTAATGTTTAGTTCTTATTGATTAGCCACGTAGCATCATATTAATCATATCAATTTTTTAAAAAAATTTATCCTTTTCACTTTGTGCATATATATATATATATATATATATATATATATATATATATATATATATATATATATAATCATCTTCTCACTGTATATAATTATTTTCTCATCACATGTGGTTATTTCTCACTTTACACAATTATCTTCATATTGTATACTATTATCTTCTTACTGCATATAATAAACATAAGTGTGTACATAGTTATTAAATAGTAAAAAGAATCAAAAATTTGAAAAAAATGATATTATGTATTTGGTGTTAAATGGCTAATCAATAGAGGCTAAGTATTAAAGTCTGATATATATATATATATATATATATAAAGGGCTAAACATCAATTTGATGTGTATTATATTGTGACCCATTATGCTATGGATACTTTGTTTGGGCTCTACAAATACATCCTAGTGACTTTACAAAAAAAATAATTTACACATCAAATACTTAATAGATATTTGCACTATGTATTTGCTGTAAATAAAATAAATACATTTAACTTTGTTTAAGCATGTGTGTGTGGAGTACATCATAAAGAACCATGCATAAAAGAAATTTTTGTTATTAATCAAGCCATTCTTACTGCCAAGTGCTTTCAATTCTGGTTGTAATCATCTCGATCCTGAGAGGAGAAGCAGGTATAGGATGGAAATGAGAGGGTTAACGCCTCATATAGTCAATAAAATAATGAAGAATGATCTTGTAGAATTTTCATTTCACACCTAGTTGTTGACCATTAATTAATTGCTAGTTTGAGGCAACTTAGGCTAAGTTAACTCGGATCAAACCTGACCTATTTTATAACTTGGGGCTGGTTGAACCAATTTTTGTGCAACCATGCATCGATTTAGGTTGAAAAACATCAACTCTTTTTCAAACTAGTCCAAGTTGGGTGCAAACCCACTTTATATGATACAGCGAGAATCGAACCCAAATGAACTCGAGCCTAATCCATACTCTTAATTTGTAGTATTCTGAACCCTGCCAAATTAATCTATAGTAAACCCATATCATTCCAAGTCCCCGAAACTACTGTAGCTTAAATCTTGCTAGAACCAGCCCAGCTCAGCCGTGGCATAATCTGGCCTAATATTTAATTCCAACTTAACTCTCCTCAAGTTGGAAATCTGGAAGTTGGATGGGATTGGATTTGGACGAGACTTTCTGGTGAGTTGCACTTATTAATTGCATGGCTTAGCAATCAACCGATATCCACTGGCCAAGCTGTACCCATGCGCTGAATTCAAACTGGGGCTGTGGCGGTGGAAGGGACGGTAGAATTGCTGTGAAAGTGGAGGACAATATTGCCGAGAGATGACGCTCTCGACCATCGCTTGCTTCCTCGAAGCTAAGCAGTGGACTTAGGAACTGAGCCTAATTAAAGTTCGGTAGACCCCAAGTCTGGAACCCCCCGACGTAAAGGCCTTATTATTCGTGAGTGTGATATCTGTGCGCCATATAATTAATTTTCTCGTGCTGCTTCCAAGAGAGACACTCAAGCCCCCCTAGCTTCTAGATATCTTTTTCCAAGTTCTCTTCCCTTCATGTTGCCAACTTTCATGGTAAGTGCATGTTTACCTGATAGCTAGCTATGACTTTCAAAGATTTTTTTCCAAGGAGCTGAGCTATTATTTTACGTAAGAGGCATTATATGAAGGACTTCAAAAATACTTTTCTTAAGCTAAAATCTCGTCCTCAAAAATCTCGCACCACTCACCAACATTATGGATGACAAATATCAGACTTAGTAGTGATGGTGCCCAATTACTTTGAGCTGACGTCCTTGAATATTGACTGGTACTCCGAAGAAGTTTCAGGATCCTTCTTTCGTCTTCAATGTCTGCAAGAAATTCCAAGGCTGGGTATTCTGGAAGGGACCCTTCAATGCTCAAGTTAGTGATCAGGACCACAGTAGTAGTTTGAGAAAGGTGGATTGTTAGAACTAAATGAGTCCTTGAGTTCTCCTTACCCTTACCTGTTTTTATTAATCTCTTCAGTTTGTCTGGCTTGCTCGCTGAGATCGGGATCTCATGATGTATTAGTACCTTTACAGACATAATATCAGAGCTGGTCGGATTAGATCCGCATCTTTTGATTCTGAATGATTGGCGCTTTACAGCAGATAATTACCTTTTGAGGCTTATTTAATCATGGTCATTAAATTCTACAATTGACTTTTTGGGCCTTAGTGGCTTTTCTGACCCAAGGTGATTGACACTCTATAGTAGATAATCACTTTTGAGGCTTATTTAGTCAGGGTTATTAAATTCTGCTAATGATTTTTTGGGCCTTAATGGCTTTTCTGACTCGAGGTGATTGACACTTTACAGCAGATAATCACCTTTTAATGCTTATTTAGCCAGGGTCATTAAATTCTGCTAATGATTTTTTGGGCCTTAGTAGCTTTTCTAACCCGAGGTGATTGGCACTTTACATTTTAATCACCTTTTGAAACTTATTTAGCAAAGGTCATTAATGTCGCTTGATGGGTCGTGACCTTTCGGGGATTATACTGAAACTGACAATTCCTATCTTATTAAACCCACAGGGATCAGTGATGGCGGCCTTGTCCATGCGAAGGCCAGGTCATTAAATTCTTCTAATGACTTTTTGGGCCTTAGTGACTTTTCTGACCCGAGGTGATTGGCACTTTACAGCAGATAATCACCTTTTGAGGCTTATTTAGCTGGAGTCATTAATATCGCCTGATGGGTCGTGACCTTTCGGGGATTATGTTAAAACTGATAATTCATGTCTTATTAAACCTATAGGGATCAAGGATGGCGGCCCTGTCCATGCGAAAGCCTACTTTGAAAGTTGTGATGAGGCATGAGGATAAGACAAAAAGGGGCATCAATACCTCTTTTGGTAGGCAAGGCTGCCTAGGAGCTGCCTTGAGGCCGGCTAGGGACCGCTTTCGTGGCCGAAGCCGCCTAGGAATCGCCTTGGGGCCACCTAGGGACCGCTTCCGTGGCCGGAGCCACCCAGGAACCATCTTGGGGCCGTCTAGGGACCGCTCCTGTGGCCGGGGCCGCTTAGGAACTGCCTTGGGGCCGCCAAGGGACCACTTCCGAGATCGGGGCCATCCAGGAACCGCCTTGGGGCCACCTAGGGACCGCTTCTATGACCGGAGCCGCCCAGGAACCGTCTTGGGGCCGCCTAGGGACCGCTCCTGTGACCGAGGCCGCTCAGAAATCGCCTTGGGGCCGCCTAGGGACCGCTTCTATGGCCGGGGCCGCCTAGGGACCGCTTCCATGGCCGGGGCTGCCTAGGAACCGCCTTGGGGCTGCCTAGGGACCGCTTCTATGGCCGGAGTCGCCCAGGAACCGTCTTGGGGCCGCCTAGGGACCGCTTCTATGGCCGGGGCCGCCTAGGGACCGCTTCCATGGCCGGGGCTGCCTAGGAACCGCCTTGGGGCCACCTAGGGACCGCTTCCATGGCCGGGGCTGCCTAGGAACCGCCTTGGGGCCACCTAGGGACCGCTTCCAAGGCCGGGACCGCCTAGGAACCGTCTTGGGGCCGCCTAGGGACCGCTCCTATGGTCGGGGCCATCTAGGAACTGTCTTGGGGCCGCCTAGGAACCGCTTTCGATGATTGATTACCACGTGACTTTTACTAGCCATATCACATGCTTTCGAGGATTTATTACCACGTGGCTTTTACTAGCTACATAGCATAGAATAAGAAGAATTTCCATCAAACTAGAAAATTTTAATATGTTTCTTTTTACAAGTCTTATTTTAGTTATCTTTAAGCCTCTGTTGGATGGAGAGAAAAGTATGGAGGAAAGAAAACTAGAGAAAAAAACGGGAGAGAAAATGAAATTTACCTTGTTTGGATGGAGAGAAAAGTAGGGAGGAAAAAAAACTAGAAGAAAAAATAAAGGAAAAAAAGTGAGAGGCCCCACATAAAAGTTTTCTTTCCGAAATTAAACTCAAAAGTGCTCTTTTATTTTTTTCATTTCGATATTGACGTTTTCAAAAAAAATTGATGCATTTTTTAATCATTTATAATAAGGGCATTATTGTTATTATAAATTATTAACTTTTTCTTCCTCTCTATTTTCCTTCCACCCATCCAAACAGAAGAAGAGAAAATATTTTCTCTCCACTTTTTCTTTTCTTCATTTTCTCTTCCTCCATTTTCTTTCCTCTCACTTTTCTCTCCATCCAAACAGAGTATAAATAAATTAACTTATAGTTAAAATTCTGATACTAATTTGCTTTGAAGTTTAACCAGCAGTGCAACTCTATAAATAGGTGTTAATTTCTTATATCCTTTTGAATCAATCAAGCTCAATAATAAAACTTAAAATTTCTTTCTTTTTTGGTTTGAAATAATTTCTAACTTGACATATTACAAAATTATAATTGTTCTTAGAGAGGCCGAAGGTGCTTAATCAAATACTCTCAAAAGTTAATGTGAGAGTTAACGTGAGATCAACAATTATCTTTTTCTATAATCCTACTTGTGTTATAGGCCAAGTATTTAATGCTTGCCTTGGCGATTCTTTTGTATATACCCCTCTCATATGTGAATATAAGATCTCCATCATGATGTAATGGGGTATACAAACACATTTCTAAGAACTAGGATTAATGGAAGCCTAGCCAATATGGCCGATATCCAAGTGAGAGAAGATCAAACCCAATTCTCTTATATCATCAAAAGATCATCAACTCTGCAGTCGGCACCCTGTGCACGATCACATTTGTCCAACAACTAGAATTGAAGCTTCATCTCTCATGCGTTCAATCCAAACTAAACAAATGCGAGCAAAATGCATCTCATCTACCATTATAAAGGTGTTTATGTATGAAACCAAGAGAATACAAGGGAAAGAATTCTAAAGTGCGGCTCTGTTTTCTTCTTGTGTTTCCTGAACTTCGGGCAGAACAATCCCCACGACACTACTTAAATCCATACGTATTGCCTCAGAAGGTTTGCTCAATATTGCAAAAATATCAGGAGCCAATCAGGCTGTCTTCATGATCTCATGAAGCTTGCAGCCAAACAAGAAAGTGGATAGATCTTGCCTGCTACTCCTGAACATTTGAAGGATCGTATCATTCCTACAGTCCTTCAAAGTATAGAGTGGCTGATAGAGCCACGGATTACGCGGCTTCCTTTATGATGAAACATTTTAACGCAATATGCTGGAAATCTATTGCCTCCTGTGACCCCTCAGTAGAAGTAGAATTAAGGACTGTGTAAAATGCCCTGTTATTCTTTTTATTTAAAAAAAAAAAGAAGACCATGCCACGTTCAACCTTGACTCGGATATTTTATTTCATAACCAAAATTACACATGTAGTGCAGGAATTACAAATTGAGTAGGACCTGTGTCTGAAAACCGTATGAGACGACAGTTTGGACCTGTGTCTGAAAACCTATTTTGGACCCAAGATCACAGGTCAATGTCTTCAAGTAGAATCATGTTAGGCATACGTTCTCAGCGTATATTACATGCCGTGGAAGGATAATTTTCACCGCTGAGCTAGAAAGCTACACCCTCCATCAGGAGTTTTGAAAGTGGACATGAACCCGGACATGCAAACCATCTCTGTCACGAGTTCTGGAAGAGACTATACTTTGACCAGTGGACTGGACGAGAACCCATGCTTGCAAAGTTGAATAGTTTTCAAATGACTTCTCTGCTGTGGAAGAAAGAAAATATGATCAGCCGAACCAACAAACCTCACGCTGAGTTTGATTAAGGGATAATGAAAACAGAAAAGTTTCGATTATAATGGCCTAACAGCTCTCTGCTTGTTCGCCAGCAATTTGTGCCATAAGTACATCAGAAGTCCATTTTAAAACCCCTACTACTTTTTAAGAAAGCATTTTTGGCTTTCATGTGATTATAATTCACAACAAATAGGTCATGTTTAAAACAAGATCACATAAATAACAGATGAGACACATACGCACCATGTATGTATGCATTGAGATGCTGCGCAATAATAGTATGATTTCATCCTTCGCTGTGTGGTCCAAACAATAAAAATATGACCAGATCTCAAATATATCAGTTAAATGATGCATCCAGTTATGAACTTTAAGCTAAGTTGCAGCTTAAGAAATGCTTTGTTCAACTGAAGGTGCATGCCTAGTCCCAAAATTCTCCATAACACAGTCTTGGGCTGGCAATGAAGTAACAAAAACTATGGAAAAGTCTTGCTGCACTGCCCTCCGGTGCAGCAAGCGCGCGGATTGGCCGTGCACTCATGCCACTGCTCATGCGATGCATGCTAAGACTCATTGCATCTCGGCAGGCATGGTGACATGAGCGCGTGGCCAATCTGTGCGTTTGATGCGCGGGCGGTGCAGCAAGTCTTTTCCCAAAAACCATTTCAACTCATTTTCCAAGAAAATACTGACGTCCAGTTGTAACCATCTTACACAAATATCTGACAAAAATAATCTGCCAACCAAGAAGAGGAAGCAAGAATTTTGATGGGTAAAAATTTAAACTGCATGTGCGAAGCAGCTAGCAATTTTTGAAAAATATATACATAAAACATTCTAGCTGCAGCATCTGGCTAAAAATGTTACTTAAAAGTAAGAATGATTAAAAGAATAGCCAACCAATCTTCCCACTGCCATGATTTCAAAGGCTTGCAGAATACAAAACCATAGAATTTTCTAAACCAAATTGTTATAGGAGGGACTAATAACAGGGCTTTGAAGATATTTTTGCAAATTAAAAAGTAATAAGCGCTTCAAATAAAAAGTAAATATTACCTAATCAACATATTTTACCACTAAACAAATGATCCTGGTCAGATGAGACTATTGCAACAAAATTTCATCTGGTCAAGAATCATTCATTACTTATACGGTCAGTACATGCATGTAAATACTTAATTATGGGGATCAATATATCCAATTATTTTCATAAGTAAAAATCTACCTTTTCATAAATTTCTTATTCTCAAAGAGCCTAATGCATTTAATTTTTTAAAAACATAATGAGGTACATAATTACTATAAAAAGTATATATTTTGTTTACTTATAAGTCAGTTGCATCATCCACAAGTATTTTTACTCCGGACTCAAGAATGAAAAGATGGCCCAAAATTGACACTAGTTAGTTGAACTTCACCAAAAGAAATGTAAAAATAAACTCACAATGACAATAAACTGAAATAAAACCAAAGATGGCCCCAAAATCATAATCTTATCAATATATTGTGAACAACAGTAATACATAGAGTCAATTTTGGCCAAGACTGGATAATATGGCTCAAACTAGACAGCAACCAAATAGTTTTGGCTAAAACTGGTCAAAATCAAAAATTTAAATCAAATAAGCATAGATCTCTTTTGAGGTTTTAGCTGAAACTTCAGTCCTTCAGTTTGATGAAACAGACACTTGGATGGCATATTTCATGCATGTCAAACAACAATGGGTGCCAATGAAGTTAGTAAGTGATTTCATATGCAAACAGAAAGAAAAAATTAAATGAGAAGGAGAACTTCACATCGGACCAAAAATGTAGCTAGTACAAAAAAGAGGAGGTATAAAAGGGGCCCTTCACATTATCATGTTCAGGAAGCATCATATGTTTGCCGTTAAGTGTCTGAGTGCAACCAATATTTTTTCCCTTAGATTTTATCAAGAAGGTAGACTTGCCATAATAAGAACTGAAAGCAATACCTCTTCTAGTTGAATCCAAACCAAATGTTTTAAATACTAGCATATTGGTCTGTACTGGGGATACGATACCAGCAGGGAAATAACACCCAGTACACCCATCTATACCAAGAGTTGATGCAAAGAAATGTACTATATTCAACATTGCACTAGTTTCGTACCGGTATGGATACCAGAACTAGCACTTAAAACCTTGTTCCAGACAAAGATTCCCATTAAGTTCCAGTGTTTTTTGCATCCATTTGTGCAATGTTAATAAAAATTATATGAGGGTTACATTTAAAGTACTCTTGCTTTTTAAATCCCAAAGTTTACCATTCGTATTGACTCTAATGGGATTTCATGTCTTTAAGAGTAGTCAGAAAAATATAATTAATTGGTCAAATCAAGCTTTACATTTTCAAAACAGGAACACAGACTGACTGGTTATTTATATTTGGTGAAAAATCCATTATGTATACATTGCATACAACCATCTGAATTTCATTTTGCCTTTTGCTAAAACAATTCTATTGTTGCTGTTTTGCCTCCAACATTTGTCTCCTGGTTCTTTTGAAAACACAAGGCATTATCAAGATGTCCTTCCTAAGTTTGAACAAGTTTAATATTCTTCACCTGGACAAAAAATAATTCCTTACCTGAATTTATGGCAGTTACAACAAAAGAATATAAGACAGCAGCATTTCATGGAGTATTTTAATGAGATTTATTCGATAAGATAGTAACAGAATTCAAACCTAAAACAATTTCATGCAATACAAGGATACAAAAGAAGATATGCACCACACAAAAGAAGGAGACGGAAGCTACGAACCAGAGCTTTGCAAGAAGGGCAATAAACATTAGTGCATCATATCATACAAAATCCTCCAAAACTGTGACTGGATAAGCAATAACCAAACAAACTAAAACCAATCACAAAAGGAAATCTTGGATGACTGGTGCCTGAGGAACCACATTTAGAGGAGCCTCCCCTCTTTGCCTATGCTTATGTGTTTCATGACAATGACTACTCCTTGTTGAGTTCCTACGCCTTTTCTCCTCATTCTTCTGAGGGCTTCTATGTCTTTCTTTATCATGATTATGATGTTTACTTGTCCTAGAACTTTGAACTCCAAGGTTCTCTATCATTCAAATCAAAATTTTCTTTTGACTGAGAAACAGAGTCACTATTATCTGATACATCTTTGACCCTTCTTCGAGAAGCTCTGTCTAAACATCTTTTGTGATGATGATGGTTTGCCTTCTGATGACGCATGATCATCGGTCTTGAACGTCGGGAGAAGAGAGCCGCTTAATTCGCCGCTCCGCGCCTCATCGAGTGGCCTGCAAAAAGTCCCAAGACCGAAGGGGTGCTCCGATGGGGACCCTCCGACGCTAAATCAGTAATCTAGGTCACAGCTGAGAGAGAGCTCAGACGAGCTCTGAGAGAAAAATGAGGTCTCAGAAAGAGAAGAATCCCCTTCTGGGTATTAGGGTAGCGAGTGTATGAGTTTGCATACCTTGTTTCTGAGTGGACTTACCCTTTTATAGGGGGTTGACACCTGCACAACCACGTGGAGTTTCGTAAGGAAGGAATGTCCGCTGGGTTCGTGGGGTTGCATGAATTTGGGCTGATCGGTGGGTTCTATCCCATCGGAGAGGGAAAAATAGCGGTTGGTGGGCTACGTCCCATCAGTCAGCAGAGCTAATAGGTAGTTAGGTCTTGTCCCATCAGCGGCATGGCCAGTGAGTAGTTGGGCCTAGAGATGCCAGGCGGCGCGCGTCAGAAGAACGGCAGTGTGAACCGCCAGGACCGTTCTGGGATCGACTTGGGGCAGCCTTGACCCTCCTAAGGGCGCCGAGGCCGAGCAGACTGGCTCGACCGACCTGCAGATGCTGGGGCGGGGCTGGCCTGGGAAGGTTGTGGCCGACTTGGCCGACTCGGAGATGCCGGGGCCGAGCGGGGTCGACCAGGGAAGGTCGGTGCCGACTCGGCCGACTCGGAGATGCCGGGGCAGAGCGGGGCCGACCAGGGAAGGTCGGGGCCGACTTGGCCGACTCGGAGATGCCGAGGCCGAGCGGGGTCGACCAGGGAAGGTCGGTGCCGACTCGGCCGACTCGGAGATGCCGGGGCCGAACGGGGCCAACCAGGGAAGGTCGGTGCCGACTCGGCCGACTTGGAGATATCGGGGTCGAACGGGGCCGACCAGGGAAGGTCGGTGCCGACTCGATCGATTCGGAGATGCCGGGACCGAGCGGGGCCGAAGGGAACGGTGCCGACTCGGAGATGCCGGGGCCGAGCGAGGTCGATCAGGGAAGGTCGGCGCCGACTCGGCCGACTCGGAGATGTCGGGGCCGAGCAGGGCCGACCAAGGAAGGTTGGTGCCGACTCGGCCGACTCGGAGATGCAGGGAAGGTCGGTGCTGACCCGGCCGACTTGAAGATGCCTGGGCGGGCCACCTTAGAATTTTGATTTTGCCATAATCGCCCTCGTGGCTATGTCAGCCACATCACCTTCTTTGCTCCAAAGTACATCACGTATTGCACCAGATAGCAAATCGCCTCTTTTGATTCCTTCACTGTTGCCAAACTAGAGGTTGAGACTCCATCTCCTTCATCCAGGTTTACCACTACAGGGCATGGCTTTGTGTGCTTTACCTTTCTGGGAATCAATGATTGCTCAGTCATGAGCTTTACAGAGTCCTCAGTTGGCACATGGGTAATCATTCGATTCAGTCTCATCTTCCTTTGCGGGAAGGTAATACAATCTGTTGCCGCCGGGATCCGTCCTCCGACTCGGGCGCGGTCGATCCTCGGGGAGTGGGGTGCGGCGGACCTGCAAAACAGGAAGCCCTGCACACGGAAGGACACCGGGGGTGGTCCTCCGCGGAAGGCCCTCCGACGCTCAAGTCAGCGAGGAAGGAATCGGCGATCAACCAGACAATGAGGAGGTGGATCTCTCCGGGAGACCTCTCCAGGGGGGCGGTCAATCGGAGGCTCTGGTAAGGGCAGAGCACCGACGAGCTGCCGGAGAGAGAGAGAGGTAACCCTGGAGTTTTTTGTGTGTCAAGGGTTGCGTACCTGAGGTAATCTGCCAAACTCGTATTTATAGACTGTCACCTGGGGACTTGAGCGTCTTCTGGAAGGTACTGAAGTTGTTAAGATTCGGGGTAGACAGAATCAGGCCGTTGTGGGGCCGTTAGAATCCACGCCTTGTCCGTTAAGGGATCGACGACTGGGAGAGCCCCTCGATGTCTTGGGATCTGGGTGAGTAGACCTGGGGCGGTTATAATAGGTCTTAGGCCACGTCTTAATATGATCCCCTGCTTAGGTAGACTTGAGTTCTCCCGCGCCAGGTTCCGCGGAGGTGGACGTCGGGGCGTGGATCGCTAGGTAGCAGCGGGCTATGGGAGCCCGCCGAGCTGGGAAGCCCGGAAGAAGCCGCGGAGGCCCGGAAGAAGCCGAGCTAGGGAAGCCCGGAAGAGGCCGAGCTAGGGAAGCCCGGAAGAGGCCGAGCTAGGGAAGCCCGGAAGAGGCCGAGCTAGGCCCGGAAGAGGCCGAGCGGAAGGAGGCCGAGCTAGGGAAGCCCGGAAGCCGAACCACGGAGGCCCGGAAGCCGAGCCACGGAGGCCCGGAAGAGGCCGAGCTAGGGAAGCCCGGAAGAGGCCGAGCTAGGGAAGCCCGGAAGAGGCCGAGCTAGGGAAGCCCGGAAGAGCCGAACCACGGAGGCCCCCGAGGGAGCCCGGAAGAGGCCGAGCTAGGCCCGGAAGAGGCCGAGCTAGGGAAGCCCGGAAGAGGCCGAGCTAGGGAAGCCCGGAAGAGGCCGAGCTAGGCCGAGCTAGGGAGGCCCGGAAGAAACCGAAAGGAGGGGGTCAGCCTTAGCCGTCTTGCACGGATATCAATGCAATGACGATTTTACCCCCCAACACATGCCCCCCACTCCCTAGTTCGAAGCGTAGGTTCGGGCGTAGGGAGTATAAACTCAAGTGGCGCGCCCCGATGGGACGTTTTGGCTTAAACAACCCGTGCAATGATGCCTTAATTAATGCGGTAGGGCCGCCGTACCTCCGAAGGTGAGGCTTCTCCATTAGCGACGGTTGAGATCGTGCCGTGCCGTGAATCCCGATCGGTATGGGGGTATGTCGAGGCGATCCCGGACGCCTCGAATGGGGTGTTCCGCCTCCCCAGGGCGGTTTCTTGGCGGAGAAGCGAAGTGACAGCTGCCCTGCGCCTATATATATACGCGCACGTGTGCGTGTTGGTGGCGTCTTCTTTGTTTTCAGAAGAGCGTTGGCCTCTCATCCTCTTCAGCGTTCACCGTTTTTCGCTCAGGACTTCCTTCGACCGAGATGGCGATGAGCCCTGGAGACGTAGCCTCAGAAATCGTCGCTGGAGATTTGGGGAGGATTCACCAAAGGTATGGTCTGCCCATGGACGTGGTTTTGCGGGTGCCGGGGCTTGAAGACAGGGTCACCCGTGACTTGGAGTCTGGAGTATTCGTCTACGAGGACAGCTTTAAGGCGGGTCTTCGTTTCCCTCTCCATCCCTTGGTGAAGGAGATCATGACCCATTACAACATCTGTCCATCGATGGTGGCCCCAAACAGTTGGCGGAACATCGTTGGATTTATCTCGATGTGCCACCAGATCCAAATCGTTGCGACTCTCCCCCTTTTCGCACCTGTTATCACCTAACTCCCGGGCGGAAATCGGAGTGGACCTCCATCGGGCCCCGGAGGTCTTTTAATGTCATTGCGGATAAGCCCTCTTCCATCAAGGGGTGGAAGAGTCGATTTGTGATTGCGGAGGGGAACATCGGGTCCGATTTCCCTCGGCGATGGGGGGAAGTTGCGAAGGATGCGGAGACGCATCCGGCCCTATCGGTGCAGGAGGAGAGGGACCTGGACGTCCTTCGTAATGGACAGACGTTTTCGGCCAACGACTTGTTATCGGAGGGAGCTCTCTTTGCAGCCGGGCTCAGCCCTTTGGACCCTCAAGGTGAGTTTCTTTTCGCGTTGCGTATTTTTCCCGATTACTGCGTGTGGGTTTGATCATGTGAACTCCGGTTTGGCAGCCACGAGGTTGGCGTTGTCGAGCCTCTCCAAGAGGAAGAGAGGGAAGCGTCCTGGGGAAGGTAGTGGAGCGGACAGTGGCCGACCCAAAAAGAGGGGTCACACATCCGCAAAGAGCCCGCCGGACGCTGGAGCAGCCGCTACGGAGGCAGCCGCTACAGGGGCGCCTGGGGCGAAGGAGGATACGGGGAGGGCGGCCGTGGCGCCCGAACCTCTCGTTTTGGAGATTTCGGATAGTTCGGATGAGGCTCCGCTGGCTCATCTGACCGCGCCTCCCTTGAAGGAGGAACTCGTGACGTGTCCAGTGGAGGCGGTCGTAGTGGAGGGGTCCATCGCCCCCGTGGAGTCGCCACTGGCTCCAGCGGGAGAGGGGGAGGAGACAGCCGCAATGGAAGGAGTTCGGGAGGGGCCCCTGCTTGGTCTATCCGCTGGGGAATCCGGCAGCAGTGAGGTCGAGCCGCCCTCGATGGGCCAAGAGGCGGTTCAAACTGAGACCTCGGGGGAGCCCGCGGAGGGGCCGCAGGTGGCGGCTACTGGAGAGGGCGCACCAGTGGAGGGAGCGCAACAGAGTGGGGGTCCCGCGATCGGGGCCCCTTCGAGGAAGATTTTGGGGAGATTAGCGCTTGGGCTGGTCGAGCTATCTGAAGAGGCTCAAGCCAGGGCCCTGACGGAAGAAGCTGGGAGGCTGCAGGCCACTCAGCTGGGGATCGTCCAGGCCGGTCCCTCAGGTGGGGTCGGTCAACCCAGTGGCTCGGAGGCTAGCATCGACGAGGCGTTTTCCGCCATGATGAGGTCGGTCCTGCATCCGGGTGCGGGTCCATCGACGGACGAGTTCGCTGACCGGGGGTTGATAGATGCTGCATTCGGGCAGCAAGGTGTAGCTGAGGATATTCATCTCCTCCCCGCCATAGATAATACAACTTTGATAAAGATGACCCGGGACTATGCTTCGAAGGTGAGTCATTTTCCCAGCGTGTCGGATGTTACCCGATGGACTCCGTTGTGGGCGCTTACTCAATTTTTGCCTTTGTAGGGGGTTTTGCTTTCTCGGGCAATTGGCTGGCGCTTGAGTCTGGCGACAGGGGCCAGCGTCCAGGCCCGGAGGGAGAAAGTCGAGCTCCAGTCGCAGCTGAAAAAGTCTGAGCAGTTCGCGGAGCTCATGGACACGATGGATAGGAGCTCGAAGGCGGCCAGGGCGGCACACCAGGTTGCTGTGGACGAGGTGTCCAAGCTGAAGCATAGGGTGGAGGAGTTACAGGGACTCCTGGCGAAGAGCGATGACGCATGCCGGGAGTTGGCCAAAATCAAATCAAAACACTCCGCGGAGATGGTGGCGATGCGGCGGGACCACGGCGAGAGTCTGGGCCGATTGAGGAGAGAGGCCGACGACGAAAGAAAACGCCTGACGAGAATGTTGGGCGAGGTGGAGGAGACATTGAAAAAACGTAATGACGAAATCGCTGAATTGAAGGAGAACGTGAAGTGGCAACAAGGGATAATAAATCGAGTGAATGGCGAGTTATTGCAAGCTCGCGGGGAGATTGAAACCGGACGATCGAGGATCAGTACCCTGCAAGAGAGGGTGGAGTCGGTCGGCGCTGACAGGACGAGGGCCCGGAGTGAGGCTGAGGAGCTGGCCGGAAGGTTGGCCAGGCGAGAGGGGGAGGTATGCTTTTATTTCCCCTCATTTTTCTATTGGTCCCTATGATGCCGATTGTCCTTGACTTTTCCAGATGGCGAGGATGGGGTCGGAGATTCAGGCTCTCAAAAGTGCGTTTGCGTCCGCTCGCAGTAGGAGCTCGGAGCTCGAGATACGGTCTAGCGAGCTCGAGGGGCGAAACGCCATCCTGGAGGCCCAGGTGGCTGAGGCCGAGAAACGGGCCACTGAGGCCAACATGCAGCTCGCCATTCTTCAGGGGAGGCAAGATGCTATGAACGTAGATGCATTCCGTCACGGGATGGAAGAGTGTAAGCAGAGGATACTTAGCGGGCACCCGGAGTGGGACCTTTCTTTTCTGAGCATTGACGGCTCCGAAGACGGCGAATCCGCAGAAGAAGAAGATGAAGACGAATATGTCAGCGTTTCTGACGCCGAGCTTGGCGGCACCCCTGGTCCCAGCGAAGCCGTAGCCTCCGAGGGACAGTCACAAACCGCTACAGAGGAGGTGAAAACATCAGAGAAGGGCGAGCCTAGCCATGCACCTGCAGATGTGGCTGAGGGTACTCCCCAAACCGGTGGAGCTCCTGGCTCTTAGGGGCCGCTCATGTATCTTCCCCCTTTTAAACATTTGACATTTCTCAGTAAAAAGGGGTTTCCTGTTTTTATCTAAATGTTTTTCTTGCGTGACTTTGCCGTTGTCTGGTGTCGCCTCGATCGTAAGCGACCCGTGGCTTGTTGATGTCCTTGGGCCATTCTTAATTCGAAACCAGGAAAAATGGGCCGGTTTGGACCGACGAATCAAAGTGGATCGGTTATGATCGACGGGCGAAATAGGTCGGTTAAGGCCGACAAACGAAAATAGGTCGGCAAGGTCGAGAGATAAAAATGGGTCGGCAGGGGCCGACAGATGAAAATAGGTCGGCAGGGGCCGACAGACGAAAATAGGTCGGCAGGGGCCGACAGATGAAATAGTCGGCGGGCCGACGGATGAAAATAGGTCGGCAGGGGCCGAAGATGAAATAGGTCGGCAGGGGCCGACGGACGAAAATAGGTCGGCTTGGGCCGACAGATGAAAATAGGTCGGCAGGGGCCGACAGATGAAAATAGGTCGGCTTGGGCCGACGGACGAAAATAGGTCGGCTGGCCGGAAAATAGGTCGGCGAGGCCGGATGAAAATAGGTCGGCAGGGGCCGACGGACGAAAATAGGTCGGCTTGGGCCGACAGATGAAATAGGTCGGCAGGGGCGACAGATGAAAATAAGTCGGCTTGGGCCGACGGACGAAATAGGTCGGCAGGGGCCGGATGAAAATAGGTGGGCCGATATTTCTAGGAAAAATGTTGTGCCTTTGGTTTGGTAAAGTTTTTTAATTTCAAATTTCAATATTTGCTTCTACTTTTATACAGTCATCAAGGAAGACAAAAAAAAAAAAATTGCTTCTCATGTTGATTCTCTGAAACACTGACTTGATTCTGCTTTATAGGAACTCTGTCCTTTAGCGTTTTATGGAGAAAAGTGATGGTTGCAATGCCAAGCAGCAGTGATATGCTAGATATACTAAATGCATGGTATCCTAGTTTAGAATGTGTTTCTTCCAAGCTAATTGGTAAGTGATCTTCCTATGTTATACTTGTTTGCTTGTGCATCTCAGCGCATTTAACTGAGGCACTTGGTGTGTCCTGCAGAAACTTTTGAGAAAGCACACTCTTTTGCTTCGTATCGACTGGGAGGAATCCAGGATGTTAGTGTTGTATCAGCTGGTGCTTTCAATAGGTTCTCATTAAGGTATTCCCAATTGTTCATGACTTCATTGCCAATGTTATTGTTCATTTGCTGAAACCTTGGCATTTGTAGGGATCTTCTGAAATGGTGTAGGAGAATTGCTGGTCTAGATCTCAGTGTTTCTGGCATTGGTTTGTCAGTTAGTGATCGTCAAAATATATATCAAGAGGTGTATTTTTCTTCCTTTTTGTCAATGAGTTTAATCTAAGAATCTAACTTTCTTGTTAGATGCTTTCTTATTTATCGTAAGGCGTAACTTTTCTTATATTGTTCAGGCTGTTGATATCTTTGCGGCCTCCTTACCGTCTTCAGAAATCCGCTTATTGATGTTGAAAGCAATTGCTCGGATTTGGGAAATTCCAGAAAATGTGTATCCTCCTATCAAGCCTGTTTTTCAGGTATTTTGCTTTCTGATGGTGATAGTTATACTATTTCATTGTTGCCTGCTTTGCATTTAATGCCTCCTTTGTTTCAGACTCGACGGTCAGATTTACAAGTTGGAAGAGTTACTCTACAATGCACTCAGACTGCAGTAGGTTTATGGGCTTTACAGATATCTCTAGTTTGTGTTGTTTCTTCTGTTATATGTAATGTTGATCTATTTTTCTGCAGATTCTTCAGCCAAAGAGACCTTTTGTTGGTATTCGTAGTGCCTTAGATGTTCTTGAGAGGATAGCTTGTTCTGTGAAGTACAATGAACCTGTACTTCTGGTTGGTGAAACTGGTACTGGAAAGACTACACTTGTGCAGAATCTGGCTGTGAGGCTTGGCCAGCCACTCACCGTGATGGTATAAGCAAAAATTATTTTGTCATTATTATCGCTGGAAATGCTAAATTGCTAAAATTACATGGATACATTTTGATTGCAGAACTTGAGCCAGCAGAGTGATGTTGCTGATCTTTTGGGTGGATTCAAGCCTACAGATAAACGCTCAATTTGCATACATATTTATCATGAGTTTAAGGAATTGTTCTGTAAAACCTTTTCTAGAAAGGTATATCATTAAAAATATGCATCCAGCTAGGGTTTATTATTGCTAATAAGTAAGTTGTTTTTAATATAAAAAATTGTTTACTTGTTTGATGATTGCCTACCTTCTGCAAATAGGATAATGAAGCTCGGCTTCGTCATTGTGAGATATATGCACTAGAAAAGAACTGAAAAAAGCTACTACATGCTTTTCAAGAATCAGTTAGTCCGTTAAGAAACTTTATCGTGAAAAGGTTGATTCTGGCGATGGCTCAAAGAGAAAGGGGCCTTTATCTGGCTCAAAGAGAAAGAGGCCTTTATCTGAAGATGTTCGTCAAGATTGGGAGTCGTTTTCTTCGAGACTTGAAAATGCTCGTAAGCAAATTGGTTCCACTTCTGGCATGTCATTTACTTTTGTGGAGGGAGCTTTTATAAATGCTCTAAGAAATGGCCACTGGATCTTGCTTGATGAGATAAATCTTGCTCCACCAGAAACATTACAGAGAATAAGTGGTGTTTTGGATGGAGAAAAGGGTACACTTTGTTTGGCCGAAAGGGGGGATATTGATTATGTAGATCGCCATCCTTTGTTCCGCTTATTTGCCTGCATGAATCCAGCAACAGATGCTGGAAAGAGAGAACTGCCTTATTCTTTCAGGAGCAGGTTTACTGAATATTTTGTTGATGATGTATTGGATGATGAGAATCTGACTCTTTTTCTTAATCAATATATGGATGAGATAAACACTAGGGGTGATATGTCTAGCAGGATTGTTCGGTTTTACAAAGCTGCCAAAAAAGAGTCGGAGGAGAGGCTGCAGGATGGGGCTAACCAGAAGCCACAATTCAGTTTGAGATCCCTTGCCCATGCACTGGAATATACACAAAAGGCAGAGAAGAACTTTGGCTTCCAAAGAGCCCTTTATGATGGTTTTTGCATGTTCTTTCTTACTTTACTGGATGGTCCCAGTGCAAAAATTATGAACAACATGATAGTGTCTTGCTTGTTAGGTGGAACTGTGCCTTCCGGTGTTCCATTTGATGCTTATTTTCCTGAAAAATCAAAACTTGTAGAAGTTTCAGACTCTGCAACTTTCATGGAGAATTATGTTCTTACAAAAAGTGTTAAGGAGCATCTAAAGAACCTTGCCCGCGCTATCTATATTAAACGACACCCAGTTCTTCTACAGGGTCCCACATCTAGTGGCAAGACTAGCCTTGTTCAGTATCTTGCTTCAGTTACTGGTTATGAATTTGTCCGCATCAACAATCATGAACATACTGATTTGCAGGAGTATTTTGGCTCTTATATTGCTGATTCTTTGGGGAGACTCCAGTTTCAAGAGGGTGTATTGGTGAAGGCTGTACGCAAGGGACACTGGATTGTTTTGGATGAGTTAAATCTTGCTCCTTCAGATGTGTTGGAAGCTTTAAATCGGCTATTAGATGATAACAGGGAACTCTTTGTACCTGAACTTCAAGAAACAGTGTCTGCACACCCTGATTTTATGCTTTTGGCCACCCAAAATCCGCCTACATTATATGGTGGGCGCAAAATGTTGTCTCGAGCTTTTCGCAATCGTTTCTTGGAGATTCATGTTGATGAAATTCCAGAGGATGAGTTGACCACCATTTTGGAAAACAGATGCAAGATACCTGCGAGCTATGCTGCAAAAATGATTGAAGTTATGAAGGCTTTGCAGATGCACAGGCAAAATAGTAAAGTCTTTGCTGGAAAACATGGTTTCATCACCCCACGAGACTTGTTTCGATGGGCAAATCATTTCAGGATGTTTGGGAAATCATATGAAGATTTAGCAAAAGATGGATATCTTCTTCTTGCTGAAAGATTGAGAGATGAAAATGAGAAGAATGTTGTCCAAGAAACCCTGGAGCGGTGTCTTCCTGTGAAACTGATATTGGATGATTTGTACAAGGTGGTGCGTCAATTGTTCCTCCTCTATGGTTTCTGAAACATATTCTCTGATTTTATAAGCTGCTGTCTTTTTTTCTCTGTTGCACTTCTGATGTAATTCTAATTTGTTGGCCACACATGCTTCATGATAGTTTTGTCCAGCAAATTATTAAATAGTTGTTCTTTTGTTTTATTTGACATAATCTTGGATGTTTAAGGGTATGTAATACTTCTAATGATTTAAATGGAAACAAACTGATGCTTGTTTTTCAATAACAAGAAAAATTTGTAATGATCCTGTGGAACCAAAGAAAATGAACATATATATCATGCTATTTCTATTCTACATATTATAGCTGACTTGTATTGGTAATTTTTGAGCTTGTGGAATTGGTGTCATCTTGTTAAGTAAGGTGGTTTGCTTTTATGTCTTGGATGCTACCTTCCTTTCTTTTCTCCATGCTGAGAAATTTGTTTACTTTTTTTTGTGTTGATTAAAGACATACCCCAACCAGTATGGGATTAAGGTTTTGTTGTTATTGTTGTTGTTGAGTAAAGATATTGCTTCATTTATCAGGCAGCAGTGCGTTTTGAGGGGGCTAACTCTTTCATGTTTTATTTTCCTCCCTTTATTGCTTTGGTTGGTTTGACTTACTGATGGTTATTGCATATCTATTTCAATTAAACCATATGACCATAATGGGATAGTATTTATGCTGAATGATTTCTATGTTTGTGATTTTGGCCTAGGATGATTGTTGTTGTTGTTGTTGTTGGGGTTGTTATTGTTGTTGTTTTTTGTGCTTCTAGCCTAGCGATGATTATTTTTGCTGCATGTTCCTTGTTTGATTACATAAGGTTCTTATTTTGATGGATAACAATCTTATGTTAGATTCCTTTTTGAATGCAGGAAAGAGGCCAGGGTGATGCTGTTTTTGAGTTCTCTAGGCATCCAGGAGTGCAGGAGAACATTGGAAAGTGAGTCTGGCTTTGTCATCGCATATGTATTGCATTTGTTCTCTCTGGTGTTCTAAATTTGATCATCATATCTTGTTACTCTTTGTAGTATTACATGGACCAAAAGCATGTGGAGGTTATATTTTCTTGTGGAGCGTTGCTACAAGTTACGTGAGCCTGTTCTTCTTGTTGGTGAAACTGGTGGTGGGAAGACTACAGTTTGCCAGTTGTTGAGTATTGTTTTGAGGGCAAGATTGCACACTTTGAATTGCCATCAGTACACTGAGACTTCAGACTTCATTGGGGTGGGTTTATGTTTTATTCACAGTTTTCACATTTTCTAGATTTTCTTTGTATTCTTGTAAGTTTCCTTTTTGTTAATAGCTTGGCTACTAGTCCGATGATTCCAAAGTGCTTGTTGGTGTGACATCTTTTACTATCTTAACATGTTCTATTTTCTACCAGGGATTTTATCCAGTGCGAGATAGATCAAGACTAGTTATGGAATTCAAACATAACATTGAAAGGGTGAAGCAATCCAAAATTTTCCTTCACTTCGCAGGAGATGTTGTATGTGCTGTTTTACTTTGCTCCTGTATCTTTGGGTGATTGCAACAATTATAGCATCATGAATATCTCTTGTTGATATATTCTTCTCATGTCATGCAGGCATTATCTTCAGACACATCACAAGGTTCCATGACCATAAGTCAGCTAAATAAAATTCTTAATAATTACAAACAAAATGAATCCTTGCATCCTGGTACGACTCAACAAGATCTCGAGGCATTTGAACAAATTAAACTGGATCTGTTGCAGCTGCAGCAGAAGTGGCAGACCATATTCCTTTGGCAGGATGGACCACTTGTGCAAGCGATGAAGGATGGAGACCTTTTTCTTGTGGATGAAATTTCCTTGGCTGATGATAGTGTTCTTGAACGGCTGAACAGCGTTTTGGAACCAGAAAGGAAATTGGTGGGCATTTCCTCTATTAGGAAATAAATTTACTTCTAACAGATATAGGAGGCTGATCATCTTGTTTGGATTCTGTTTAATAACATGTGAATGATGATAGGACAAAACTTAGTATTCCATATCAGCAGGAGACTTTTCTCTTATTCTACTGACTTAATTTGACAAATTGCTGCCGTCAGAAGCAGGGGAAAACAGCTGAGCCTATTGGTGTTTGTTCTTTTTTAAAACTAACAATTCTATAGAAGACCGTCATTTCTTTTCTTGGAAATCTGGATTCTCTGTCTTGAAAGTTCAATGAAATCTATGTTCTGAGGGAGCTTGGTTAAGATAACTAATATCCATGAAGTTTCTCATTTGCTCATTCACTTCATTGTGTGAATACCTGTTAATGCAGTCTTGATTATTCACTGCTTATTTATGCATTATTTGGATAAAGAAATCTCAATATAGCTTTATTAGTCCTTACATTTGTCTTGTTGTATCTAGTCTTCCATATGTGAAGAAAACCTGCATTTATAAATGCAACTTGAAAAACTGTAAGTCCTTGGAAACATAATCCTCACATAAGAACATTTTGGTGTGTTGTGTAATTTCTATTGCATGTACGGGTTTACTAAATTTACAAATGGGTTGTTGGTTATCAGAATATTTTGGAAGTAGGTACAGTTTATTCTTTGCCTTTTTTATGTTTTTTATTTTTTTAATTGGTTGATTTCTCATGTTAATCTTTTCATATTTAAGCTCATGAAAGTTCACTGCTATTAACTTTTCATTTACAAAAGAAAAAGGACGTTCGCTTGTCTTCATTTAAATATTTTTGATCTTTTCATTTACAAAAGAAAAAGGATGTTTGCTCGTCTTCATTTGAATCTTTTTGATCATAAAACACCAGAAGTTTGTCTTTGTAACTTGCATATAACACATAAGCCTTGTCCAAACTACCCATTTAGTTTTTCTGTATCCTTGCATGCCATTAAGGTCTATTCCAACTGTTATGAGTGTTGCATTTTGTTTCCCTCAATATTGATTCTTTTCAGGACCTGCACATCCTTTTCAACCCTTGCACATGCCCAGGTATCTCAATTAAATCTCCATCATTTTTCCTTCAATTGAGCCAGCCTCTATGATCTATTTGCCATATGTGCTGACTTGGTGATTTTTCATTTTACCTTCCTTTTTTTTGTTGTGGCTTTGTTTTTTTGTTATTTTTTTGCGGAGAGGGGGGGGGAGGGGGGGTGCTTGCATGGTGGGGGTTGTCCACGTATGTCATTCATATTCTTTTGTTTTCATTCTACTGGTTTAGAGGGCAATTTATTTTGCTGCAAATATCAATTTGTCATTCAGCCATACTTGTTTAGCAATCAACAGTATGCCGTAGATATCCTATAACACTTCTTCATTTGTTTCAGCAATGATTTTCCTGTGATTAGTGAAGCAATATAGGCTTAGTCTTGACCCTTTTTACTGTAACTTAAAATTAAGTTGTTGAGCAACAACTCATTTTTAATCTTGTGACTTCCTAGATGGTGCCACAAACAATTATGCTGAATTTGGGCAAATTTCTTCTTTCCCAAAAATTACATCTTGTAATGTTGATTGCCCTGGCAGGGAACTGTCTCCTTAGTTCACCTTCCTATCATAATCTCAAATCGGTTCCTTGAGTTTGTGGTCGTTTTCTTTGCTTTTGGTCATCACTCTTGCCATAACATCACGATGTGCCAAAAATCTGAAAATGATTGTTTGTGCTTTTTTGTATGTTAACAGTATTTCTTATATAGGAGCACTACAAGATACTCTAATTCTGGCATGTTGATATGAATCTGTGGTACAGTTGTAACTAAAACTTATAATGTCTAAACATATTGTCAAGATCTCATGTTTGTTTCCCTTAAAAAAAGAAAAGGATCTCATGTTTGTTACACTTTCTCTAAAATCATATTATTGTTGGTTGGAATGCATTTTATTTGATCTGCAATCCACTTCTCTCCCAAATTCTAATTTTACTGTTATTGATAAGTTAGAACTTTGTGTTGAAAGTATTACAAATAAAAAAGATAAGAAGCTTAAGAGAAAAATGAAAGCGAGAGCAACCCAAGCAGTGGCGTACAAAGACATTCATGCATTCCACTTGGTTTTGACTGCAACAAGAAGCCTTGTCCTTGGGCCTTTTAAGCTTTTTCCTCTCATTTTCTTTTAGTGCACTTCTTTGTTATCCGTAGCTTTGACCTAAATTTTTAAACATTGTCTCATCATTTCATTGAGGTTTATTTACCGGCTGTTCCTTTCTCTCTCCTTGTCTGCTTCCAGCAGTTTTAGATTTAATGTTGTGTGATTCAAGATCATATTCTATCTATTGCTCTGATGTTCCAATTATTTTAAGAAGTCAGTTGTTTTAGCTGATTTAATTTCCGAGTGGAACTTGGACAGAGTGGAGGCTCTAATGTTGAGATTACTCTTCCTTAAAGAATATTTACATTTCCTTGATTATCAGCACTTATTAGTCTATCCTTTATTATACCTGTTTTGTTTCTCTACATTATCCCTTTCTATTGGAATTCCTTGGCTCTAATGTTGAGAGTACTCTTCCTTAAAGAGTATTTACATTTCCTGATTATCAGCACTTATTAGTCTATCCTTTATTATACCTGTTTTGTTTCTCAACATTATCTCTTTCTATTGGAATTCCTTGTCTTTGCTGCAATCTTCTTTAAGCTCATATGCTCTGATGTGAAGTCCGTAATGTGCCTACGCATGCTGTACTGTATTTTTACCATTGTTCGTTGCATCTGATAGTGATGAAAATATTAAAGATGCATCTTCAACTTCCATCACTGCACATAAAGGTGTAAACCATAAAAGCCTCAGGCTATTTAGAAAATCAATGATTAGTTGGTTCATAACAGGTGTTTCAATATAAGGACCTAGAGCTGATGCCATATTGGGCCTGTTGAACTCACTTGGCTAATTTTCTTGTATCTATTATAGTGCTTTTGGACTTTCATTTTGTTAGCTTGGATGATTTGTGAGGTGGATAATTGCTATCTTTATATTACAATTGTTAATCATGTGTTGTTGATTCTATGCTTTGGGGTTTGATGAAAATTTTAAAATGTCCTATGATTGTTCCTATCAAGTCCTTCTTTTACTGTATATTCTATTTGCTGACTTTCATCTAATCTGATTGCTATTTTTGTAGTCATTAGCCGAGAAAGGGGGTTCTGTTCTTGAGAAGATAACTGCACATCCTAACTTCTTCATTCTTGCAACAATGAATCCGGGAGGCGATTATGGAAAGAAGGAGCTATCTCCAGCACTGAGAAATCGATTTACTGAGATATGGGTTCCTCCCGTTAATGATTTTAATGAACTTAAGAGCATTGCCATTGAGAGGTATGTGCGTCATTTCCGTGCAGGGTACTTAACCTACGAACATGTGTATATGAGAACTGCCAATAGACAACACGTACCATGCCTTTCCCCACTTTGTATGTGAGCACTGCATGAATTGGATATAATGTCTACATCGCTATGGAGGTTGTGTGGCTTTTGCTGCATGTTGGTGGTTTTCATGTATATGTGTTTGTTGGTCTTTTTCCCTTTTTCTTTTTGTTTTTCTTATTCTTTTTTGACCAGAAAAGTTAGATGAATTTGTTTATCCCTTGATTCATGATACAGGTTCATTAAATCAGAACTCTTGTGCTTTGCAGATTATATATTAATGTTCTGGCAGGTATGTAACAATTTGTTTTGTTTCTTATTTTACTTTGAGATTGCATGAGTTGTTCATGCGATCAGCGTAATGTCTCGTTCAATGATGAGTGTTGGAGATACCTGTTCTGTAGTACTTGTTAAGCTTTTTAAATGTGTAGATGCGCTCCTTCATGAATACCGGAAGACTTGCTTACAATCAAGCTTTCATTTATTATTTAGTGTACTTTTACTGCACCTATTGGATGTATGGATAGAAGAACTTGTTTGAGGTCCAAGACCTAATCACCAGGCTGCAAGTTAGAAAGAACATTCGCTCTCTCAGTATGCCTGCAAGTTAGGGATGTTATCTTATTGTTTATTTGTCAGAAGTGTTTTTAATTATGTATTCTCACTTTAACTGCCTCCAGAAAAAAGATTCCATATGGCCTCATTGTTTATTCCTGTCCTCTTATTTTCCTATGATATAACAACCAGCTCTCTGTTTTCTGTTTCTGTAACAGTGGTTCAATCAATTGCAAATTGGGAGGACGCTCACAGTGAGAGATCTGTTGTCCTGGATTTCTTTTATAAATGTGACTGAGGGAAGTCTTGGATCTGAGTATGCATTTATACATGGGGCGTTTCTTGTTCTACTCGATGGCCTAAATTTGGGTATTTTCTCAACTATGAAATTTTAGTTTTATGTTTTTTAAATATCATAGACAAGCTTGTAGTTCTTGGTTATTTTCTTAGCTAGTGCCATTTTGATTCTTGGTTTTTTTTTGAGTAAGGGTTCCTGCATTATAGACGAGTGCGAGTAAAGAAATTAGTCCATAATAGTTAGCTTAGAGTAGCAACTTGGAACATAGGAACACTAACAAGTAAGGCAATAGAGATAGTGTACACTATGATTAGAAGTAAAGTAAATATAATATGCTTACAAGAGATTAAATAGATAGGTGAAAGATCTAGAGAAATAGAGAATACAGGATATAAATTATATTATACTGAAAAACATAAAAATAGAAATAGAGTAGGAATAATTGTAAACATGAATTTTAAGGAATATGTTGTTAAGGTGATTAGGAATGAAGACTGGATTATATTATTAAAACTTATAATTGAGAATAATATAATTAATATAATTAGTGCATATGCACAAGTAGGATTAGACCAATAAACTAAGATATAATTTTGGGAAGACATAAATGAAGTAATGCAAGAAATTCAAGGAGAAAAGATATATATATATATATATATATATATATATAGGAGATTTTAATGGATATATGGGTAAACAGAGGGATGGATATGAAACGGTACATTGATAAAATTTATGTATTATGGAGCAATAATTATTGTTAAATCAATAATAGGAGAAACTAGTTAGTTCTTAATTACTGTAGCTTTACATCAAGGATCTGCCTTAAGTTCATATATTTTTGCACTAGTTATGGATGAATTAACTAAATATATTCAAGATGATATCCTATGGTATATATTATTTGCAGACGATATAGTGTTGATTGATGGAACAAATTCTGGAGTAAATGCTAAGCTAAAGATTTGGAGATAGGCTTTATAATATAAAGGTTTCAAGATTAGTAGAACTAAAACTGAATACATGAAATGTAATTTTAGTGAAAGTAAAAATATAAATGAAGAGACAATGAAGACGGTAAGTTAATAGATACCAAGGAGTGAAAAATTTAGCTATTTAGGATTAATTATCCAATAAGAAGGTGAAATAGGTGAATATGTGAATCATAAAGCAGGATGGATTAAGTGGAGTGCTTCGGGAGTATTGTATGATTAAAGCGTCCCATTAAAATTGAAAGAAAAATTTTATAAAATTACTATTACGCCAGGGCAATACTAAGACAACATGTGAATAAATTAAGTGTAAAAAAAAATGCGAATGTTAAGATGGATATGTGGTTAAACTTTAAAAGATAGAATTAGAAATAAACATATACGAGAAATGATAGAAGTAGCTCCAATTGAAAATACAATGAGAGAAAATCGATTACGGTGGTTTGGATATATACAATGAAGACCTTTAGATGCTCCAGTTATAAATAATGATCTTTTAACAGTCCATAGTAATGGTAGAGAGACCTAAACTAATATGAACAGAAATAATTAAGAGAGATATAATTATTTGTAATTTGAGTGTCAACTTAGTCCTGAATAGAGGAGGGTGGAGGAAGCAGATTCATGTAGCCGATCCCATGGAGTTGGGAAAGTGGGAAAGGGCTTAGGTGAGTTGAGTTGAGTTGAGTTCTTTTTCTTTTCTTTTCTTTTTTTTTTTTTTTTTTGGTGGAAAAGGGTGCGAGCATGGGAGGTCTTCTTTTTTGCCCTAAAAAGCTAGCAGTTCTTGTATACCATGTAGTATTTCTTCTTTATATGTGAGTATATGACTTATGGGTATTCAATTGACCCTTCAACAGTGCATCATGACCAAGGAGTTCATGTTGGATTTATAATAGAGTAGAGTTATTTTATAAATTATAGTATACGTAGAGAATGATGATTCATCTGCTATATTTTAGTATCATAATTATTATTAGTGTTATAATGGTTCGTTCAAATGGCTCTGGTTAGACCCTTGCTTGTTCATCAAGCAATGTGGGATCACTGTTGCACCTCTCTGGTCAGAAAAAGAAATTCTAAACATGTTTCTACTGGAGTCTTTCTTTTGATCATTTTTATCTGCTAGTGCTATCCTGTACCAGCTTGTTTAGCTTGCATACATGGGTATTTCAACATTCAAATAATCTAGCTAATGTCCTACAGTTCAGGTTAATATTTGAAAAACCAGATTTTCAAAACTGATTGATTGTTTGGATGAACTGATGAAGTTAAAGAAAAGAAATCTAAGCTGCATTTTGTTGTGGAATAAGTTAACCAGAAGTAATAGGTTAATATACCTGTAATTCTCTTTGCTCTGAAACAAAATACTCCATCACATAGGGTGGAGTAGTTTACTACTAGATAGGTGGAAATTTTGCATTACAAAATGCATTGTGTTCTGCTGGCTTCTTTTATCACGTTTTTTCTTCTTTTGGTGTGGGATAATGTGGATATTATATGGTATTTGCTCTATTCTAGTCACATAAAATATTTGTACTTGGAAAGGAAAAAAGTGAACTTTTTGGTGCGTCCGTTAATCCTCTTTGGAGCCCTTGTAGGATTCTTTTGTGTAATGCGGCTTTGGTGCTCCTTGATGAAGGATGTGTGGCTCTATTCCAGTGATTCCTGCATTTTTTTTCTTTTTTTCTTTTATTTATAAGAGTGAACTGTGTGGATTGTACATATACATCTGGTATTCATATCTCTGATTTTCTATTATTCTGTACTTCTGTATGGTAATTATTGTTTCTTGAGTAGGAAGATTTGTCTGTCAATGGTTATTTATTTATTTTTAATTTTGTTGTGGATCGTATCTTAAATGCCACTGCATTCTTAGCTGTTAATGTTGCAATCTTAACTATGCAGGGACGGGTATATCCAAAAACGATGCTAAAATGTTGAGAGAGCTTTCTTTGTCTTTCCTTTTGAAAAAACTAAAGGTAATTAATTATGCTGTGCACTTTTGTTATTAATTTTTCTGGCCAAATCTCTGTTCATACAAGATGGGCCACCCAACTATGAAGAATGGATGTATACATGATGCACTGATACAATAGATATTCAAGGTTGAGATGCATATGGGACATGACAATAACTGAATGGATTTTTTTATATGTAAAATGAACTTGTAAAAACCATCAATTAAGCATATTGGATTATGTAAATCGCATAACTCATATTCCATGTACGATATCTAAAAGCTAAGTCTAATAAGTCATTTTCAAATCTATTTGAGTATAAACAATAACATCAATGTCACATATGCTAAAATTATCGATGCCTCATGCTCCTTATCAAGACGTAACTAGCACCCCTGCCCCTATAAATCCCCAAATGTTTTCGGGAAGCCTTTTAGATAATGACCCAAGGGTAATTGATGCATTTTGTTAATTTGAATGCAGGAGAATTAAATAGGTACTAGACACGTATGCTAACCATATTTGATGCTATATATGTAGTAGGTATACGCATGGCTTGCATAATAAAGTGTAAATTTGCCATAGCTACTCATGTTATTTGTCGCAAACTGCAATTGATGCCTAGAAATGTAAGTTTTGTTAGCAGCTCTTAGGTCTCTATATTTATATTTTGCTCTATACATCCATTCTAATCCATTCAGTTCTATCGAGATCAGATTTTCTAGTAATTGCAGGTTTTATAAGACTTACTAAGGGCTCGTAGGATGGCATTGTCCTAATTTCTTCATGGAATGCAATGCACTGCCACACTATCCCATCCCAAAAATAGAGATTAGGGGAATTTCTTAGGATGCATTGAATGGGATGATGAGATGGTGGAAAGGTCTATTCCAATCATTGATTGCTGAACTGAACCAAATCCCTGGAATTCTGTTTGATTTACCCTTTTGGTTGGTATAACAGTCGGTTCACCCTTTTTTTCAACTTTTTTTTTATTTTTTTTAGTTTTCAATTTTTTTTGTTTTTTATGTGATATACAAAGTTGAGAGCCTCTTATGAGCTTTTCTTCTTTTTATTATTTCCATTCAAGTAAATTTCATCTTTTTTTTCTCTTTCCTTTTTTTCTTTTTATATATTTAAAATTTTTTGTGGAATAAGGGAATACCTTCCATTTGAATTCAACAAAAAAAAATTAGAAAAATTAAGTTTCTTAAGAAAAAGGTCACCTCTTGCTCTCAAGAAAAAATTGAGAATTTTAGGAAATAATGCTTTAGTTGGATAAAAATTTTAGCGAATTAATTTAGCTTATACATGATGAGAAATAAGTTATCAGAGAAATTTATCTTAATACACATTTTGTAAGGTTTGGTTAACATTTGGTCAAACTTACAATTTTTAGATTTAGATAAAATTACAGTAATAGTGAACCTTACGCTGACTTATGCCTATTTAATCCCCCATTTATTAAAATAAAGTTAAATTTGCCATAAAATTTCTAGGTTAAAACATACTTTTTAGGGTCCAAATAATGATGCTTGATCGAAGATTGGGATGTTTTTCTTAATTGGGGACCTTTGGTCCAGTGACACATCATAGTATGGACCCAGAAAATACATTTTAACCTTAAAATTTTATATAAGTTTAATTTTATTATTTTGTTGAACTATGGATTAAATTGGTATATGTGAGTGTGAGGTTTACTATTATTGTGATCTAGTCGGAGAACTCTATAAGTTTGATCAAGTGTTGACCAAGGCCTTATAAATTATATTCTAAGATAAATTTTTCGATATCTTGTTTTGTCATCATTTTTAAGTAGAGTGATTTTTAAAGATTTTTATCCAAAGTGGAAGTTTCTTAACTTGTTATTTGCTAAAGTGTGATTTTTTTGAATTCTTCGACTTTGTTCTTGAGAGAGAGAGAGAGAGAGAGAGTTGACCTATTATTTTTAAGTAAATGATAAAAAAAGGAAAAAGGAGAAAGAATGGCATTTACTTAAATGATTTTGCATGAAAATAAAAGAGGAGAGAGGATGTGAGCTCATAAAAGGATCATAGCCTTATTTACCGTATAAAAAAAATAAAAAACCATAAAAAATAAAAAATTGCAAAAAGGGCCGAATAGCGGTATGCCAATGGTTTGGCACTGGTATTGGTTCGGCACTGATTCGTGTTTCTGGACCTTGGTTCCGATGCTTAGGACAATTCCCCATCCCAATGTTTTGCTGGACGTCCTATCAGGACTTGAATTCTTGTTCATGACCACCATTGGTCATTTACCATCACTGTTCCAATTCATCATCATTCTTGCACACCATTTGTTATCTAGCTTATAGCAAAGGATATATCACTTCATTAATCTTTTCATTTCAAATAATATTTCTCTGAGTTACTACATACATTTAGTTTTTGTCATCTTTTTTTTTTTAATGAAGCTTTTACTTTCAAATTTTTGCCTTTTTACTACATCGTTTTCTGGGTTTATTTATATTATTTTACCTTTCCTCATGTTGTTTCTCATCTGGATAAAGTTTATAACGCTATTGCCCTTTTTTAATATAACTTTTTAACTTGTTATTTTCACCTTTTTTTTTCATGCATATGCCTCGCATCCATCCTATTCAAATTTCACTTTTAGTTTCATCATGATATGAATTATCCAGCAATTATCCAGCAAAATATATTATGTGAAAATTTAGGTATTTGGGATCAATTATCCAGCAAAAAAATGAAATAGGTGAAGATGTGAATCATAGAGTTAAAGCATGATGGATTAAGTAGAGGAGTGCTTCGGGAGTATTGTATGATCGATGTATCGCATTAAAATTGAAAGAAAAATTCTATAAAACTGTTATTAGGCCAGCTATGTTATATTGAATAGAGTGTTGGACAATACTGAAACAACATGTGAATAAATTAAGTGTAACAGAAATGCGCATATTAAGATGGATATGTGGTAAAACTTTAAAAGATAGAATTAGAAATAAACATATACGAGAAATGATAGGAGTAGCCCCAATTGAAGATAAAATGAGAGAAAATCGATTAAGATGGTTTAGATATATACAACGAAGATATTTAGATGCTCTAGTTAGAAAGAGTGATCATTTAACAACCATGGTAACGATAGAAGTAGAGGTAGATCTAAACTAATATGGACAGAAATAATTAAAAAAGTGAACTATTTGTAATTTGAGTGTCGACTTAGTCATGAATAGAGCAAAGTGGATGAAGCAGATTCATGTAGCCGACCCCATGTAATTGGGAAAAGGCTTAGATGAGTTGACGAGTTGAGTTGAGTTGAGTTTTATCATGATATGGTTTATTTTATATCAATAAAACCTTCGAAGTAGTCAAAGTAATTGAAGACTCTAGGTCCACTGTATCCCACTAGCCATATGTGGATCTACTTTATCCTCCATAATTGACCAGTTTTATTCCAATCTATCTCCTTATTCTAGTCTATCTCCGTCTTCTTGCCTTGTCATCCATGACGTACCCTGGAGCTAGCTCAAGAGTCTTGGACCATGGGTCAATGCAAGCATTTGAATATATGTATGGACTTGAAATAAGTCTTGATGTACGCCCACCAAGACTAATAGCTCTAGGAACTCCACAGACTTTTTGCACTGGTGAAGATGTGAATCATATAGTTAAAGCAGGATAGATTAAGTGGAGGAGTACTTCGAGAGTATTGTATGATCGGGGCATCTAATTAAAATTAAAAGAAAAATTCTATAAAATCACTATTAGGCTAGCTATGCTATATGGAACAGAGTGTTCGGGCAATACTGAAACAACATGTGAATAAATTATATGTAACAGAAATGCGTATATTAAGATGGATATATGGTAAAACTTTAAAAGATTGAATTAGAAATAGACATATAAGAGAAATGATAGGAGTAGCCCCAATTGAAGATAAAATGAGAGAAAATCGATTACGGTAGTTTGGACATATACACCGAAGACCTTTAGATGCTCCTGTTAGAAAGAGTGATCTTTTAATAAATCATGGTAAGGATAGAGATAGAGGTAGACCTAAACTAACATGGACAGAAATAATTAAAAAAGATATAATTATTTATAATTTGACTGCCAATTTAGCCCTGAATAAAGCAGATTGGAGGAAGCAGGTTCATGTAGCCAACCCCATGTAGTTGGGAAAAGGCTTACATGAGTTGAGTAACAAAAAAATCGAGTAAGAGCTGAAACTTTGGTGTTAAATAATCAATTTAGATTTATGCCTGGAAGATCGACCATAAAAGCAATTTATCTGTTAAGGAGATTGATGGAGAGGTATAGAAAAAAAAGGAAAAAAAGACCTTCATATGTCTTTATTGATTTAGAGAAAGCATATGATAGAGTACCTAGAGATAATATGGTGAGTTTTAAAGAAAAAAGAAGTTACCAAAAAGTATATAGAATTGATAAAAGATATGTATGATATAGCAATAACTTTTGTTAAAACAACAATAGGAGAAACTAGTGAGTTTTCAATTACTGTAGGTTTATATCTAAGGATCTGCCTTAAGTCCATATCTTTTTGCACTAGTTATGGATGAATTAACCAAATATATTCAAGATGATATCCTATGGTGTATGTTATTTACAGATGATATAGTATTGATTGATGAAACTAAATTTGGAGTAAATGCTAAGCTAGAGATTTGTAGAGAGGCTTTAGAATATGAAGGTTTCAAGATTAGTAGAACTAAAACTGAATACATAAATTGTAATTTTAGTAAAAGTAGAAATACAAATGAAGAAACAGTGAGGATTGTAAGCTATGAGATACCAAAGAGTGAAAAATTTATGTATTTGGGATCAATTATTCAGCAGGAAGGTGAAATAGGTGAAGATGTGAATCATATAATTAAAGCAGGCTGGATTAAGTGGAGTGTTTTGGGAGTATTGTATGATCGACGCATCATATTAAAATTGAAAGAAAAATTCTATAAAACCGCTATTAGGCCAGCTATGCTATATGGAACAGCGTGTTCGACAATACTGAAATAACATGTGAATAAATTAAGTGTAACATAAATGCGCATATTAAGATGGATATGTGGTAAAACTTTAAAAGAAAGAATTAGAAATAAACATATACGAGAAATGATAGGAGTAACCTCAACTGAAGATAAAATGAGAGAAAACCAATTAAGGTGGTTTAGCCATATACAACGAAGACCTTTAGATGCTCCAATAAGAAAGAGTGATCTTTTAACAGTACATGGTACTGATAGTGGTAGAGGTAGGCCTAAACTAACATAGACAGATAAGTAAGAAAGATATAATTATTTGTAATTTAAGTATCGACTTAGTCTTGAATAGAGCAGAGTGGAGGAAGCATATTCATGTAGCTGACCCCATATAGTTGGGAAAAGGCTTAGATGAGATGAGTTGAGTACTTGTTTTGGAATTTCAAGTGCTACGATTCCAAATTCCTAAAATGTATATTCTTAGGGGCATTTCCTTCTGTGCTGATCCTTAATTATACTTAATGGTTTTGTTTGTTTATTTGAGATAAATAATAGATTTGGTCTTCCCTTAAACATTGTTTTATAGTTTACACAGTTCATGTAGGTGGTATGAAAATCATAATTTTTGTATGAAAATCATAATTTTTTTATAAAGCAGGTGGCTGATAGTAGTTTAGTTGACTCGTGGATGTCTAAAATGGAAAACTATGGATGGGGAGATGATCTAAAGCTTGCAGATAGCTTATATTGCAATGACTCTCATTCAGAAGATCTCTTTGGTATCAAGCCATTCTATATTGCTAAAGGTACTTGGCTTATATGAGGTATTATCTATGCCATTTTGTGGAGTAGCAATGTTTTTATCATGTGGTAGAATGCTTGATTCATTTTTTTTTTAAAATGAGCTGCTGTACTAATTTATATATCAGTGAAAACTTCATCATCATGGATGTCCACAATTACTTGCAGCTTGTTTCTTTTTTAAATTTCGGTGCTGTATATAGTGCAATTATAATTTTGATTTTCAAATTCTCTATACAAGTTGAAATGATTGTAAAGCATACAATTGAGGCATGCTGGAAATCTATTTTTTGTGGATGGTTGGATTGAAATTGCAAATTCATTCTATTGTAAATGGTGGAACATGATCTAACATTAAGGGCACTTTGATATCAAATGTTTCAGAATTAATCGATTTAAAAGTTCATAATGCATTCTTAGAAGGAAATCTTTTGACAATTTGCATAACAACTGTAATACTTGAGATGCATCAAGTTGATTAATCATAACCATGGCGTATAATCAAAGCCTGCAGAAGAAGGTGATGTAGTAGTTACATATTCATATGGGGAGAGGTCTAGACATGCCATATAATGTAAATCCCATAGAAAATAAAAAATTTGCCAATGGTTATTTTCTTGCATCTGGAGTTCACCAAATTATCAGTCTATCATTTACATTTTTCTTAACAAAAATTTGCCAAAAACCTATGTGATGCATGTTATATAAACTAGAATAAGAAAAATTGTTGATGAATTTTTTTTGATTAATTTAAAATGGTTAAGTAGCTTATTTAGATCTCATGTCAGGGAGTAAACATTTGCAGACGAGAATTTCCTCCAATTTAAGAGCCCAATAATTTAATAATAACAAATCCAATTAAATATAGTTGTTTTGGGTTGGTGAATTTAAATTAACTAATTTCTGAATGAATCATGCCTACCAAGTTTGTGTTAAAGAAACAAGGTGACATTTAATATATAAAAAGAAATAGAAGAATTATTTTGAGAGAAAACATCTACATTACTGATTTGCTATTATTGAGTATTATTAAAATCTTGCCAGTTAAAAGCTGTCACATGCTATTATTGAGTATTATTAAAGTCTTGCCCAGTTAAAAACTGTCACACGAAAACATTGTTTGGCTATCTTCAATTAAAGCAACAAATTATACACAATAAACGGTCATACTGCGCCATGCAAAAGAGGGTTGCAACAATAACAGAGCAAAATTATCATATTATGTTTTATACCAATCATATAAAAAAGGTATTTGCTGTTAAAATATGTGAGAAAATATATATAATTAGTTCATATCAGGGGGCAAAAAAGATAATTATCTATAAGCAGTAAACATCTCAACTCAACTCATTTAAGCCTTTTCTCAACTTCATGGGGTCGGCTTCCTCTACTCTGCTCTATTCAGGACTAAGTAAAATAGTTATATTTTTTTAATTATTTCTGTTCATGTTAGTTTAGATCTATCTCTACCTTTATTTTTATCATGGATTGTTAAAAGATCACTCTTTCTAACTGGAGCATCTAAAGGTCTTCATTGTATATGTCTAAACAATCGTAATTGATTTTCTCTCATTTGATCTTCAATTAGTGCTAATCCTATTATTTCTCTTATATGTTTATTTCTAATTCTATCTTTTAAAGTTTTACCACATATCCATCTTAACGTACGCATTTCTGTTACACTTAATTTATTTACATGTTTCAGTATTGCTCAACATTCTATTCCATATAGCATAACTGGCTTAATAGTGGTTTTATAGAATTTTTCTTTCAATTTTAATAGGATGCGCCGATCATACAATACTCGCGAAGCACTCCTTCACTTAATCTATATGCTTTAACTCTATGATTCACATCTTCACCTATTTCATCTTTTTGCTTGATAATCGATCTCAAATACCTAAATTTTTACTCATTGATATATCCTGGCTTGCAATCTTCACTGTTTCTTCATTTGTATTTTTACTCCCATTAAAATTACATTTCATGTATTCAATTTTAGTTCTACTAATCTTAAAACCTTTAGATTCTAAAGCCTCTCTTTAAATCTTTAGCTTAGCATTACTCCAGATTTAGTTTCATCAATCAACACTATATCATCTATAAATATCACACCATAGGATATCATCTTGAATATGTTTGGTTAATTCATCCATAACTAGTACAAAAAGATATGGACTTAAGTCTATCCTTAATGTAAGCCTACAGTAATTGAAAACTCACTAGTTTCTTCTATTGTTGTTTTAACAATAGTTATTGCTTTATCATACATATCTTTTATCAATTCTATATACCTTTTGATAACTTCATTTTTCTTTAAAACCCACCATATTATCTTTAGGTACTCTATCTTATGCTTTCTCTAAATAAATTAATCCCTCTATAATTTGCATAATTTTAAATATTTTTTTTATTTTTGTATATGGGTATTAATATGCTTTTTCTTGAATCATTCGACATTCTTTTAGTTGTTACAATTCTGTTAAATAAATTGGTTAACCACAAGACTTCAATTTCTTCCAAGTCTTTCCAAACCTCAATAGGATCGCATCTGGCCCTAATGCCTTTGCATTTTTTATTTTACTCAAAGCCTTTTTAACCTCAAGCATGCTAAATCTATGAAAAAATTTATGTTCATTTGTTAGTCCTAGGTTATCACATTCTTTTACCCTTAAATTTATTAAATTATTTTTATTTAATAAATTTTCAAAATAACTTTTTTATTGTTCTTTTATCTCTTCTTCTTACTAAGACTCTTTCATCTTCATCCTTAATGCATTTAATATAGTGTAGATCTTTTATTTTTTTTTCTTTTAGTTTTGCTAGTTTATATATAGTCTTTTCACCTTCTTTTGTATTTAGTCTAATATATAAATCATCATAGGTTTTAAGTTTGACATTACTTACCACTTTTTTAGCTTTTTTTCTTTGTATTCTTATACTTTTTAAGACTTTCATCATTGCTAGCCTCTTGCCAAATTTTGTAGTTTGTCCTTTTAATTTTGATAGTAGCTTGAACTTTCTCGTTTCACCACAAAGTTTCCTTTCCTACTAGTCCTACTCATTTTGATTCTCTTAGAACTTCTTTTGCTATATTTTTTATGCATTTAGTTACTTTTTTTTTACATTAAGTTAGGATCACTATCTATATTCATAGTCATTACTCTTACTAATTTTTTTTAAATAATTCTAGTTTTTCTTCTTTCAAATTTCAACATTTAATTTTTGAATTAATAATTTTATGTTTTACTTTATCTTTCATTTTTATCCATATGTCTGCTACCATTATCCTTTGTTGTGAAGTTAAACTTTTTTCTAGAATAATTTTACAGTGTTTGCATGTTATTTTATCTATTTTTCTAGTTAAGAAAAAGTCTATTTTACTTTTATTAGATCCACTTTTATATGTTATTAAATGTTCATCTCTCTTTTTGAAACAAGTGTTTGCTATTCTTAGATTATATGCCATTGAAAAATCTAATAAGCTCACACCGATTTCAGTCCTATCTCCAAATCCATATGCTCAATGTATCATTTCATATCCATCCCTCTTTTTCCTATATGTCCATTAAAATCTCATCTTATATCTTTTTGTGATATTTCTTGCATTACTTCATCTATGTCTTTCCAAATTGTCTTAGTTTGTTGGTCTAATCCTTCTTGTAGTCCATATGCACTAATTATGTCAATTATATTATTTTTAATTATAAATTTTAGTGATATAATTCGGTCTTCTTTCCTTATTACCTAACAATATATTCCTTAACATTTTTGTTTACAATTTTTCCTACTCCATTTCTATTTTTATGTTTTTCAGTGTAATATAATTTATATCATGCATTCTCTGCTTCTCTAGATATTTTATCTATCCATTTAGTCTTTTGTAAGCATATTATATTTACTTTTCTCCTAAACATAGTGTCCATTATTTTCATAGCTTTATCTGTTAGTGTTTCTATATTCCAAGTTGCTACTCTAAGCTGATTATCATGGACTAACTTCTTTACCCGCACTCGTCCGTAGTGCAGGAATCCTTGCTCACTTATCACCGCACTCGGGCATCGGTGCGGCGCCCTTTGCCCATTTTTCGAAACATCCGTAGGCAAATGCAATGCGTTTCTTAACGGGGACGTCCTAGCTCTCTATCAAGGCTGGTCCCAAGCCCGGGTAAAGGAGGAGGATTGCGTTAGGTAGTTGACAGCTAGCGTAAAACTCTGTTAGAACCTTTAAAACATGATATAAGTAGTAAACATATTGTAAAAAATTAGTTATAAATCAAACACTCTTGAAAAGTTGAAATCAAATGCTTTGAAGGCATTAGTTATAAATCATATTTAGCTTTGGCATTGAAACAGAGCCCACATGAATATGCAGTAAAATAGAAAATACAAAACATTATTGGTAGTGACACCTTCATAGCTGTCTTCTCTGATCATCCATTGACCATATCTTTTTGCTGCCAGAAAATAAAGAGAGGTAACCTTGTCTGGGAAGGTAGGTATGGGATACAGACACACAGTAGAGAGAAATTAGGATCAGAGAGAATTCAAGCTTCTCAGGAAGTTAGGATGACGTTGTTTCCGTGTGAGGACTTGTGCTATGTGATTTTGGATTGAATGGATGGAATTGTAATTTTAGGGCTCATGAAAATCTTAAAGGAGGGTGCATGGGTTGGTAAATTTTGGTCTTACGTAGATTTAGTCCCAACATCCGGTTCTTTGAGAAAGAATCCTACTACTGGTAGAGCATCTTGGACCTAGGGTGGGAAGTATGGCACTGATAAGCTCATCTTTGCACTTCATTGTTGGACAAAACTAAAGTTGAGCATGGCTTTGATATACTTTTCTTCAATTTTTTTGTGATTTCTTGTAATTTGTTGGCCAAAACAGCTCTTTAGTTTTGACATATTTAATAAATACAGATGAACATGTGCATATTGTGTAGAGTAAGGATATCACACCTGCTACAAACATCAACAGTCCTAGTTGCGAATGAAAACATAATCCGTTGGAGGTCACCTACAAAGTCCTGGTTGCGTTACTCAAAATCATATCATGTATTAGAAACCTCTTGCTTATGCATCAGTTCTTTTCAAAATGTTGTTTTACAATGACATGATACATTTTATTAATTCTGATCTGGTGGCTCTCAAAATCTGATCTGGGGCATTCAAAGTTTTCTTTACATCGCTTCAAATAGTTCAGATTTTCATTTTGCAACATTGATTATTTAATTTTCTTGTGAGTGTAACATCCTCCCTTCAATAATTTCACAAGTCAGAACAACATATATAACCATGTTATGTAACAAGAAACAGGGTTGATGGAAGAGGTATGCAGATACCACCCATTTATGCAAATTCCAAAGACTTTCATTTATTCCCCTAGGATAGTAGATCTGAGGTGGTGTCATAACATAATTAGGGTGTCACTAGGTACAGTTAAAAAAAAAGGTTGCATGCGTTGATGGGGGCTCTTTTGATGCTTGATTAATTTACATAATGCCTTGACAGACATGGAAATATGTAGGAAGAGTGTTATGAACAAAGTTTGCTGTGCTGACCTGTTACGAGTTGTACCTTACTGGTAAGGTACTGTTACAGTACTAAGGATCATTTCGGTATGAATTGAACTATTTGGACCAAGCTGAATCATCCTATACCATTTGATATTGAGTAATACTATCCAGTTTCGGATTGAAAGTGAGAGAAAGTATTGTTATTCTGTCGGTATGGGATGCATACTGTATCGTATTGATTGTACCATATCGAACTGTAACGTATTGGTATGATTTTAAGTTCTGCTTTTGTAGACTTTGATTAAGATATTTTGAGCGGAAAATGCTAACCTCCACCCTAATCATGGTATATAACCTACACCATATATGTGTTTGCATGAAATGCGTGTACCCAGGGGTTTTTTGTGCTATTAGTTGATTTAGTTATTTCCTTTCCTACTATTTTTGTAGAAGACAATTGTTAAAATTTTAATATTATGAATTCTAGCATTTTAGCAGATCATCTATAAGCGTACAATATGATGAATGTTGAAATTAGATGGAAATATTATCAACTTTATACTCTGTATTTAAATCATTTTTTGGCTGATATGTTTTTTTTGCTTAATAATAAATCATTGGTGGGTGATTGTGCTAGTAAATGTGGTAGAGGTAGATTGAAAACTATTTGAAGAGAGGTAATAAAGAAAATTTTAATATCTTTGCATTTTACACAAAATAAAACTTTAAATCGAGTAGAATGAAAAAGAGGACTCGTGTAGTTGACCCCAATTAGTTTGGGATTAAGACTTTGTTATTATTGTTTTTGTTGTTTTCTGCTTACTGAGCAATACTTAATGACAGATGCGTATATGATGCATTGGTGTTGACGTTGACTAATGCATATGTTTATTTGCAAACGCTTCCTATTATGTCTTGATACATTTCAGTGAAGCCTTCCTTTACTAGTTTAACCATTCTTGGTTTATCTAATCTTCATTACTTCATTATTTTTTAGTTGCTTTATTCATTTCCTCAAACTGTCTATGTGGTCACCATGTTGTCATTATAGTGCTGATGTGGGAAGTTGGTACTTTGGGCTGTGTTTTGTTTGGTAATAAGAAAAGTGAGATAGATTAGTTTTATCCCTTTTGAACTAGTTGCCCGACAAGTTATTCCTTTTTTTTTTTTTCGTTGGGCTAAAATTTTGGACTAACTGTAGGCTTGGGGTTTTTTTTGTCCATAGAAAGGAGGAAGAGGGAACATGCGGACATTATTCGGGGAATGATGTGCAGTAGCCTTTCCTTGAAATTTGGAATAGTTACTTGCTTAAGTTGATTTGACTGGATAACTATTCTTTCTTTATTCCTTCTCTTTTTTTTTTTTGGAATGTAGTTTGTCCCAAGATTTATGCCTGCCTCACCTCTGTGACAAATGCTGTCTTGGTTTTTAGTGCATTGCATCACTGTGCAACTTGCTTTTTGCATTTCAAAATGATGACCTGGCACGCCTTGGCTTTGTTACCAATAAGTTTCACTTTTGTTGGATATAATTGTTTCCGTAAACTTTTTGTGTTCATAATGCTATACTCATTTATTTAGGTAGCAATGAGTGTAAGCATGAGGGATTCGAATTTCTGGCGCCTACTACTAGTAGGAATGCTTTGCGGGTGCTGCGTGCAATGCAACTTTCCAAACCAGGTTTTTCAGGATAACTTCTGTAATTCGTGTTTAGCAATGGGCATTTCTGATAGTTCTTATTTCTTTTCGCATCAATGACTCACATCAGAAGTTGTTACAGTTATTTTGGAAGGTAGTCCAGGAGTTGGGAAAACGAGTTTAATTGTTGCATTGGCAGAATATTCTGGTCATACTGTTGTGCGGATCAACCTCTCTGAACAGGTTGAAGATCTTTAATACTATTCTTCTTGTAGTTAGAATTTGGTCATGCTTTAGGAAGCGATTTGACCTTTCCTTGCCTGTTCACCAGACGGACATGATGGATCTTTTGGGATCGGACTTGCCTGTTCAGGGAGAGACTGGAATGGAATTTTCTTGGTCTGATGGTATCCTTCTCCAGGTTGAGTACTCAATACCTTTGTGCATTTTAGCATCCCCTTTTTTTTGCATTACTACTTATGATTTATTCCGAATCCATTTATTTCTGCAGGCTTTAAAGAATGGCAGCTGGGTTTTGTTAGATGAACTTAATCTTGCTCCTCAATCTGTCCTTGAGGCATGGGCACTTCACTTATCCATATTGGTTTTTCATCCAGCTCTGTTGTTTTCTTTCTATAGTTATATTATAGAAAAGATTTGAAATTTCAGGGTTTGAATGCTATTTTGGACCACCGTGCTGAGGTCTTCATACCAGAGCTGGGTTTAACATTTAAATGCCCTCCTTCATTCCGAGTTTTTGCATGTCAGAATCCTTCTTGTCAGGGTGGTGGCAGGAAAGGTCTCCCAAAGTCATTTCTTAATCGCTTTACTAAGGTTGGTTAAATAAATTAAGCAGTAGAGATAACATAGAAAATTAGTTGGACTGGTGATACCAGCGTCGATTTTTACTTTCATTTATGTTGTCTTTTTAAATAATGTTATTTGATGTCATTAACATTATTTTCTGCAATTTATTTTTAGGTTTATGTGGATGAGCTAGCTGCTGATGATTATCTTTTCATCTGTCAATCACACTATCCATCAATCCCGCCAAATCTACTTTCAAAGCTCATTTTCTTTAACAATCGTCTTTATGAGGATACAATGATTTATCGGAAATATGGTCAGGAAGGTTCTCCCTGGGAGTTCAATCTACGTGATGTCATTAGATCATGCCAAATTATAGAAGGTACAACTTAGAAATAATTTTTCAGACTTATTTGTTTTCCCAATCCTTTCTATTGTTAGCTGCGTTTAACCAAGGTTTTGCTGGCTGCATTATGGACTATTATTGCATTGTCTGTTGGTTAACATAGCCTTCTTATATTGTGAATTCTTATTTGAAGGTGCACCTGAGAATGCCAAGGTTGACAGCTTTTTAAATATAGTATACCTTCAGAGAATGCGTACTGCAGCTGACCGAGAAGAAGTTCTGAAGCTTTATGAAGCTGTATTTGGGTTGAAACCATCAGTGACTCTGTCACCAAGACTCCACATCAATCCAAAGCACTTGATAATGGGGAATGCATATGTTGAAAGAAATCATTTTCAACCTACAAAAATATTAAAAAGCCAGGTCAATATACTGCCAGGGATTTGTCATAGCTTGGAAGCTGCTCTTCACTGTGTACAACAGCAATGGCTTTGTATTTTAGTTGGCCCATGTTCATCTGGGAAAACTTCACTTGTTCGGTTACTCGCTCAGCTCACAGGGAATGAATTGACTGAACTAAACCTTTCTTCTGGAACTGATGTTTCTGATTTACTTGGATGCTTTGAGCAGTATAGTTCCTATCGCAGTTTTAAAGCAGTTATATCCCAGGTTGAACGCTATGTTGATGAGTACTTCAGTCTACGGTTGGAGGTCAACTGGAAGGATTTAATAAATAGTAGGAAAGATCTATTTGTGAAGTGGTTTTCATTTTTGGCAGCTAAAAATTATAATTCAGCCTCTTCATTTGCTGAATCATTGAAACCTCAATCTCACAGCACACTTAGTCCATTAATTGAGATTATTGAAGAGCTGAAGCATGATTTGGAAATGTTTCACTTGCCTTTGTCGTGGTCATGCAAAGACCTGGATAAATCCCTAAAGACTATCCTCGAATTGCAAAGGAAAATGTTGATGCAGCCATCAGCAAATTTTGAATGGGTTGCAGGGGACCTGATTAGGGCCATTGAACGCGGTGAATGGGCTGTTCTAGACAATGCAAATCTTTGCAGTCCCACGGTTTGTTGATGACCCTTGCCCTTGATGGATTTTAGTTATTTTATGTTTTCATTCTCCTTCTACATCTATTTCTGCATCACTTTTTTTCTGTTCATGTATATTACTATTTTGTGTGATGCTTATCCCTTTTGTCTTTGAATTCAGGTTCTTGATAGAATCAACTCTTTGGTGGAGCCACATGGATCAATCATTATTAATGAATGCGGTCTTGTTGATGGGAAGCCTGTAATACTTCATGCCCATCCCAAATTTCGAATGTTCCTTACTGTAGACCCGAAGCATGGTGAAGTTTCTAGAGCCATGCGAAACAGAGGATTGGAAATTTTCTTGATGCAACCAGATTGGCTGCTTGATGGACCACGCTGTGATGACTCTGTTAGTAGTGAAACGAACGATGTAAAGAGACTCTTATCTTTCTCTGGTATACCTGTTACCAATTTGGTTTTGGCAATGAGCAAGGCACATATGCATGCCAAAGCAGCTGGATTATGTCTTGGTGTACGTATCACTCTTCTTGAGCTTACGCGTTGGATTCAGCTATTCCAGCATCTTCTCATGAGTGGCAACCAGCTCACATGGAGTCTCCAGCTAAGCTGGGAGCATACTTACCTGTCAGCATTGGGTGAGGCTGAGGGAACCGACACAATTATGCAAGCAAAAAATTCCTACTTATCTGGTACTGAATGGTATGATTTAGATCCACTGTCAGGATATTCGTTATCATTGCCAGGAGGATGGCCGGTGCCCCATACGTTGAGAAATTTTTTGTGGTACTCAAAAGAAGCTTATGTAAAGCAAAACTGCATGTATTTGGAGTTCTTGGGCTCACAGTGTGCTTCATACAAGTTCAGTTTGAGCAGTAATGGAACTTTCCCATTTGACAAGAGCAGTAAAGTTCAGCCATCTATTATACCAGCAAATATGCTACAACTTCTTTTATTTCCAGGTGCTCTTCGCCAGCAGAACGTCAAGTCTAATAATGTGCCTGTGGAATTTGATTTGGCACTGGTCAATCAGATGCTTTTCATTGCTGCAAACTGGACTATTGAACAAGCAACTGAAAATGATCTCGCATTGTATATTTTATGGTTCAAGTGGTTCAGTTCCCTGTTGCAACCATATTGTAATTTTTTTAAATCCTTTTTGAATATACTTGAACAAGAAATGGACCATCCCATTTGGAATTGTATTTTAGATTGCAGGAGGGAGGTCATTTCTTATCATAAAATAAATATTGATGAGCAACCTCTTCCGTTACTTTCTATGAAATTGGTAGAGTTGGGCAGTTCAGACGGAAATATTGAGAATTTCCATAAACGTCTTGATAATGCGATCCAGTGTGTGAACTTGTTGCGGCTTACTTACAGACAATGGAATGCTGAAATAGATTATTCCCATGGACAAAAGACATTGTTTTATTTAGCGCCAGTATTAAATTCTTTGAGATGTTTGGAAGGTGAGGTGCTTAAAGTAATTATGGAGTCCCAGAAACTGTTGCAAATATACTCCAATATTCTTGAACATCATATATCATTTTGGAAGAGTATTACCACATATCAATTTGAATATTTGTTGGTAATTTGGAGCTGTTTAAGGAAGGAAGTAATAAAGTTGCAGCCTAGATTCCCTGAAGCAGTGGATGCTTTATTGGTACGCTTGTTTTTTATTTTTTTTCTTCTCTTTTAAGGATATGTTTGACCAGGTGTGATGTTCCTTACATGTTTCATATTAAAGCATTAATTGTCAACGAAATTCTTGTTGCAGTCGGAGAGTTTGAACCTTAACAATGTCTCAAATTGGAGTTTGCACGTAGAAAAGCTCACCTTATGGATTTATGGGGGTCATCCTATTTTACCATCCTCTGCCGATGTTTTTTACAAAGTGCAGGAACTATTGAGCTTTTGTAATGCAGTTTGGCCAGGAAAAAATTTACTAAAGCAAAATTTTAGTGGTATGATTTTTAAATTTTTTTATTGTCTATTATTTACTTTACAAAGTAATTATTTAGTAATGCATGGATATTTTTAATTTTTTACAGATAATCATTTAGTAATGGAGGCAGTTCTATCAACTAATGTTGACCTTCGACACCTCGCAATGAAAGGTATTTATAATGCTTGTCTTACTTTTTCTTTATGCTTTCCATACTGAATTTGGTTGACCTATCTTTAGGATCAGTTATTTGTTGTGGAAATCTTCCTTTTTCATGTGTCAGATGAACTATTCTTTGAAGATGGGTGACTAACTTGTAAAACTGCAAATATGAGAAAGCATGGACTATGAAACTGACTAGGATATATGTTTCTGTATCAACATACTAGAAAAAGGGGCATCATGTTCTGTCAAGATTATGGAAGACAATCACTGAGGATGCTTAAACAGTCAATTGGACTGTTCTCTAATCATATCAACAGCAATGCAGCACCTATGTGCACATTGAAAAGACTTGCTAGCTTGATATCCAAATCAATGGTCCAGCAATATATTCATGAACTTGGAGTATTTTTTATTGCTAATCTGTCGATTAAAATAGAATTATATTAACATCATACATGACATAATGATTAGATTGTAAATTTTCTGTCTAACATTTGCTTGCTCATAAGAAACTAAATAGCTGAGGAGTTGTCACATAAACTCTTTTATTACTGTTGCTGCTGCTGCTATTGTTATTGTTGTTGTTGTTGTTGTTATTATTATTATAATTCCTGCTACATCATCGTCATTGTTGTCTTTATTGTTTTACTAACTGATATTTATGTTCTCTATTATTAATTTGTATAGATAATGTTAATGGGCCATTCTTTAATAGCTTATCTGTTGTAAAAATTCATAAAATTAAATATGACAATTCTAACACAGTTATTATTTAATTGGTCTCATTTTTCTGTAACACAGAATATACATCTTAAAATACAGTTCTAAGACATCTAGACATCTTAAGAATTCTGCAGTTCTGATTCCAGCCTCTGTTGTTCTGTAGTAGTGCTGTTATAGAAATTTATCCCTTCCCCAATCTCTTAAGTTGTACCTAGTTCCCTTCCAAAATTATATTGATTCCTTTTTTCATTTCAATTGTTAGTGTTCTAGAGTCATTTTGAAGGTTGAATCCACAAATTGGGAGGTTAAGAGAGGTGAGTTGGATGGTAAAACAGAAGTTACGGAATAATGCACCAAAAGCTGGGAAAGAATTAGCCTTAACTCATAAGGAATTTGGGTTGTCTTTCATGCATTAGTCAAGAAGGTACTCTATTACATAATGTTTTTCAAGAAGTCACACATTTGCTAGCAATGGTTGGGCTACTATTTTACTGCATGGTGGGTTGAAATGTTTGATGATAGATTAAATTTCAGACAAGATTGTAAGATATTAATAAGCAAACCCTGAAAAATGAAATTTGAAACCAGGTCTTCTTAAAAGAAAAAAGAAAGAAATTTGAAACCAGGTTGAAACAAGAGGAAAGAGGGAGAAATGCTTTCATATGATTAACAATGGTAAACATAATGAAATCAGAAAGAAATAAAAATTTAAAAGCTAAAAATGAAAATCACAGATTATAGTCTACAGGCCTCTTCTTATAAAATTTTACTCTATATAAGAAAATCTTAATACTAGATTCCTCTTCCCTCTTATTCTTTGATATTATTAAGGAAAGGGTTTCATTCTTTGCTAGAGGAAGTTCTTTCTAGTCTTCATGTTTCCTTAGGACTTCATGGAGGCATGCAGTAGTTGAGAAGAATTGAACAGCAGAAAATTGTCATCTTTCCTTTTTTTTCTAAAAAAAAAAATCTATATGCATCTAGCATATGAACTAAATCCTTCAATGTAGAGATCCCTAAATTTTAGGAGATTGACAAATGTTGGCAGGTGTTTTCGTGTTATCTCTACAAAGAAACTTTGTTGTACCTGTGAAGTTAGCAAGGGGTCCATGAGGCAGTGTCCTTGCGTTCCCTCTTTCTTTCCTATCTATATCGTTTTCCAAAACCTATCCGAGAACCAGATCTCTAATTTGGAACATTTCATGATGTGTTTCCCTTCTCTGTTTTTGCTAGGCATGTTTCCAGTTTTACCTGTCTTTTGTAAAGGCACATGTCAGAATATGCTTGTCCATTTTGATTACTTATGACATTTTTATATCATATAACGACAAAGTGTTTTACATTTGGGTAGCCTTATCAAATTCAGCTGTTTCCGGTTCCACTTCAGCATGTCTGTTGTTGAAATTTTTATAGGTTCCAATTTTATTTCTTTAACTCATGAGCTTTGTTTTATGTGGTTTCATTTGTCTTTTTATTACAGCTGTTTGCATGTCATCATATATTACAACCAAGGGTGATCAAGGTGACACCAATACTGTGGTTCAATTGGAGGAGTTGCATCAGGTTTGCTATTGTTGGAGTCATGTGGACCTGACAATATTTTAATAGGTCTTATTGTTATTGTTATTATTGTTTTTATTTGTGCAGGGGCTTTTAAAAAGATTTGAATATGAAAGGAGAAATATTGAATTGGTTTTGGATCTACAAATCGAACAAACGCTTCAACCATGGGATGTTCAACTACTGCTTGTTGTTCTCTCTCTTTTGATTTATGTAGACAATCTGGTTTCAGTAGCTGTTTGATGATTATCCCATTGTTTGACATAAAGAGCTTTTCACTGGATATCAAGTTACTTCAAGAATTGTCAAAGTGCACCACAGCGAATGCTAGTGAAATTTATCAGGTAGGGTTCTAAATTGATTCTTGATGCTTTTTGTGATTACATATGTTGTTTCTGTTCCAAAATCACTGTGTTGTAGCTTAATGTGAGACTTCAAGAATCTTTTGCAGTATTCTACAAGTCTTTCATTGTTGATGATTACTCAAAGCACATATCTGAACAATTGATAATGCATGATCATGATAATAGTTTTACACGACTAGATAAACCTTGGTTTATTGCATAATTATATATTGTAATGTACAGAAGATAGATTTTCAGGTCTACACATTGTTGATGCTGTTGCTGCGGCTGCTGCTGCAATTTTAACGGAATTTTCATTATGATATATACCTATTTACTATATTCATTTTCTATCCTGTAGCACAGATGGGTAGTTAAAATGGAGTGGATAATGTTCAAGTAAAAGAGCTATAATTGGTCTTTACGAAAATATGGCATTCAATTGAGAGGCTCACGTCGCTTGTCATTGGCTCACTAAATATGCTAGATTATGTAGATAGATCATGCACTGGAAGTCTTACTTAGAGACATGCCAAGCGTATTGCATGTTTTTGTTAGTGGAACTGCCATATGCCATTCTGTTGATGAAAAGCTTCTTTCACAGCCTCTTCACCCTAAAAATGTAAAATGATAGAAAATAACTGAAGGAAATATGACAAGAATATTAAGTGTCTAGTTAGATTATTGTTGAATGTCCATTGATTTCTGTGGGACTGTTCCGTGGTGCTTTGGTCTTCTTTGGAAAAGATGGGAAGCAGCTATTTTTAAGGCAGATTGTACAAATAACTTAAGTAGTGATGTGAAATTTAAGTTATCAACCTTTTGCATTAAGTATATGTTTCATAAACAATATGCATATCTATTTGAGGATTATTTATTCAGTCTCTACAGTGAATAGGATCTTGTAATACATCCAAATTGGTCAACAACTATTTTTTTTAAAAAAGAAAAGTATTCATCTTGATGGAGATCCTAAGACCACAATTGGAGGTCACTGTCTTAGTTGTTAGGTATTTTTGGTGTTTTCCTTATTGAATTAAAAGGAATTTCAATACTACAAATCATCCGAAGACAACTAGCCAACAAAATGGTTTATTTTTTGTAGTGATGGATAAATTTTCTGGTGAAATAGCAGCTAGAAAGGACCTGCTTGTAAGTCAGAAATTTACATGCCTAGTATGTCATATTGGTGCGTACCATCCTGTACCAGATGTATTATATTGTACTAGTACTGAACCTAGACTCGATAGGCTTCCTTTTTTATTCTTTATATATCGAGCTGACCCACACATACCAGGCATATTGACACCAAGTGTGATGTTGACATATCGAGTCTTCGTATGTCATATTGAGCTAGGCATATTTACACTGTATTAGTATGGTCAAACAAGCTCAATATCAATATGACGAACCTTGCTTACTATTGATTTGAGGTGGGCCATTTGTTTGTTTACCTGCAAGTGCCCCTATCCGCAACATTTGTAGTTGAAACATGTGCCTGTCTATTTCAATTAGACTTGAAGTATTGCAGGCCATTCCTTGCAAGGCATGTTGGACGGTTACCTCTGCTAGAGCCTTGACAATGTCCTCTTTAAAGCCTTGTGTGATCTCTTCGTCCTCAAGCCTCAATCTGCAACTGCAACTGTAAGGTGACAAAACCAAAGAATTGCATATTGAAATGTTGCCTTTTTAGGTTGTATTGCAATTTCTAATTTTCTATTTTTATTTTATGCCATTTAAATAGAGTAGTAGCTATCCTATCCAACTTTGTTTGATCAACTAGCAAATGTCCCTACAAAATTATTGATTTTATGGCTGCCTTAATGTCGTCATCCTCTTGCCCACTAAAAAATATACATTAGAACAATCCTTTCATGTCATTTGATAGTCACTCTCATAGAGCATGATATTTAACTTTTGAAAACTGTGGAGAGTTTTGGTCACCATTTTCTTGTGATGCTCTTCTAAGATGAATTCTGCCAAAAGACCATTGATGTATCTTCCTGACTTATATCAAGCTAAGAAGGCATTGGGTTTCTTGTAGTAGCCTACACACAATCATTGCAAGTGCCACCAGTGGATATGCTTCCTACCAAAAGAGTACCCCAAGTAGCCAAAGATGATAAATTTTATAGTCTATAAATTACTTTCCACCTACCTTTATAGTTCTTGCATGATCCTTAGTTGTGTTTCTTTTCTTTGAAAAGTAAAAGAATACCAAGGAAAGTGTAATTATATAATGTTGCTTCAAATCACAATGGAAAGTGATTATCAAATCTTAGGAAGATTAGGGATCAAGGTCTATCATACCAACCTGTACTAACTATATGATATTGATATGGTTCTAAGGTTCATGAACTGAACTGGTTCGAACTAAGCGAAACTGCCTAGTACTAAGTATTACTATAGCTAAAAGTGAGAAAAAGTATTGCTATCCTATCTCAGTATAGGATGTACACCATACTATATCGACTGTGCTATACTGAATCGGTAATGTATTGATATAGTTCTCAATATTGGTTTTGCAAACCTTGTTATGGATACATGAGAATAAGAGTGAGTATATGCAGAGGAATCAAGAGAACAGTCTTTTGTAAGAAAATCAGTAGCCTTGTACTCATATATCAAGGAGGAATCTTATGCCCTAGAAGGGCTTCAGTATCCTATGAAGGTTTCATACACTCAGTAATCCATCCATAAACTCCCACATCCATCTCTAGATAAATTGTTATATTTTGTTGATGATATTGCTAAGCATGCTTGAGACCTTCAAGATGTACCCCATAAAACATAGGAAAGGAGTCCTTACAATTTTCTTAAAAAAATTCTATAGGGTGTGCCTTCAGAAGACCATGATGTCTATTAGAGTTCAACATCCATTACTAGAACTGGTCTCCTTTTTGTGAATCAGGGGTTGCTCCTCTTTATCTGAAAAGTTCAGTAGGACCTACGGAATAGGGAATAGGCTTTGTGAACCTGCCCTTCTGATATATGTGGTCAATATTCTTTTAGGTGCGATAGTATTGAAATTACATTGCAGCAAATTCGATGATCTATAATTTTTCTCTTGAAATTGTCATTTCGCTCTCCTTCATTTATTTCTTTTCTGTTAGTCCTGTTATAACCTTAATGGGTTGAGTGAGACATTGCTAATAACCTTCTTAAATGCTAATAAATGATTTCTTCTGTTTCTGGAAAGAATGGATGACTTAAGCATTAATACAGGTTTGTATTGATCCCATCTCTTTATGTCAATATTTTTCCATCTGTTCCTGGGCCATGTTTTTCTGACATGGGTGATCACCCCTCCTACTCTCTCTCTACCCACACCCCCCCCCCCCCCCCCTTCTTCTGAACCAACAGGTGCTGTCCAAAACATCCAGTTTACTGCAACATGCATTGGAATACTCATTGGATTTCACATCAAGGTCTCCCATGGATTTCGCACCACACCAAATGATTTTGTGGATTCTAGATGCTTGGGACTCGGTGGATTCAGGTCAGCATATTCACGGTCCTTGATTTCTATTGATCATCTGGAGATCACTGTTTGGAAACAGCTTATTTGCATTGATTTATGTTTTGGCAGTGAAAACAAAATTTGCCAATTTTCTTCTTGAAATGTGGTTCAAATATCATTCTTCCTTATGGAATTACTATGCCGAACCACTCAAGGTAGATTATTATGATTTTACTATGCTATTTGTTGGTATGATTTTGTTTCTCCACAATAATTGTCTTCTCTAAAATCTAATGCAGATAAGCTCTAAACTGGTTGTGATGAATCATGTCACTTAGTGTATCTAACAAGAGCAGCGACTATAGACATGATTATGTAAGATCATCTATTATTTTATGAACTAAATTGCTACCTTTATTCTTGTTGTTGTTTTGCTGATGGATACATCTTGCTCTTCTAGCGTCTTCATCTTCTACATCTTCAATTGCATTCAGTTTGCATTATCATGTCTGGCTCAGGGTGCTTGGCAGCGAAGAGAGTTCACAGAAACAAGTATGGTATAAATGAGAATGTTAAGATGGAAGTGTAATAAAATAGATTGAAAATTGAATAAATTAGAGGAATAATAAGAGTTGCACAAATTAAGCAGAAATTGATAGAAAATGAGGGAAAGAACTAAGGTAACATAGATGAAGGTTGTGAGAATGCATATGAAGAAGCTTGGAGCAACATTTGAGGTGGCCTTAGGTCCAAATATGTGGAGAATAACAACCTCAGATAGTTGGGATACAACTAGATGGTTATGGTTTTATTATCTCACGTTTGGGTTAAAGTTTCTTAAATTTAGTCTCGTTTCATGAAGTTTACATTTGCTTCATCTTGTCAACTCAAAAATCCCAGATTAATGCAGTTTTCTAATATTTTATTCATTGTCATATGGTGAATGGTGATTGATCATGATGGCATTCATTTTATGTTATGGGACAGTCTTTCCTTATAGGCATAATATTATCTCTGCTGCAGTCAATGTCCCTCTTGTATAAAGGATTATGATATGAACTGCTTGAAGTTTAGAGTTGCCTCCAGATGTCTTTGGCAAGATTCTCAACTGCAGGGAGATTTAATTGGTGTTCTTCGCTCTGCTGCTGATTCTCTCTTCAAACAGGTGCTTTGTTGGGTAACCATGTGGTTTTCTGTGCATGAGCATCTCTAACTTGATTTTCTTTTGGTTTTACTGGTTACAGATCCTACTGGTACATGAGAATTCTTTTGATAAAGATGATTTCTGCAAGATAAAATCAATTCTTTGTCCACTATTGGATAATTGGATAACGGTAAGCAATCTTCCATTAATTGTCTTTCTGAAGCAATTTCATGATTACTGTTCTTTTATGGATCAATTCATTATGAAAATGGCATTTGGTCTATGTTTTCCCTGTTATGGATTATAATTGCAGTGCATTTCTGTTGCCTGGTACTTGCAGAAGGTATCATTTAGCTGATAGTTTTTTTTTTATTCTAAGATGTTTTTTTTTTTGTATAGTTCGTATTGAAATGAGGTGTTTCCAAGATTACTAAGCAAACATTTGTTTGATGTGCATGACCTGCCTTTAATGCTTGTATGACTATCAATCAAAGCACTTGGCAGGGATTTTTGTTGTTAGAATCAACTTCTTGATTGTATTCCTCAGAATTCTGGTCTCCATGTTATGTGGTTTAACCTCATCATGATTTCAATTTTCCATGCATGTGTTAACTGCAGCAAGAAGAGCTTGACGTTTTAAAGTCACGCATCTCATTTTCAAGTAACAGTGTACTGACTTCTTTGCTGGATTCGCTTATAGTACCTTTGCTTAAGGAACTATACTTCAAAGGCCCATCCGGTGGTACGTCTCAGTATTAGTAATGATAATGTGGTTTGTCAACAAGTAAATATAATAAACTTGTTCCATAATTATATTTTCAGTTGAAAAGCCGCCCTCCTTCTGGATATTTATGTTCTGCTTATCTTGACAATAAATGCCATTTGACACGTAGTAAATTTTTTTCTTTATTCGTTTGAACAGATTTTTTGTACAATCTTGGCTGTGCATGGTTACACATAGGGGTGTTGCGCTTCCATCTATTGTTAAATCCAGATGGTCCTGATCCTGCAATGAAGTATGTGTTCAAGCATTCACAGATACTAGAAAAGATTGCCCTACTGGAGCTTGAAATCAAGGTATGCATAAATTTATTCTTCTTTATTCTGTATGGTCCTTGAATATCGGTTTGCAAGCACATGGATGCTTGCTTACTCATTCATAATAGTTTGCATATTGTAGCCTATGAAATCTAAGCATATAATGTACTTTTGAAAGTTAATGTGTATATCGATCATGCCAATCATTTCTGACAATGGCATGGTGTAGGTCAAAATTTCAACCATATCAATCCTGTCTACTGGGATTATGGTCATTGCATAAATGCATAACAAGTAACTATATGCATACAAAAATAATGAAATAAGCGATGAGTGAAAAAATCATGTCCTTTGTGTGGTTTAGTTACATTTTTCAATCAGAGTAACTGCATTTTGAACAAATATCAGACATCTTTCACTGATTTCAACTCTTCTTTCTCAATTGTATGCTTGGATAGAGTAGTCTATAGGATTTATGCTTTACAATTCCAATGGCTGGAGAATGTATACCTTATAAGTATCTGAAAAAGATCTATTAAGATGCTTCTAATATGCGAAAATTATTAGTGAAAAATTAACAAGTATGATGCATTCTTAGTTAGGAAAGTATATATAAAGCTAAAAAATTGCAAACCTGCTTACAAGATTAAGACAAACTATTGAAATTCTTGATAATTTGTGCATACTGGCTATTTGTGTTTGTGGAACCTTATCCCTTTTGAACTTAGAAACCGAAATAATTAATTAACTTTTTATAAAAAAAACTAAATAACTAAGCTTTGTCTAAATTCTGTAGTGCTCCTAGTTTAGATGTGCAGGTTTAGATGCAAGCATGATCATCTATTTGAGATGTAGAAATATTATGGTTAGTAAAAAAAAAAAAAGGATAAAGAATGTTTAGTGATTTGTGTAGGATGGTATATTGGTTTCATATAGTTCATTTAAAGTGAGAATAATTGTAATATTCCACCAAATATCATATTCTAAATTTTCTTTTTATGATAGTTTATTGTTAAATTAATAATGTTATATATGGGTCTAAGAATAAGAGAGGAGAGATTGGCAGCATGATAAGGGAACACCTGCATAAATAAGTTGTCCTGCAATTGTTGAATAGAAAGAGAATGCTAACTCATTTGAACATCTGAAAATATGACTGTCCACCATGGTTTAGACTTCACCTATGGTGGAAAATATAGAATAACTTTCCACAATCATTCCTGATAAACCAACAGATGTTCTACTGATGCACATTTTCATGTAAATAGACCATGCCACCAGTAAAATAGGTTCAACCATTATTATGGCTAAAGATCCTTCTTATGTTCGGTTCGCTATTTTATAAACTTCCATCAAAGTGAGCCTAGATACTCAAGATGTTAGGGGTTTCTATTGTCAGAAGACTTGTTATGTATTCTAGATGTTTCTCCTCTTGGTGTCCTGGACAAAGGAGGAAAACATTCTTTCTGGAATAGGTGAGAGAGCTACGAACTGTTGAGTTATGTTATTGCATATGCAATTTTCTGCCTCACTTTAACATCTAAGCTTGCATATTTTAGTCTTGATATATGCCTCTGAATTAATATATATTTTTCAAAAGACAAGCTTGATCTGATTGGCTGCTAATTGGCTGTATGTAGGTGCGCCGAGAATGTGAGCATATGGTAGGAAGGATCTCAACAAAGATAATGAAAAACGGAGAATATCTTCATTACAGAATCTGGAGTCACAACGGAATCACTACAGGAAAAGGTCATGCTCTTTACTTTCCTATAAAACCCTTTTCTAAATTTCTTCCATGTCCATTACTTCAATTTCAACTCAACTCAACTCATCTAAGCCTTTTCCCAACTACATGGTTCGCTACATGAATTGCTTTCACTCTGTCTATTCAGGACTAAGTTAACACTCAAATTACAAATAGTTATATCTTTTTTAATTATTTTTTCATATTAGTTTAGGCCTACTTTACCTCTATCATTACCATGGATTGTTAAAAGATTTAGTCTCTTGTAATTTAGGGGATTGTTAAAAGATTATTCTTATCATTACTTAAATTTCACTGTTATAAAATTCATCTAAAATTTGCTGTAACAATGACCTCTTTTCTCCTGGCATATTCTGTTAGTATTTGTGTCATCTGGTTCGTTGAGTCTCAGAAAAGGCGAGATTCACTTGTTTATTCATCACTCATGCAATAGAAAATATATCATGAAAATTGACATCAATTTATTTTGTTTGTATAATAGTTTCAATGGTCCTTTTGTTTTAATGGCATTTAAACAACTAGAGTTAGTTGAATGCCATTCTTTTTTTCTTATCATGCTAACATGTGTCCTTATGGTGGTAATGAAAAGTTGCCAGAATTTTAGTTTTAATGGTACATCACTGCCACATGATAAATATGCAAAATCTATATCCAATAACTTAATATGTGATTGTATTATTGAAAATGTTTAGTTATAGTTAGTTCTATTAATTGGAATATTGGATATTCATCTAGCAATGGTTCGCAACTTTTTCATGTGGGTCATCTCAATGGCATTATTTGATGCTGAATCTATTATTTTGAAATTTTATAGAGAACCAATAAGAAAAACTTATGTACTATGGGACTTTTCCTCTCCATAATGTGATGCTGTTTGCAAAGTGAAATTTTTGCCCTTTTGTAGAATTCGTGATATTGTAGATCTGAAATTTGAGAATTCACATGACCACTTAAACTAGAAGTCATTTGTTTGCTGCTGGTTAATTACTTTAAAGTATATGCATATTTCTGCTTTGGTCAGAGCTTGTCATTGGCACTAGTGGACAGTGCGGAGAATTTTGTTGCATTCTTTGTGATGGGAGTAGTTGTTGCATTCTTTTGTGATGGGAGTAGTTGTTTCTCCTAGGTTTGCATATAAGCAACCAATAATTTTTGCAGACTTGCTTCTATTAACATGAATGTCATGATTCTGTATATTCTTTGCCAATTCTTCTCAGTTTTTAGCTCACTATTTCTTAGTAATGCAATTCACCCAATGCATCTCAGTATAACCATCTGCGTAACTTCTGGTTACATCATGGAGAACCAACATGTTTTTTTGTTGCTTCAAAATTGTCTAAATTGCAAGGATGGGTCTCAAAGCTCTTTTTTGGCTTATATGTGCTTGCTGCAATGGAGAGGCAACATGCCTATTTTATTGTTTTAAAACTGTCTAAATTGCTAGGATGAAGCAACCGTGATGACATTGGAAAAAAATATCAAACCAGGCTCAGCTTTATATTCATTGACCATTATATCATTATAACCTAACCACATCATAACCAATAGGATCATTATTTCTTCTAACTCTGAGTTTTATTTGCATTTAAAAAAATAAAAAAAACTATGAACTTTATAATTCCTCACATGCCATTTCTAACAACTTATTACGATAGGTTTATTTTAATGCAAGTACATTTAATGGCGTTCATCTGATTGTTCTGAGCTCTCTTCTAATGTCTGACTCTTTGTTACTCATATCCATCTTTATTGAAGGCCTTCCTTTTTCNCAAAATATGTATCAATATAATTATTTATAAATCTTTTTAAATTACCGATATGATAGATACTTCCTACTAAACGTCCCTAAACCCCCATCGCTTTTTTATCATACATCGCACATTTGCACATGATGCACACCAATTTGCATGGCATGCGATGCATAAAGGCCTTTCCTTGGTCATATATCTGACTAAGCCACACCAAATCCATTTGACCAGCCGGCTCAACTAGAGAACGGGATCATTTGAATTGGGAGCGGATCAAGATGGTTTCAATTACCTTGAACTGTTTTGAAGCCTTGGGAAGAAGCTGTGAGACGGAGCGACCTTCTTACTTGGGAGTTGACCCAAATCTCTTGGCTTGAAAACAAAAGTTGAGGTTCCAGGTCGCTAGGTTTAGCCGCCGGCCATTGCTGGAAAGAGGAGGGCAGTGGTCGTTCATCCTGTCTTGCGCTGTGTTTGTGGCCTTTCAGCCAAATCTGGTGGTCAATCTAGAGCTGAGAGCTGATCGGACCCATGCTGGGTCAAGACCTGCCACGGATTGAGGGATTGAATGAATTTTTAGACCTTACCACCCCTTGATTCGATGATTTCTTGCTGTCAAACGGCATTGAACTCTGCTCTTTTGGGTAGAAACAGAGAGGTCTTGGGTGTTGTTCATAGTCCCTACGGCCATAACTGATGGTCGATCGGAACCTAACCTAGAGTCGATCGGACTCTTCTAATACCAAAATCCGACAATAGTCCAAGGTTAAGAAGGGATCTAAGTTGTAAGTCCTCTCTTGATTTCATGTTTCCTCGCCATTTAAATTTTGGTACTTATGTGGCTAATCATGCCCCGGGCGGTACGGTAACAACCTGTACGATTTTCAGAACAAAGTAATGATTTCAGCTAGTCCCAGCATCGGCTCCGGCCTCGGCCTTGGTCCCGGCTTCGGCCTCGGACTTCGCCTCGGCTTTAGTGACAAACTTCGTTTCAGCTTCAACATCGGCCTCGGGTCTCGCCTCGCATGCTATCGGCCCATAGTTTCAGTCGTGAAATTGACTCCGAACATTAAACATAGTGATTTGAAATACTAAAAAACTGCCGCGTAGCCCGCTCACCCGCTTTTTGTTATGATACAGGCAGTTACAGATACTGTATGCAGTTGCCGATATATGCGGTAGATTGGATTCGATTGTTATTGACAAAGGGTAAGAGGGACCCGCGAATAGGTATATAAAGACCCCGACCTACAATGAAGTGGGGACTGAATCTCTTCTCTCATCTCAATTCCTGTTCTTTAAATCACTAATTTAAGCGTCGAAGGGTCCCCATCGGAACCATCGGTCCGAGACTTTCTTGCAGGTTTTCGACCAAAAAGAGGCAACCGTCACCTTCCGGAGGTCTGTGAAGCCCTTTTCTCGCCCGATGCTCAAGAGGTAATTTGGCAGCAACAGATTGGCGCGCTAGGAAAGGGGTACAAGGCAGTAGCATAAACGTCGCATCTGCGACCCTGCAACCTCTGCAAGAAAAAAGATGGCGGTTACACGTGCTCGAGGCATCCATCAGTTAGGGGATGCCTCCCGCCGGCTGAGCAGCCGAAGGTCAACCTTCCTGTTTCGCCCCCCATACAGCCACAGCCTATCCAGGCTGACCGGCTCGATGCTCTGACCCAGCAAGTTCAAGACCTGATGGCAGTGGTTCGGGGGCTACAGGAACAGTGCTCTACTACCACGCCCTTGCCACCTCGTTCTCCGTCCCATGCTGAGGGCCAGGGGGCTAGCCAGTCTCATCGTGGTAGGACTCCTCTGGAGGTCCTCCGCCGTGCATCCCCGAAGTATCGTTACTGGGAGACCTCCAAGCGGCGACGGTCTCCTTTCCATCACTCTGATCACTTTCCAAAGCGGCGTAGTGGGAAGGAACCTAAGCCGGTGCATTCTATGCACCGGCAACCTTCTCCCTACTCGTCTTCTGAATCTTCAAAGAAAGATTCCAACAGAAAGATCGCTCGTGGACTGACCGATGATTGGACGAGTATCATCAGCGGCTGGAGAAGCTCAGCCGTAGGATTGCCAACCCTCAGGGGGCGGATTACGACCATCGCCCCCTGCTGTCTGTCGTATTTGGAGGAACCGGTCCCACCCCGGTTCCGTCTACCTCAGCTAGACCCATATGACGTACTGCAGACTCCCTGGATCACCTGGAAAGCTACAAAGTCCTCATGCAAGTCTAGGGAACAACAAACTCTCTTCTTTGTGTCGCCTTCCTGGCTACCCTTCGGAAAGCGGCACGTGCGTGGTATTTTCGTTTGCCACCATGGAGTATCAACTCCTTCAGACAGCTCGAACGATCTTTCCTGGCCTACTTCGATGTGTGCCGAAAGATTCCTCGGGTGGTTGATAGATTATTCGCCGTCCAAAAGAGGAGCGCGAAACCCTAAAGGACTTCGTGGCTCTGTTCAAGGGGGCTGCACTCGAGGTCTACAATCTTGAAGACTCCGTGGCCACTCTGGCTCTGAAGCGGGGACTCCATCCTTCTAGGTTCGCTTATTCCTTATACAAAAAGCTTCCTAGCTCTTACGCCGAATTGCTGAGCCGACGCAAAAGTATATCCGCGCCGACGAAGCCGACTCCTCCAGGAGGAAGGCTGACAAAGGGTCCAGCAAGAAGCCGGCACCTTCAGAATCTGTTGGGCTGCGGTCTAGAAAGCCTGAGCCGCCTCGTCGTCTAGATAACCGACCCCAGGCGTTGGTTCCCAAAGAATACTTCACTCCTCTCCTTGCCCCAATATCCCACATTCTGTTAGAGATTAAGGATGAACCCTACCTCCAACGTCCACCCCCCATGAGGCCCGGAGTTCCTGCAGTAAAGAGCTATACTGCTAGTACCACAGAGACTATGGCCATGATACAGAAGACTGCCGCCTATTGAAGAAGGCCATCGAAGAACTTGTCTAGCAGAGCCACCTAGGCAAGTTTGTTCGAAGAGGAAACCCTGCTGCTCGGGCCCGTCGGCACCTCCTGCACCTCAGATCGGCTTGGACAATGCCCCGACGGAGAAGACGGTAGCCATGATCCTATGGGGCAGGTAACAATTCTAAAAGACAACGTGAGGAGGGGTAGATTCTGTAATTCCTTTCTTTAAAAGGGATCTAAAAGGGGTAGTTAACAAACATAATGATAGCGTCGTCATATCTATGACGATAGCAAAGTTTCCGTAAAGAGAATTTTAGTGGATAGTGGAAGTTCAGTTGATTTTGAGCTACGAAGCTTTTGTTCGGATGAATTTATCTTATAACTCCCTTCGACCCATCACCATACCCCTGATGGGTTTTACTAGAGATTCTATAAGGGTCGAGGGGGAGATCACTCTCTCTGTTACAGCTGGGACTTCACCGCACAGAGCACGGTCCTCATGAACTTTTTGTAGTCCAGATCCCGCTGGCTTACAACGCCATCCTTGGGAGACCTAGTTTGAACCTTTGGATGTCGTTATCTCCACCAAAAGACTACTAGTAAAGTTCCCTACCGGTGAGGTAGTTGGGGAGATGAGGGGGAGCAGAGCCCACTACCGCTCTGCTACCACTGTCCCCCAGCCCACAGGGAGCAGCATCGGCTACAGCACCCGAGCTGATCGATCCCCGAGACTTGGAGAGGAGAGGGGAGCCGGCCGAGCATTTGCTGACTTTCCCATTGGGGGAGGATCGACGAGGACCATCCAAGTTAGAGCCCTACTCCCAGAGGAGTCACGCGATCAGCTCCTTGCTTTTCTATGAGCCAACTCTGACATCTTTGCTTGGTCATCATCTGACATGCCGGGCATCCCCGAGGAGGTAATTACCCATCAACTCAATATCAAACCGGGATGTCATCCCATCCGGCAGAAGAAGAGAACCTTCGCCCCAGTCCGGCAGAAAGCCATTGACGAGAAAATCCGTAAGCTGGTGGCTGCAGGCACATTCAAGAAGTCCATTACCCTGACTGGTTGGCCAACGTCGTGATGGTCCGCAAGGCTAACGGGAGTTGGAGGATGTGCGTGGATTTCACTAACCTCAACAAAGCATGCCCTAAGGACAGCTTCCTACTACCACAGATTGACCAGCTGGTGGATGCCATGTCCGAGACCCTTAGCTTCATGGATGCCTTCTCGGGGTACAACCAAATTAAAATGAACTCGGCGGATGAGGAAGCTACCTCGTTTGTGACCGAGAAGGGGACATACTGCTACAAGGTAATGCCATTTGGATTGAAAAAACGCGGGAGCTACCTATCAGAGGCTGATGAATAAAATCTTTGAAGGCAGATTGGGCGCAACATGGAAGTGTATGTGGATGACATGTTAACCAAGAGTGTCCGTACCGCTAACCATATCACTGATCTTGCGAAACTTTTGACAATCATCACTGACACCAAATGAGGCTAAACCCCACAAGTGCGCCTTCGGAGTCACAGCGAACAAATTCCTGGGCTTCATGGTGACACAACGTGGGATCGAGGTTAACCCTGATAAGATCCGAGCCATCCTAGACATGAGGTCCAGGTCAATAAGGAGGTGCAGCGCCTGACTGGAAGGATGGTAGCCTTGAGCCGTTTCTTGTCTAAGTCCGCGGAGAGGTGTCTGCCTTTCTTTAAGGCACTACACAGAGTCAACAGCTTTGAGTGGACGTAGGAGTGCCAGAAGGCCTTCGAGGAGATAAAGGAGTTCTTATCCACTCCGCCATTGCTATCCAAGCCAAGGGGCGGGGAGGAGCTCTTCCTATATCTTGCGGCCTCACCCGAGGCTGTCAGCTCTGTGCTTGTTCGCATGGACACCGATGGAGCACAAAAGCCAGTGTATTACACTAGTAAAGTGCTTCACGATAGAACCAGATATTCCAGAGTCGAGAAGATTATCTTTGCCTTGATCGTCTCAGCCCAGCGTTTCAGGCCCTATTTCCAAGCTCACCCAATCATGGTAGTCACGGATCAACCACTCAAGGCAATCCTTTCTCATCCTGATACCTCTGGCCGGCTGGCAAAGTGAACACTCAAACTGGAGGAATTCGACCTATCGTTTCGACCTTGGTCGGCTATAAAGTCTCAGGTCCTAGCAGATTTCCTGGTCAAGTGCACTTGGACGGAAGAGCAGCCGAAGGAGCCCCATGCAAACCCTTCGGATGTTGCAATCGAGGGAAGGGGGGAGGACTGGATCCTTCACGTGGACGAAGTGTCAAATTCTCAAGGAAGCGGGGCATGCCTCATCTTAGCAAGTCCGAACGGAATTGTGACCGAGTACGCCCTCCATTTTCTTTTCCCAACCATGAACAACCAGGCTAAGTATGAAGCCTTACTGTCAGGAATGAGACTAGCACGGAAACTCGGGGTGAAATGCCTTAGAGTTTTTACCAACTCCCAACTCATCTTCGATCAAATCAAGGGAGAGTACGAGGCTCGAGATCCTACTATATCCTGTTACTTGAGTATGGTACAGTCACAAGCCTCTCCCTTAGCCCACTTCAATGTCAGTTACATTCCCTGGAAGGAGAACGCTAGAGCTGATGCTTTGTCCCGGCTAGCTACCTTGGCTGACGGGACCTTGGGAAGAACCTACGTGGAGCATTTGGAAGCCCCAAGCATCGATGCAGTGGAAGAATCCATGCTAATCTGCTAAGAGCCTTCCTGGATGGATGTTTACATCCAATACTTCACCGCCGGCATCCTCCCAGCCGACCCCGCTGAAGCCAAGCTATTCAAGTGGCGAGTACACAAGTTCCTGATGTTCGACGGACAACTGTACCGAAGATCTTTCTCTCATCCCCTCCTCAGATGTGTTGGTCCCACAGACACCGACTACATCCTCCGTGAGATCCACGAAAGTATTTACGGAAACTACTTGGGGGGCAGAGCACTGTCACACAAGGTCCTACGCCAAGGCTATTCCTGGCCCACCATGCGGAAAGACGCAGCTGAGCTAGTCTGGATGTGCGATAGTTGTCAGCGGCATGCTAATATTCAATGGCTGCCAACCTCTCAGCTGAGCCCCCTGTCGGCTTCATGGCCTTTCGCCTAATGGGGAATGGACATCTTGGGACCATTCCCTCCAACCTCTGGTCAGCGAAAGTTTTTGCTCGTCGCCATCGACCACTTCACCAAGTGGATTGAGGCTGAAGCACTGGCCAAAATTACCGAAGCCAAGGTGAGGAACTTCTTTTGGAAGTCTGTTATTTGTCAGTTTGGACTACCCCACACACTTGTTACCGACAATGGATGCCAGTTCGATAATGTTCCATTCAGAGATTTTTGTGCCGAACTAGAAATATATCAGAGGTTTACTTTTGTCGGTCATCCGCAAACAAACGGAGCGGCCGAAGTGACAAATCGGACAATCCTTCAAGGGCTTAGGACACCTCTGGATGATTTTAAAGGAAGATGGGCAGAGGAGCTCCCGAACGTGCTGTGGTCTTATCATACGATGCTCCGAACCCCCACGTAAGAAACTCCTTTCAGCCTTGTGTTTGGGTCGGAAGCAGTCATTCCAGTGGAGATTAGCATCCCTAGTCCCCGGACACAATCGTACGATAAGAAGGACAATACCAACCAGCTAAGAGCCAGCCTTGACATTGTCGATGAATTCCGCAATCGCGCATGACTCAAAATGGCTTCCTACCGATAAAGGATCGCAAGGTATTACAATGCCCGAGTTCGCCGCAGAACATTCCTCCCTAGAGACTTGGTCCTCAGACGAGCCGAAGTCTCCAAACCAATAGAGCGGAAAAAGTTGTCTTCCAACTGGGAAGGACCTTACCGAGTCACTGATGCACTTCATTACGGAGCATACCGGATCGAAGAACTGGATGGAAAACCTCTTCCTCGTACGTGGAATGCGGAGAACCTCCATCGGTATTACCAGTAAAGATATTAATATCATAAGCTTGAGCGTGTTTACAAAAATGATATTTGCTTTTCACTAACGAAAGTCCCTTCAAGCAATCTTACTTCTTCAGCTCAAGCCCGACTCTGCGTCGGCACTAAAAGCCCGACTCCACATCGGCACTCAAAGCCGGACTACGCATCGGCACTCAAGCCCGACTCCACATCGGCACTCAAAGCCCGATCCCGCATCGGCACTCAGACCCCGCGTCGGCACTCAAGCCCGACTCCACGTCGGCACATAAGTCCGACTCCGTGTCGGCACTCTGACTCCATCGGCGCTTAAATCCGACCCCGCATCGGCACTCTACCCCAACTTGCATCGGCATTAACGTTCGACTTGGCATCAGTACTTACGCCCAACCCTGCATCGGTACTCAGGCTCGATTAGAGGTTGGTGCTCCAACCCAGTTTCGTGTCAGTACATAAGCCTACATTGGATCGGCGTTTAATGCGCTCCGGTCTCAACTTCAGCCTTAAGGCTCCAGTTTCAATTTCTACATCTTGACTCCGGCCTCGGCATCGATGTCAAGTATCGGCCATGTCTTAACTATAGCGTCGGTTTCTAAAGGGGATCTACGATCTCGGCCCCGGCCTTGGCTCTAAAATAAACAAGCAAAATTTTGAAGATTTGAAAAGTTGCTTTTCATTGATTGTTAAATATCTTACAAAATTTTCGGCTCTTGCCGGGCCTCATTACAAAAAAAAAAAAAAATTCAAGGCTCAGCCGGAGCTGGGCCATCATCCTCAGGAGCCTCGTCTGGCTCCAGCTCCTCGATTCCCTCAAGACCGTAGATTCTTCATACTTTATCCTTGCAATCCTGGAAGCCGCCATTATATGCGAAGGCAGTGGTCTTGGCCAGCTCCTCGTCGTAAGCGTCAGACTTCCTAAAATTCTCTACGGCCATGGCTGCCTTCTTCTCAGCCATGGTCACCGCCGCCTTCAGCTCGACTATCTCGGCATCAGATCGGCGAGCGATTTCCTCGGCATTCTCAGCCCGCTCCTCGGCCGCTTTTATTTCAAAGGTGGCGGAGTGTAGTTGATTCTTCAACAGGAATACCTCTGCCACCGCCATCTTATGCTTCTCCTCTGCTACTTTTTGTTTTTCCTCCGCCACCTGAGCATTATCAAGCTCATTAGTCGCCTGATGCTGAGCCACCTCAAGCGCCTCCTCTGCCCTTTCAGCCCGGGTTAAGTTCCTGAATCGAGCGGCCTCAGCTTTGGCCTCGGCCCTTTGTTCCCAAGCCACTTCTGCTTGGGCCGCCTCCAGAGCAGCCTCGGCCTTTCTACCCTAGCCCGGGCTTGGTTGGCATCTTCCTGTGACTAGTCGAGGGTGGCCTCGGCCTGAGATAGAATGCCCCTGACGGCAGCCAAAGAATTTATCACCTGTACCAAAAATTATTCGGGTTAAGTAAAGGAAAATGAAGTTCTTGATATTGACAGGGGAAGAACACTTACCCAGAGGTGAGCCACGGATGCTTCTCGGAAGAAGACAGAGGTCCCTTGGTTCTGAAGGACATTCTGAAGCTCAGGTACATAGACCTGAGCCATTGTTCACTCGGCCCAACGGCTATGATACAATAGGATTGATTGGAAGGAAGGCATGTCGGTTTCGCCTTCCTCTGCAGCACCGGCGGATGCTGGTGCCACTGGCGTTGGATCAGATGCCGGTGGTGCCTCTTCCACTGGCACTTCAGCCTGTGGAGGCTCCTTGGCCACCGCCTCTTCGGTGGATAGGGCGGCCTCTGGAATTGGCCCTGTGGCCGAGCCGGTTGGCTCCACCTCAGGAGCAGCAGGTGGTGGCGGCGGCGCTTCGGTCCTCTACTCCGGAGGAGTGTTGGTCAAGTCGATGGGATATGGGGGCGGCGCTGGTGAAGGCGATCGAGGTCGTCTCCTTTCCTCGGCTTCTTCATTTCTTCCTGAGGCTCCTCCGACCTCGGCTCTCTTAACGACTTTGATTTTTGCCCTCTTCTCGGCAAGGGCTCCATCCGCTCGGGCCCTTCTCTCCTTGGCGGCGGCCTTTCTCACTACTTGAAGCGATAGTGCTATACCTGTACAAGCCAAAGAATTAAAAAAAAGAAAGGAAGAGGAGAACAGATGAAGGGGTGAAAAGTTATGGCTACTCACCATCGCCAGGAATAAGGCCTGCCAGCCGAAGATTCTCCTCGGCTAGCAGCTTGTTGCATCGAGGGACGTCGGCGGTGATTAACTGCTCGAACGCCTCTTGATCTCTTGGGAGAATTGTTGGGTCCTTGTTTGGCTCGGTGTCGGGAATTCCCCACTCAGTCCTTACCCCCTCAACTTGGGCGAAGAAAAATATATCTTTCCACCCTTTGATGAAAGTGGGAAGATACAACTTAAGGGTTCTGGCTAGTCTAGGGGCAAAGGACCACCATCCCGATTGTTTTCTAAGAGTATAGAAACTACGGAAGAGAGAAATCCTAGCCTCTATCCCATGGATGTGGCATAATACTAAGAAACCAATGATAGTCTGAATGGAATTCGGAACCAATTAAGCCAAAGATAAGGAATATCTGTCTAAAGGTTAAGTATGAAAGGGTGAATAGGAAGGCGAAGGCCGGCCTTGAAGTAGGTCTCATAAAGAGCAACCCTACCGGGATAAGAGGAGGTTACCCTATCATCAGGAAGAGGCCGGTATAAGCGGAGGTCAGTAGGGATTTGATAATAAGACCTAAGATTGATTATCTCTTAGGTGGTCATGACAGAGGTAGTCCCCTCGGGAGACTGCCTCACAAGGGAAGATGGGCCGGCGATGATCGGACAGTGCCGGATGGGAGCCCGTCCGATGGCCGGGCGATTCCCGATGGAAAATTGCCCGGCGGCTCGCCGCTGCTCCACTGGGGCACCCTCCGCGGAGGTGGACCAGCTGGGCGCGGAAGAAGAAGAGGGTTGTGGAAGGTTGGGGGAATAACCCTCGGAATCGAAGATTGAACATGAAAGAGATGAAGAAGCCATGGAAATGGAACTAACCTGAAGGATTCGAGAACCGGGAATCGGGGATGAAGAGCTCGGGAGGACGTAACAGTGAGGGGAGATGAATGGACTCGGGCAGGATCGACAGGAGGAAAGCAAAGGCAGTAGAAATGGCTCGGAGCAGAAGTAGCCCCTTTTATAGCCTCGTTTCAAATCATCCCACCAGTCCACTATTCGGCCACGTGCCCATTCGCTACTGGGAATCGGTTCGGCAACCGCCCGATGCGCAAGATGCGAGGGGCACTACCAATGATAGAACAACGGTGACCTCACCGCAATGATGGTGCCCACCTTTTTGCAGCTCCATACCCGAGGAAAATCTCCCTCGATCTCAACGGCCAGAACGGATGAGGTGATGGCATTGCAGCACCCGATGCCTCATCAAAGGAGAGGCCCTTGGAGATGCGTGGCGCTCGAGGATCAGCCACTGGGTGATAAAATGCCCCCTTTCGCTGGTGAGTATATGCCCACCCATCTCAGGGGTGGGAGGGCATCTGATATGGCTAATCATGCCTTCGGATGGTACGGTAATAGCCAGTACAGTTTTTGAAGCAAAGTAATGATTTCAGCTAGTCCCAGCACCAGCTCTAGCCTCGGCCTCGGCTTCAGCTTTGGCCTCGGACTTCGCCTCGATCTCAGCCGCGAACTTCATTTCAGCTTCAACATCAGCCCCGAGCCTCGCCCTGGCCTCAGCTTCGACTTCAGCCTCGAGCCCCGCCTCGGCCTCGGGTCTCACCTTGCATGCTATCGGCCCATATTTTCAATCGTGAAATCGACTCCGAACATTGAACAGAGTGATTTGAAACACCCAAAAACTGTCGTGTAGCCCGCTCTCACCCGCTTTTTGTTAGGATCACGGGCAGTTACAGATACTGTGCAGTTGCCGATATCCACGATACGCATTTAGCAACTATGCACCTACCTGCGGAGCCGGAAGATTGGATTCGACTGTTATCGACAAAGGGTAAGAGGGACCTCCGAACAGGTATATAAAGATCCCGACCCACAATGAAGGGGGGACTGAATCTCTTCTCTCATCTCAATTCCTGTTCTCCAAATCACTAGCTTAAGCATCGGAGGGTTCCCGTCGGAACCACCAGTCCAGGACTTTTCTTGCAGGTTTCCGGCCAAAAAGAGGCAGCTGTCACCTTTCGAAGGTCTGTGAAGCCCTTTTCTCGTTCGGTGTTTGAGAGGTGATTTGGCAGCAACAGTTACTCTATTTTTTTTTTTTTTTTGAGAAACCCAGTTGCCATGGCTTGTACTGAAGACGAGGACCCGTCAGATCCCCATCGGAGACCAGTCTCGATGGTGGCCAGAGTGTGAGGCTCTTGCCGACAGCACTAAGGCCGGCCAGAGTCTGGCGATGATCGGCGCGAACTCTGGCCTGCCTTGGTGTTGCTTGGGTGGAGGGCTGGGAGGAGGACGAAGGGTTTGAAGCCCAACTGGCTCCTTAACAATTGAGCCAGTTCAACCTAATGAACCAGGTTAAGTGGGCTATACCTAATGTAACCAGACCCAAATCAAGTGATTTGAATTAATTAGAATCTATTTTTTTTCTTTTTTTAATGAGAAACCTGCACTATAAGAAAACAATGAAATTGCAATAAAATTTAGCGATGCCAGAAAACTATCGCTAAATAGCAATCATATTGTGATGCCAAGCGAGAAAAATGTGATAAAAGAAAAAAGAGAGAAACAAATAGCAACACGTAATGATGCTGCTTCATTGCTAAATTAATTTAGTGATAAAATAGTGGCACCAAGGATCATTGCCTTGAAAGCTGCTAAAAAAGAGGAAAGTAGCAATGAGAAAGATGATGATGATGGCACTACCCTTCTTGCAAGAAAATTCAAAAAATTCATGGAAAGAAGGAGATCATTCCCAAAAGAAAACTGGTGTCAAGGCAGAAGGAGATAAAGAAAAAGAGAAGAAGAAGGATCTCGTTATATGCTATGAATGTAAGAAGCCAAGATATTACAAATCTGATTGTTCTCATCTTAAGAAGGGATTTAAGAAGAGGAAAAAGGCCTATATTGCAACTTGGAGTGACAATGATGAATTATCCTCCAAGAAGGAACAGTAAGAAATTGCAAACATATGCCTATGGCAAATGAAGAAGAGATATGTTCTAAAAGCCCTCTTTATGACTTTACCTTTGAGGAACTTTATAATGCTTTCAATTAGCTTTTAAATGATCTTAAAGTTCTAAAATCAAAGAATAAAGTCTTGAAAACTAAAAATCAAATCTTCTCAAAAAGCTTAATGAGAAAAATTAATTTGCTACTGAGCTTGATAAGCTAAAATCTAAAAAGCAAGTTTTAGTAAATGAAAAGAATACTATTTTTGCTAAAAATTAACAATTAAAAAATAAAATTTAAAAAATATAAAATTATTATTGATAAATTTACTTATAGCTCTAATAGACTAAATCTATTAATGAAGAATCAAAGAGCTATTTTTGATAGAGCGGGCTTATGATATAAACTTCACAAGAAGTAAAAACTTGTGAATAATTTCTTTGTGAAAAGTTCTATTAATATTGATATTTTTTGCTTTTGCTACGGAAAAGAGGTCAAAAATCTTTTGCTTACAATCATGCAATGCTAGTAATAAGCCTAAGATGATTTGGGTGACAAAAGGAACTATATTTTCTGCAACTAACCATGAAAGATCCAAGAAAACTTGGATACCTAAATACAAAAGTTGATTGCTATACAGGTGTATTTTGCAATCATAGGAGCAAAAAGAAAATGGTATCTTGATAGCGGTTGCTCAAGGCACATGACGGGTGATAAAGATCAATTTATCACCATAGAAGCCAAAAGAAGTGGAGTGGTGACCTTTGAAAACAATATTCAAGGTCACATCTTGGGAATTGATAAAATTCAGATCACTCCCTCTACATTTACTAAAACTGTCTTATATGTTGATGGCTTAAAGCATAATCTGATTAGCATTAGCAACTATGTAATAAAAGTTTCAAAGTTTCTTTTGAGGCCTCTATTTGCATAGTATCTAATCCTATTGACAATAGCACCATTTTTGTTGGAAATAGAAATAGCAATGTGTACTTAATTGATTTAGATGCTTTATCTATAGGTAATTATTGCCTGATTGCTAGCGATGCTAAAGTTAATGATATTGGTTGGATATGGCACCATAGACTAGGTTATGCAAGCATACACTTGATTTCAAAATTGTTTAAAAAGGGTTTAGTTAAAGGCCTTCCAAAACTGAATTTTGAAAATGATAGAATTTATGATGCATATTAATTTGGAAGGCAAACTAGAAGTTCTTTTAAATCTAAAAATGTTATTTTAACTTCTAGGACATTTAAACTACTTCACATGTATTTTTTTGTACCTACTAGAACCACAAGTGTAGGAGAAAAGAAATATGGTCTTGTGATAGTAGATAATTATTTTAGATTCATATGGTATTATTTTTAGCTTATAAATATGAGACTTTCTCTGTTTTTCTAAAATTCTTCAAAAAATCATGAATGAAAAAAACCCTACCATTGTGTCTCTTAGAAGTGATCATGGCACTGAATTTGAAAATCAATTGTTTAAAAAATTTTGCATAGAAAATGATATCCATCATAATTTTTCTGCACCTAGGATGCCTCAGCAAAATGGGATGGTAGAAAGAAAGAATAGGACTAGAAGACATGGCTCGTATCATGCTATGTGAAAGCTAACTTGTTGGCTTATGAGGGCCAACATCTTCCTTAGGGATTCATTGTATGTCTAGGCTTATGGAGGCCGACACATGATATCGGTGCTTGACAGCCCAACCAACTGGTGTGTGCCATGTGTACGCACTGCGAAGCCCCTCATATTCGCTCACCACTTAGCGTGGGGCTCTGCTCTGCCATTGTAAATTATGGGGGGTGCCCTGCAGGAATAAGCTTTGGGGCTTAAGGAAATAAAGTGCCACCTCTACTAATAGCTATAGCTTTTGGTAAGATAGTAAGGGGCTTGATCCTAAAACCTGGTATTAGAGCGAGGTTGTTGGTTTGAATCCCTTGGATGTCGCTGGGAGGTGGTGGATGGGATTGTTGGCTTATGGGGGCTAGCATCTCCCTTAGGGATTCTCTATCATGTGTAGGCTTATGGGGGCCGACACATGACATCGGTGCTTGATAGCCCAACCAACCGATGTATGCCATGTGTATACACCGCAAAGCCCCTTATGTCTGCTTGCCACTTAGCATGGGGCTGTGCTCTACCGTTGTGAACTGTGGGGGATGCCCTGCAGGAATTAGCCTCGAGGCATAAGGAAATAAAGTATCGCCTCTACTAATAGCTATAGTTTTTAGTAAGATGATAAGAGGCTTGATCATAAAACCCTGTTGACCCATATATTGATTTTGATGAATAAAAAAACCACATGAGTATATTTCTTATGTTACTGATGATTTTGATTAAGTGTTTCATAGAGTTAAAATTAGTCAAAATCACAAGTCCAACCAAGAAAACCAAGGAAAATCGAGTTTAAACTTGAGTCTCGCTTTAAGTGTCAGTTTTAGCACTTATAGTCAACTCTCACAGTTGAGGAGTTGACTCTGGCACGCTCTGGCATAGTTTGATAGTTTTGGCATGCTCTCGAGCCGACTCCCACAGTGGGTGAGCCGACTCGGTCAGAAGGATAGAGAGACAACAATTCTGCATCGAGCTCGAGTCAACTGACACAGTCTCACAGAGAGAAAGAAAACTGATGCCAGCCCAAGTCGACTCCCGAAGCAGCTTAAGCTGACTCATGGTGAACCAAAGTCGACCCCCCAAAAAGTAAGAGTCGACCTCTCAATGAGTAGAAAAAACACTTTTTGGACATCCCAAGCTTGAGTCAACTCTTGACCTGCTTGAGCCAACTCATGACCTATTCGAGTCAATTCAACCCTTCAGGAGCTAACTCCAGAACTATCAGAGACAGCTCTAGAACCTAACAATCTTCAATGGTATTTAACAGCTCTTTCCCTATTCATGCAAACATTCTTCCCACTCTTGGCAATGGATAGTTTCCACCTTAAAAATGAATTTTAAGTGAATTTCGAGGAAGCCTATAAATAAGATCCCAGAGTTGATTCAAAACAAGAGAAGAAAAAGGGAGAAAAAGAAGAAAAGAAAGAGGAAAAGTTTAAATTTCAAAAGTAGAGAAAATAGAGCTCAAGAAAAATCCTAAAAATCTAAAGCAAATCTTGAGGGATTTTCATCAAATCAAAAAGGAAAAGAGAAGAGAAGAGAGCCCTAGTTTCTAATTCAAGCTTCAAATCAAAAAAACTTCTAAAAGCTTCAAGTTTCATCTTGAGAAAGATCAAAAGAAGAAGAGCTCAACTTTAGAAATCTTCAAATCAGGCTCCTATTTCTATTCGTTTATATTGCTTTATTTGCTTATTTTGGAGCTTTATTCTTGTTGTATCTCAACTTTTTATATCTTTTGTAAGTTGATTCAATCAAGTGATTGAATCAAGAGGCAGTTAGTCCCTATGTAAGACAGATTGGCTTGTAAAAGGGTTTTGTGCCGGTGATCATGTGAAAACTAGCTAGATTTGTTGTGATTCCAAAAAAATAATAAATTTAAGTTGTGAGCTTGTAAAACAACTTCGCTGTAATCAGGAAGATTATAGTGATACCCAAGAGGTCCTTGGGAGTGGACGTTGGTGTAGCTAACACCTAACCACTATAAATCCTTGTATTTACTTGTGATAGTCTTTTTTCTCTCCTCTCCGTCTCTTATATTTTGCTTGGTTTATTTCGCACTACACTTATATTTTCCATAACATTGCATTTGAGCATTATTTGGGAAAGTAGGTTTAAATTTTTTAAAGAACCCAATTCACCCTCATCTTGGGTTGCCATCTGGGCCAACAATTGGTATCATAGCCTGTGCTCACTCTTTCTCGATTTAACAATCAAGAGCTAAAGATCCAAATGGCAGCCTATGTTGATTTTTTTTTTTTCTGATGGACAATCCACCAATAGACCCCCATTGTTTAATGACACCAATTATTCATATTAGAAAGCTAGAATAAGAATATTCATTTAAGCTTTGGATTATGATCTTTGGAGTATCATTACAAATGGACTTAGCACTTCCATACTCACTGTAGATGGTTCTATTATTCCTAAGCCTAAAAAGGATTGGAATGAGAACGATAGAAAAATAGTTCAGCTAAATGCTAAGACCATAAATATCGTATACTGCTTCTTGGATGCAAATGAATTTAACAGACACTACAACAATTTTTTTAATTAGACTACGTCTAAAAAATGTAGTCTTTTATATTTAGACTATATTTTCTAAAACATAGTCTAGGTAAGTGTAGTTAAAAGTTTCTCTTTTAAACTACGTTTTTTAGACGTAATTAAAAGTCCAAAAAATAGTCTTTAAATACATTTAGGCTATGCTTTTATCAGAAAATATAGTTTGTAACACAATTATATTCATCAATAATATTCTAAAATAGTTTCACATTGGATGAAAAAAAAAGTATTACATGCTTGTAACTCAAGTTTACTGGCTGCCAATTAACTTTTACTTGAGTTTTTGATCCTTATGATTTTGGTCCTTCAAGAGATTAATTAGGTCAATAACTGACTTGAGTTATTACAAATGATATAAGAGCCGATCCAAGTATGCAAAAGTTATGGTGGGATAATGGTAAAGTCTTACCATGAAGTCATTCTTACAGTACCAACAACCCCAGTAAAATTATAATATCTCAAAATAGTAAATAAAAAAAATATTATTTACTTATAACTTAAGTTCATAAATTATGAATTAATTTTTATTCAAATTTTTAGATTACATGAATTTGATCCTTCAACGAATTAATGGAGCCAATAGATTTTGGGCTATGGTCTTGATTCTTTAATAAATTAATTAAATTAATAGACGGGCTTGAGGCGCAAGCCAAGACCACCGTAATGGCGTACAGCAGCGGTCCGGCTCTGCCACACGCTGCAGGTGGGTGTCATTGACGAGCAACAGTAAGATTTATTTGTGCCGCCCAAGCTAATAGAAGAATAAAAGAACTAACATATAACCAAGAAAACAACTCGACCATTGAGAGGTTTGATTAATGAATTAATTATACACTAGAGGAGATGGTGAGAGCTTACAGTTAAGTTGAGCCTCTCTCTATCCCACTATTTCTGCAATCCGACCAGATGTAATCCATGGGCACCGGCAAGTTAGAGAACCGGTGAGAGTAAAACATCTCATAATATATTAATTATTAGATCATACAGTGATGCAGCAGAAGGAGGGAGAAGAATGGTACTGGAACTTACAACTGCCGACATCATCCATGCAGTGGCAGAGGCCCGTACGTACGTAGTCCATGGAGACGTATTAAACGGAGAGGATGAGTAAGCTAGAGGAAGCAAGAAGAGAAGCTTTATATGATGAACAAGGTAGAGAGAGATAATAAGCTGTTGATTATATGTGATATTCATCAAATTAAATAGAGGAGGTTTTTCGTGCCACGGGTTAACGTTGTCTCGGAGCGGTAAACACGGAATGTAAATAACTGCAAGGGAGCAACACCATTAAAGAAATGTAAATATTTCTGTTATTTTTTATCTAAAATATATTTGCATTAATATATTATATAATAAGAAACAATCAATCACACGATGCATGCATGCCACATCTCATTAAATGTATAAAATTTGATTCGATATATATAACTTCTTTTGATTGAATCAAATTTAAGAAGATTATAAGGAAATTAAGTACTTCGAAGCTTTTCACCAATACATGTGCCTCCCGCTCGTGGTAGACATTATTGGTTGGTAAAAAAAAAAAAGTTACAGTTTTTATTTTATATATAAGTTTGATATTTTTCACGCAAGCCGAATTTACTTAGGAAATAAAATCAACCATAAAATCTCAACAACGATGATATCAGGGTTGCGGTGCATAAGGGGCTGGCTGATGGACGCGACCGGAGCTATCAAATCCAACGACTTTTCTGATGCCCGACAACTAAATATAAACTGCTGCTTGTCCATCTCCCTCTACCAACTTACCTCATCTCTGAAACCCGGTAGCCCCTGCACCTAAATTGCTTTCGTTTTGATTCTTATGGCGCTGCGTTGACACCGTAGATAGGCTGAGCTTCATGCAGCATGATTTGACATATCTTATGTTATCTATATTTTTAAAGCTTATTGTCTCATTATTGAAAAGAATTTATTTTTGTCATACAATGGATGACGAAATCTGCAAGATCACTCACCTATCAACCCTTTGTTTTATGGCATATGATCTATCCTTCAAGATGCATATATGGTTCAAATTTGACATATTTATCGAGAAGTCAATTCAGCGACCGATTAAATTACAATTTTAGTAGTCTATTATTATGATTTTTTAATTTAAAAGCATGGAATTCATACCCTATTATATTCCATTAAATTTTATTTTTTGATCTTTTGGTATTGATTCGTATCAGAATAACGTGATCATCCATTTATTTCAAAAAAATAAATAAATAAATACAACGTAGGTAGGCAAAGACAGCGCCTTCGCACTCGCACGGGCCTTAGCGCCTAGTTCGACTTTTAATAGCTTTTGAGCGGATGCTTTTCATTTTTACTCTCTCTCCCTCTCCCCCCTATTCTTCTACCCCAAAAGGATCAAGCTCATCTGAAGTGCAATATCCGCGGGGTTACCAAGCTAGTCTAAAATTACACAACCGGACAATGAAGTAACGGTATCAGCAAGAAGTCCCAGCCCGAAAATAGACTTCTTCCTAGGAATGCAACTTGGGTCGGGTTCAATCCGAATCCGGCCCATCAAATTTAATTTACAGTAGTATTTAAATTCATATTTGTCCAACCCAAACCTGAAAGACCCAGGTTTAATTCGATCCGATTTGCAATTAATCCGGATTCGGGTTGATCTCAATCCGAACCCAAGGGTTACCCGAACATTGGATAGCTTATCTGCACCAGGTTTTGGGGGGCATTAAGGGCACCAGTCATATCGTACGAGATGACCAACTTGAGGGGGAGAATGGCTAGGCCGTCAATCGCAAGCGTGGAAAAGAAGGACAAACATAAAGACGGACCATCCGCATATTTCGTTTCATTTTCTGCCTCCTCTTCTTTGTTTATGGCACCTCCTCCTCTTCTTTATTTTAGGTCAGACTTTTTTATTTTAATACAATGTTAAAGCCTCCAGCTTATACGTTCGGCAAGAGATTTTATTTTTTCATCTCTGGGATTTATAATTTGATGTTTATTTATTTTAAAAAAAGTATTTTTTTTCCATTAATCTGAAACTCAATCCGAATCTGATTTTTTAAAATAGAGTTAGGATTGAGGTTTTACAAATAGGGTTAGAGTTAGGGCTAGAGTTGACATTTTATAAATAGGATTAGAATTAGGATTGAGAAAAATCCGAATTTCATGAGCTGGAGTTGCACCCTACTTTTTTTTCATTTTTTTTTTTATATATATATAAAAGCTCTCGATTAGCTAGTCAAAATATTGAGTCATCTCTGAAACTCCAAGAGAGCGTGTCTTTCTATGAGAGTAAAAAGTTATAATTACCACAACACATCCACAGTTAACATCTTCCTCATCAGCCAAGGTTCTCTCCAATTCAATAACCAGTGCAGAGCTTAATTGGATTTTTTAAAATAATATATTTTTATAAATATTTTCAAAATAAGATACTTTTTCAACAAAATATCAAAAAAAGAATGGTCTCGACTAAAGATGGGCACTGGGCCGTGCTGGCCGCCGTGCTGTGCCAGCACGGCCCAAGCCCCCTAGGCTGAATAAAAAAAAGGTCGTACCTGGCACGGTCCGTTAAAAAAAATTTAGAGCCCGGCATAGCCTGCGGCCCATTTTGGACTGGACCGTGCCGAGCATGGCATGCTACGGCCCGTGACGAATCATGCCAAGCACGATAGGCCCTGGGCCATTTGCTCCTTCTCTCCCCTGCTGCCGGCCCTGCCGTCATCGATAATGCATCCGTTGCGGAAGGCATCGATGATCCCATCCCTCCTGTGCTGACTACTCCAAACCCTCCTCCTTGGGATGAGGACGAGGAAGAGGAGGAGGTCCTCATCCGCTTTCGATCCCTGGAGTTCACTTCTCCAAGGGCTTTGATCTGTGCACGATGTGGCCAGGGGTGGCGGTGACGGCAGAGGAGGCAGGTTTGAGATCGTACTCCGCCTGGTGCCGAGGGGTCAGGAAGCCGATGGTTGTCACAGTAGAGGAATCAGCCGGATCAAGAATCGAGACTGAGGCGATGGGGACCTGGGGTAGCTCGAAATGGTTGTTCCAGTAGTTGGGAATTGGGGTCCAGGACTGGAGGGGAGGAGGCGGCGCATTGAGCTCGGAGAGCATGCTCTCGAGCCAGTTGGAGAGGTCAGAGGGGTTATAGTGGACGATGTCGGAGGTAAGGTGGAAGAGGAAAGCATCGTCCTGGGTGGTGCTGCTGCCCATGGCCATCTCGAGTTGCTCGAGCTTCTGGGCGATGTCAAACATATCCAAGCAGCGGACCTTGTACCCGAGCATAGCTAGGAGCTCGTCCACTCCCCCGTCCTGCTCCTCTACCGCCTTTTCGGCTTCGACGACTCCCCCCTCCCTCGCCCTCACCCTCGCCCTCATCCTCACCCTCTTCCTCCTCTTCTGCATGGATCCACTATGCCTTCACTGACCCCGACCTTGCTGCCGCCCTCTACGACCTCCTCTCGCCCCAGGGCATCCTCATTCCCTCCATCTTCTCCATCAATGGCAGTGCCTTCGTCAAGTACGTCTTCCCCCTGGAGCATCTCCCTGAATGGATGTGCTTTAGCTTTCCAAAGCGATATACCATCCTCCATCCTCTCAAATCTCCTAGGGATGGCAATTTTCTCTGTTTGGCCATGTTGGCCCAGATGGCAGCCCAAGAGGGGGGGTGAATTGGGTTGTTTAAAAAAATTTAACTCTTTGAAGATAATTAGATTGATATGAAAGTGCTTAAGTAAACTGAATTAATAAAAGCTAAGCACAAATGAAGAAGATAGAGAGAGATAAATGCACGAAAAACACAAAGATTTTATAGTGGTTCGGTGTCTCCAACACCTACATCCACTCCCAAGCAATACTTGGGTCCACACTATAATCCCACCGATTATAGTCGAGTTGTTTTACAAGCTCACAACTCCAACTTGTTGTTTTACCCGGGATCACAATGAACCTAGCCAATTTTCTGGGCTCACCAGCACACAACACAAACCACAAGCACAAAACAGCTCCTCAAATGAGCAAATATGCAATTTAAATGAACAAGGATTAGAAAAGCTTGTTTGAAGCGATTTGAATGTGAGCTTTTCTTCTTTTCTTCTTTTCCTCTTCTCTTTTAAATGGTTGAATCAAGCTTTAGCTCTGATTCTTCACAGAAATTTGTTGTAGAGAAGTTGAAGAAAAAGGGGCTTTTGAGTTTCTTCTTTTCTCCTTTGAAAATCCTCCGAAATTGATCTTTGAAGGCTTTGAATTTCTTTTGAATCTCTCTTCAGATAATAGGCATGGACTCAGAGATTTCTCTTTGAAAATTTCTCTCTCTTTTTCACTTGATTTTTTGATTTTCTCTTGATTTTTCTTCTCTCTTTTTCTCTTTCTTTTCTCTTATATTTCAAATGAACAGATGCCCTCTTTTTATAGTTTTCTTAATCCAAGATTAGGTGAGAAAATAGCCGTTACAAGGTACTTAATTGCTTCTACATGCAAAGGAATATAGCCATTAGAGATTAGGTAGAAAAATATTACCGTTAGAGTCCGTTCTGACAATCTGAAAATCCATTCCTGACAGGTTGGAGTCGGCTCCAACTTTCCATGTGCCGGCTCCAACTTAGGTTTCCAAAAATAGTAATAAAAAGTTCGTTGGGGAGTTGACTCCAAAAAAGTGATGTGTCGGCTCGGCGCATTGGTGTCGGCTCTAATATCTGAGGGTGTCGACTCTAACGATGTCTCAAAAATACGTTCTATGTTCTCAGGTTAGAGTTGGCTCCAGAAATTTCAGGTGTCAGCTCCCGAACTCCAGGTGTCGGCTCCAAAAACTGACGCAGAAAGCACTCTTCTGTATCTCAGGTTAGAGTTGGCTCCAGAGTTTCAGGTGTCAACTCCAAATCGTGCCGAAATCTTAGAATAGTTCTAATACGCTCTGGTGTCGGCTCCGGACACTGTGGGTGTCGACTCCAAGTTCTGAACTTAAATATTTTCTATTTAAAACTTGATTCAAAACTGATTTTATGTATTCTTTGAATAATTAAACATTCTTAATCCCTGAAACACTTCTCAAATTTGTCAGAAACACAATGAATATACTCATGGCTTTTGTTAATCATCAAAATCAATAATTGGGTCAACAATCTCTCCCTTTTTGGTGATGACAAAAACATTGAGTATATGCATGATTAATCAATGAAAGTTTCAAAGCAGAGATAAGTTCTCATAGTTAAGCTCCCCCTGAATGAGGTAGCTCTCCCTATGATACTTAAATTAACATCTTCTCTTCCCTTATCATTAAAATTCATGCAATTAAGTTCATTCAATGTTTGATACCAATTAATCAAATTCATTCAATAAGTTCATTCAATGCATATACAATTATCTTCTCTCCTCCTTTTTTATAATCAACAAAAGGTTTAGAAGGTGCATTAAGGCTTAAACATCAAATGCCAGAATTGAAATTCAATGCTTCAAAGATCAAATATGAAATTCATTAAGTATCAAAATGTTCATTACATGATTGTTTCATTGCATCATTCAACTATAACAAACTAACAAAATGCAGACTGAACATCATTTCAACATTTCAATTACATCAAAAGTCCTAATTACATCAAAACATTTCAGTACATAATATGCCCTAAATACAAACTAAAGTTCAAAATAAAGCTTGAGGCTCTGATGTCCTTGCGAATGAACTGTCGTCGGCCAGTGAACAAGGTGGCGGAGAGGATGGCTTTCTATGCCATAGCTGTGAACATGGTGACATACTTGGTGAGGGAGATGCAACAGCCGCTGCCTGACGCCGCCACCCACACCAATGACTGGATCGGGGCGGCCTTCATCCTCACCATCCTCGGCGCGTTTCGACGCCTATCTTGTCCGATTCTGGACCATTGTCATCTTTTCATGCATCTACGCTGTGGTATGTTTCTCATTGTACGTGGTTCAATCCTTTAGTTTTTGGTTGCTTGTTTAGGAACATGGATAAAAAAAATATCTGGTATACAGCTTGAAGAACACAAAAACAAAATGTACTTAATTGGACTCTTAGCCATTTTCCCAGCCCCCACCCCCTTTGTGGACCTTTATTTCACCGACTCTAGCCGGTCCATCAAGAGGGAGAAAGAGGTCTCTCCCTACTGGCTGACCACTAGTCTGCTAGTCTGTTGATAGACAAAAAGACTGTTATGGATGGAGCTTAATTTCATCAAAAGGAAGCCCCAAATCAGAGTTCATGAAGGTTACAAGGTCTGACGCGGCTGTTTCGTGAGGAAGTTTGACAAAGGAAGTAGTTGGCAAATCAGTCATTATCCAAAAGTAACAAACATAAGATTTGGATAGATTTGAGAGTTAGTTGAGGATGTTTTGGCCATTATTCAAAGTCACCGAAGGGAGCTTTTGGAGGAGGATTTGAGGCGTCATCTTAGCTGTAACCATCTGCCACAAATCTTTTGTGAAAGTTTTTTTTGTGAGGGAGTTACAAAACGTGTGAAATAAATTGGAGGCTCGGTGAGGACCTCCGAGTACTACAGAGAGAAAAAAAGGGTTTCGTAATCTTTTAGTGATATCATAAGAGTTTGTGAGAGAGTGTGTTTTTGAGGGCTTGTACCTGATTCAACTCTTAGTGAAGCCTTGCAGATCTTATGCCATCGTGGACGTAGCCCAGTTTGGGTGAACCACGTAAAATCCTCGTCTCTCGCTGTTTTCTTTGATTTTGGTTCCTATTATTATTCTGTGTGTTGATTTTGATTATATTGCAACTGCGTGCTTGGCCGTATTAATAGCAATCTTATTAGAGAAATATTTGTTGTATTCCCTATCAAATTGGTATCAGAGCCTGGTTATCTTCATATTATTATTACGGTCGGATAAATCAACATAGAGATGGCAGAAGACAAGATCAAAATCGAGAAATTCAATGGTCACAATTTTGAATTGTGGAGGATGCAAATTGAGGACTACCTATATCAGAAGGATCTTTACCTTCCATTAGAAGGAAAGAAGTCGGATTCAATGAGCAACTCAGATTGGATGATTCTAGATAGGAAAGCCTTGGCCACGATCAGATTATCATTGACACCTCAAGTGGCATATAATATTGCAAAGAAAAAGACCACCGTGGATATGATGACCGCTTTAACAAAGCTGTATGAAAAACCTTCCACCTCAAACAAGATATTTCTTATGAAAAAGCTCTTCAATTTGAAGATGGCTGAGAATAATAGTTCAGTGACGGAGCATCTGAACGAGTTCAACTCGATGATTAATTAATTGGAGTCAGTCTCTGTTGTTTTTGATGATTCATTCAAGGCGCTTCTTTTCTTATGTTCCTTGTCAGAGAGTTGGGACAATCTTATGATGATAGTCAGCAACTCGGTATTAGGTATCCTTACATTCAATGATGCAGTTAGTTGTATATTGAATGATGAGATGAGAAGAAAGGCTATGGGTAGGACTTCTACAAGTACTGCACTCATGGTGGATACCAGAGGAATATCACAAGAGAGGAAGAAGTCAGAGAAAGGCCAGTCCAAGAGCAGAGGAAAGTCCAAAGGGAGATTTCCCATGAAGTGTTGAAACCGCGGGAAGAAAGGTCACATAAGCAAGGATTGTTGGGGTAAGAAGAAGGAAAAAGGTGCAGAGAGCAAGATGGAAGGTTAGGAAGCAAATGTTGTGAGTACTATTCAGCGGAATTTTGAGGATGTGTGCCTGTTAGCCGGCAATGGGGCAAACTCAGATCTATGGTTTGTAGACTCAAGGGCTTCTTACCATTGCAGCTCAAAGAGACACCTATTTTCGGATTTTATCCAAGAAGATTTTGGTCATGTCATAGTTGGCAATGGACAGCAATGCAGAATTATTGGTAGAGGAACAATTGTACTGAAGCCAGTGACAGGCGGAGAATTGAGACTTGCACAAGTCAGATACATCCCAGAGTTAAAGAAAAACCTAATTTCTATCAGTTATCTTGATGTTGAGGGTTATGTATCCATTTTTGGTAATTCTCAGTGAAAATTTACTAAAGGGTCTATGGTTGTTGTCAAAGGGAAGCAGACATGCACTCTCTACTTCTTGGCAGACAGTGAGAGTTCAGCTTCAGTGGCAGCAGGAGACACGAGTATAATGAATATAGTATGGCACAGGAGGCTCGGTCATCTTAGTGAGAAGAACTTGAATATTCTACACATAAGAGAGCTTCTACCTAGGCTAAAGAAGGTGAATCTAGAGTTTTGTGAAGAGTGTATCTATGGTAAGCAGAAAACAGTGAGTTTTTAGTTAGCAAGAACTCAGAAGAAGAATGAAAGGCTGGAGTTTGTTCATTCAGATGTCTAGGGTCCAGCACCAGTGGCATCATATGCGGGCAATAAGTACTTTATCACGTTTATAGATGATTTCAGCAGGAAAGTCTGGGTGTTTGCTATGAAGGAAAAGTCTGAGGACTTTGGTATCTTCAAGAGATGGAGAGTCATGTGTGAAACCCAGACTGGAGCAAGTCTCAAGTGTCTCAAGATAGATAACAGTGGTGAATACTGTAGCAGAGAGTTTGATGTCTACTGCGCAGAGCATGGAATCAGAAGGATCAAGACCGTTCCAGGGACACCAGAGCAGAATGGTGTGGCAGAAAGAATGAACATGACCATTCTTGAGAGAGAGAGGAGTATGAGGTTTGACTCAGGTCTACCTACATATTTTTGGGCGACAACACTGGACACCGCGGTGTATTTGATCAACAGGAGTACATCCAGTGCATTGGATGGTGGGATTCCAGAGGAGGTTTGGATAGGAAAATAGGTAAAACTTTCTTTTCTTAAAGTATTTGGCTGCATTACTTATTCTTTGATTAAGAAAGAGAAGAGGAGTAAGTTAGACTCCAAGTCTACAAAGTGTGTTTTCATTGGATACGGTGGCGATGAGTATGGCTACAAGCTCTGGGATTTCCAGAACAATAAGATCATTCTGAGCAGGAATGTGGTATTTGATGAAGAGCATACTTACAAAGACAGGAAAGATGCAGTGGAAGAAAAGAAACAGGAGTTTATAGAACTCGATCCTGTTAGAGATGGAGAAATTTTCCGAGTGCAAACTGAAGATGGAAACTCCGAGGATGTGGAGGAGGAAGATGTGGTTGGAACAGACAGCTACATGCATACATCGGTACCTCAGCTGGTGTCCCCACAGTTGAGGAGGACCACGAGGGTTACCAGGCCATCACAGAGGTATTCTGCTAATGATTATGTTTTATACACAGATTCTGGAGAGCCAGAATGTTTTGTTGAAGCCATGCAAAATGAAGCTAAGGTCAAGTGGTAGTTGGCTATGAAAGAGGAGATGGACTCTTTAAAGCAAAACAAGACTTGGGATCTTGTGAAGTTACCAGCTGGCAAGAAATCTCTGTTCAACAAATGGGTGTACAAGATGAAGAATGAGGCCAATGGTACCAGAGATACAAGGCAAGGTTAGTTGTCAAGAGTTATGCACAGAAAGAGGGAATTGACTTCCAGGAGATCTTTTCCCCAGTAGTCAAGATGACATCCATCGGGGTGATTCTGAGCATGGTAGTAGTGGAGGATCTTCATTTAGAGCAGCTAGATGTGAAGACAGCATTTCTTCATGAAGATTTGGAGGAGGAGCTGTACATGCACCAGCCAGAAGGTTTCCAGGTCAAGGGAAAGGATGACATGGTCTGCAGATTGAAGAAAAGTTTGTATGGTCTGATGCAGGCTCCGCGGCAATGGTACCTCAAGTTTGACAGTTTCATGCTAGAGAAAGGCTTCACCAGATACCAGTCAGATTATTGTATATACTTTCAGAGGTATATTACAAATGAGTTTATTATTTTATCGTTGTATGTGGACGATATGCTTGTAGAAGGTTCCAGTATGATGAAGATAGAAGAGCTCAAGAAACTGATGGCAAAGAAGTTCTCAATGAAGGATTTGGGAGAGGCGAAGCAGATTCTTAGCATGAGGATCAACAGAGATATGAAGCAACGGAAGCTGTGGCTATCTCAGGAGGACTATGTACAGAAGGTACTAAAGAGGTTCAATATGGAGAATGCAAAGGTAGTGTCAACACCTTTGGTAGCACACTTCAAGCTCAGCAAGTAGTTGTGTCCAACAACTCAGAAGGCAAGGGATGAGATGATTGGAATTCCATATGCATCAACCGTGGGAAGTCTAATGTATGCAATGGTTTGCACAAGACCGAATATTGCACAAGCAGTGGAAGCAATCAGCAGGTACATGTAGAATCCAGGCAAGGAGCACTGGAATGCAGTGAAGTGGATCTTGAGATATCTCAGGGGTACATCAACTTACAGTTTGTGCTATGGAGGTGATAGTCTTCAAGTACAGGGATTTGTAGATGCAGATCACTCTGGTGATAGAGACAGTGGGAGGAGCACCACTGGTTATGTTTTCACTATTGGTGATACAGCAGTGAGCTGGGTATCTCAGTTGCAGAAGATAGTGGCATTGTCAACTACAGAAGCTGAGTATGTGGCGATCACTGAAGCTAGTAAAGAGATGATCTGGTTATAGAGGTTGATGGAAGAGCTCGGCAAGGAGCACGAGTGTAATACATTATGGAGCGACAGCCAGAGCGCAGTTCACTTGTCAAGGAATCCAGCATTTCCTGCAAGAACCAAGCACATTCAGCTTAGGTATCATTTCATACGCAGTGCGTTGGATGAGGAGTAGTTGAAGCTGGAGAAAATTGATGGAGCTAAAAACCCTACAGATATGTTCACCAAGGTTGTGAGCAGAGACAAGTTGAGTCTCTGTTGCAACTTGGTGAAGCTTTCCAATAGATAGATCAAGAGAATGCGGCATAGAGAAAGAAGGTAGATCTAAGATTGATGTCATTAATCTTCAAGTGGGAGATTATTATGGATGGAGCTTAATTTCATCGAGTTCACGAAGGTTACAAGGTCTGACACAGCTGTTTCGTGAGGAAGTTTGGCAAAGGAAGGAGTTGGCAAATCAGTCATTATCCAAAAGTAATGACTTTACTACTGGAACAGCTAGAAGGACTGCAACTGTAATAACTACTTGAGCATGCATGCACAATTAGGAAAGAACAACTCAAGCCACTTGTAGCATTTTATATGCAAATTACAAATAATGGATGGGCTAATGATATGGTCAGTAATGTCCATTAAATAGAGAAAGACTAATTATGCCGCATGAATGACAATAATTGACCATGCTACTTAACAAAAGAACTAAAACAGAAGAACAAACAACTAATGCAACTAAATTGCAAGCAGAGGGATAATTGAATTACTTGTTCCATTCAAAGTTGTTGATAGCCCTTTTCATCAAAAACTCAGAAAGAATGTTTTGAATTTCATCACTTACAATTCATCCTAAATCTTTGAAAATGAAACACTGATGTTACCATTGTAAATAAGATTACCACAAATATAATCTACAAATGAACATCATAAGACTTGCATAGCAGTAATTCATGATATTGTTTCACTACTCATAATCCATGTTGTGTACCATTACCCCTACAATACTGAGACTTCACTACCCATAATTCATGTTGTGCACCATTACCCCCACAATACTGAGACTACTACGTCACATCATCAGGAGACTCAACTGATGGCATTAAACATTTTAACTTTTTCTTTTGTCATTCTAAAATTAGCTAAAAGAAACTACCAAACTAGGCTTAGATAAGGTCATCCTTGTCTTAGCGAAATAACCATCATTGTCACCTTAATAACAACATTTTTTTGGATTGCAACAAATAGTACAAATTTTTATGAAGCAAAAAATAATCCCATGACATAACTAACAATCATAACATCATAGTAATTGACATCACCAACATGAGAAGATATGGATAAGATTCATAGATGAACGCACACATACATAAATAAAAAAAATATAAACTTTTTAATATGAATAATAAAACACCAAAAGAAGAGCACCGAAAGGCCAACTATAAAATATTTTTTCTTTTCCTATTTAAATCATGGTAGGATCTAATAAAGATTTTGTTTCTTCCACTAATAAAAGTGGACTATTCATTCAGATCAAGAGGCAAATGAAAACAAAAAAGATAACAACTTTTGAACCTACGAAGAGATCATATCACATCCAAACCAAGAGATCAGATCAAATCCAAGACCAAATCTTTTTTAGATTGTTAAAGAAAATGATTTCTGTGTTCCTCTAACTAGGAATATATATGATATATATATATATATATATATATATATATATATAATATATTTTAGAAAATAATATTGTGGTGTGTGGCAAATTATATTCAGTGAAAAGAAAAATTATTTCAAAATGAAAACAAGTTAAAGAGTCAAGCCTCGGAGATGGATTAAACCACTGCCCTAAAGGAGATTTGGTTTTCTTCTCGTGCAAAGAAAAATTGGACCGCATGCTCTCCTCCAAGGTACATCCCAAAAGCTAAAACTCCAACGTCCGTTGGTGGCACGATACGATCTCAACAAGACGCCGATCAGCAATCTTAAAAAAATTAAAATTAAAAAAATACAGAGTTGTTGTTACTTTCAATTTTTTTTCCTTTTCCTTTGAAAGACTGGGGTGATGCCCTATTTATAGACCCTTTTTTTCATTATAATGGCATTTGGGTTTTTAAAAACGATCGGACGTTTGTGTTTTTAAAAATGGTCAGACGTTTGGGTTTTTAAAAATGGTCGGACATTTGGGTTTTTAAAAACGGCCGGATGTTTGGGATTTTAAAAATGGCTAGCATTTGTTTTTTTTTAAAGCTAACGTTTCGGTGTTAACAATCCCCCACAAAAAATAAAAAATAATAATAAACAAATCATTAAATTTAGTAAGCAATTTTAAAACTTTGAAATTTTATTTTGCTTAGTGCAAGTACCTTCTAGGTTTGAACTTGCATTTAGTATGAAATACATACAGTATGAAGATGAGCTAATCATAATGCGGGTTAGCGCTATCTAGGCCATGTGCTTGCCTTAATTTTCATGAGTTACTAGGGATTCGCCCAGTCCCATAGTCGCAGCCTCATGACTACTCTCACTAAGGTAAATCCTCAAAGGGTACGTGCAACGGAATCGTACCTTGCTGAATTTACTGCCTTGGATCTATTAAGAGCTATGCTCAATAAGGTAGATCCTCCAAGGGTACATGTAATAAAATCGTACCTCACTGAATTTATAGCCTTGGATCTATTAAGAGCTATGCTCAACCTAACTGTCACAATAAAGCACCACACCATAGGGATGGGATGGAGACAGACTCCTAAAGTGGTGCTTCCAGATATCACCTCAGAGATCGTTTCCCTTTGAACCTTAACCATGGGGTTACCATGACGGTAGGGGTCCACTCGGATGACTAATATATGGGCTTAAGCCCCATCCCCCTCGATGTCTCTAATACCAAAGCCTTCGAAAGGCTTTTGGTTAAAAAATCTGTCAAATTATGTTTTGATCTTATATTTTTAAAATATCCACTTTTACATTTCTGAATAACTTAACTACTTGAACAACTAGAAGAACTGCAACTATAATAACTACTTGAGTATGCATGCATAATTAGGAAAGAACAACTCAAGCCACTTGTAGCATTTTATATGCAAATTACAAATAATGGATGGGCTAATGATATGGTCAGTAATGTCCATTAAACAAAGAAAGACTAATTATGCCACATGAATGACAATAATTGACCATGCTACTTCACAAAAGAACTAAAACAGAAGAACAAGCAACTAATGCAACTAAATTGCAAGCAGAGAGATAATTGAATTACTTGTTCCATTCAAAGTTGTTGATAGCCCTTTTCATCAAAAACTCAAAAAGAACATTTTGAATTTCATCACTTACAATTCATCCTAAATCTTCAAAAATGAAACACTGATGTCCCTATTGTAAACCAAGATTACCACAAAATATAATCTACAAATAAACATCATAGACTTGCATAACAGTGAATTCATGATATTATTTCACTACCCATAATTCATGTTGTGCACCATTACCCCTACAATACTGAGACTACTACGTCACATCATTAGGAGACTCAACTGATGGCATTAAACATTTTAACTTTTTCCTTTTGTCATTCTAAAATTAGCTAAAAAAAACTACCAAACTAGCCTTAGATAAGGCCATCCTTGTGTTAGCGAAATAACCATCATTGTCACCTTAATAACAATATTTTTTTAGGATTGCAACAAACAGTACAAATTTTTGTGAAGCAAAAAATAATCACATGACATAACTAACAATCATAACATCATACAATGTAATTAACATCGCCAACGTAAGAAGATATGGACGAGATTCATAGATGAACGCACACACATATAAATAAAAAAGAAAACATAAACTATTTAATATGAATAACAAAACACCAAAAGAAGAAGCATCGAAAGGCCAACCATAAAATATTTTTCCTTTTCCTATTTAAATCACGATTGGATCAGATAAAGATTTCATTTCTTCCACTAATAAAAGCGGACTATTCATTCAGATCAAGAGGCAAATGAAAACAAAAAAGATAACAACTTTTGAACCCACGAAAAGATCAGATCACATCCAAACCAAGAGATCATACCACATCCAAGACCAAATATCCTTTAGATTGTTAAAGAAAATGATTTATGTGTTCCTCCAACTAGGAATATATATGTATTCATATATATATATTAAATATATATTTTAAAAATAATATTTTTGGTGTGTGGCATATTATATTTAGTGAAAAGAAAAATTATTTTAAAATAAAAATAAGTTAAAAAGTGAGGCCTGGGAGGCGGACGGATTAAACCACTGCCTTAAAGGAGATTTGGTTCCCTTCTCGTGCAAAGAAAAATTGGACCACACGATCTCCTTCAAGGTACAATCCGGAAGCCAATACAATCCGAAAGCCAAAACTCCAACGTCCGTTAGTGGCACGATCTCAACAGGACGTCGCAATCTTCAAAAAAAAATTAAAATTAAAAAAATACAGAGTTATTTTTGCTTTCATTTTTTTTCCTTTACTTTTGAAAGACTAGGGTGATGCTTTATTTATAGACCCTTTTTTTTCTTAAAATGTCATTTGGGTTTTTAAAAATGATCGGACGTTTGGGTTTAAAAAAAATGATTGAACGTTTGGGTTTTTAAAATGGCTGAACGTTTGGGATTTTAAAAACTGCTTGCGTTTGTTTTTTTTTTTTTTTTTAAAAAAAAGCTAACGCTTCCGCGTTAACACTTACTTCTACTGATGCTGGTGTTGTTGTAAGAGATCACTTGGGAGCAGTTATCTCCTGCTATTCCTCTGTTTGACAATTAGGTGCCTTTGGTATACCTTTGAGCCAAAGTTTTGGACTTAGCCGGATGCAAAGCCCGAAAAAAATTTTAGGCATTACCGACCTAGCTTGCCCGCTACCAGCCCTAGCTTTTGTTTTTCTTCTTCATCCAAGAACCATTAACACCCCTTGCCAGGCTTTACAATGCACTTGGTTTAAATAGATTTGTTGATGCCGGATCACCAGATTTTTTGTTTAGGGTTTTCAGGATCTCTTTTTTCGAAGGAGAAAACCGCCCCTTTCCCCTTCTCCTTCCTCCCTTTTATCCTTTTTTTCTTGTACGTGTTATTATTATTATTTTCTTTTGTTGTTTTAATTTTGGAGGTCCACGTGTAGGATAAGTATTCATCTTGCATTACGTGGTCATTCAGTGATAATACTTAATAAGGATATTGAGAAACTTGCTCATGAAGACATCCTTTTTCATGATGATCTTGATTATCCCAAAGGAATGTCAGGGATAGTGGAGACGTCAGAGTGAGGGAAAAGGGATCTGGCTCTAAAATAGAGGTTCAATGTCTCCTTTTGGTGTTTGTCTTATGCGAACCATTTAAGGCGTGATGATATTTAGCATTTCTCGATTTCTGTTCCGGATATGACGGCTTATCTCGTTTAATGGTTCTGACGTGGGTATTATTCTTAAACCGGGGATCGCCTGAGGCTGGGGGCCGCCTAGAATCGGAGGCCGCCTAGACTCTGGAGGCCACCCAAGACTGGGGGCCGCCTGCCCAAGACTGGGGGCCGTCCGGGACTGGGGGCCGTCCAGACTCTAGGGGCCGCCTAGGACCGGAGGCCGCCTAGACTCTGGAGGCCGCCCAAGACTGGGGGCCGCCCAGGACTGGGGCCGTCCGGACTCTAGGGGCCGCCTAGGACCGGAGGCCGCCTAGAGACTGGAGGCCGCCCAAGACTGGGGGCCGCCCAAGACTGGGGGCCGCCCAGGACTGGGGGCCGTCCAGACTCTAGGGGTCGCCTAGGACCGAGGCCGCCTAGACTCTGGAGGCCGCCCAAGACTGGGGGCCGCCCAGGACTGGGGACCGTCCGGACTCTAGGGGCCGCCTAGGACCGGAGGCCGCCTAGAGACTGAGGCCGCCCAAGACTGGGGGCCTGCCCAAGACTGGGGCCGCCCAGGACTGGGGGCCGTCCAGACTCTGGGGCCGCCTAGGACCGGAGGCCGCCTAGACTCTGGAGGCCGCCCAAGACTGACTGGGGCCGCCCAGGACTGGGGGCCGTCCAGACTCTAGGGGCCGCCTAGGACCGGAGGCCGCCTCTGGAGGCCGCCCAAGACTGGGGGCCGCCCCAAGACTGGGGGCCGCCCGGACTGGGGGCCATCCAGACTCTAGGGGCCGCCTAGGACCGGAGCCTAGACTCTGGAGGCCGCCCAAGACTGGGGGCCGCCCAAGACTGGGGGCCGCCCAGGACTGGGGGCCGTCCAGACTCTAGGGGCCGCCTAGGACCGAGGCCGCCTAGACTCTGGAGGCCGCCCAAGACTGGGGGCCGCCCAGGACTGGGGCCGTCCGGACTCTAGGGGCCGCCTAGGACCGGAGGCCGCCTAGACTCTGGAGGCCGCCCAAGACTGGGGGCCGCCCAGGACTGGGGGCCGCCCAGGATTGGGGGCCGTCCAAGCTGCCTTTTATTTATTTAGTTTAACTATTTTGCTCATTATCCATATCATATGCCCCCTCGCCCATCTTCCTTGTATACGTGTGTGGCACGCACATGCAAGGGAGAAGGGCGGAAAAATTTGAATTTTGAAAGTTCAGTACGTGATAAGTGATACTTTGAAAAAAGGGAAAAAGGAGGGGAGGCGCATCTCTAAGAGGATGGCGTCTTTTCACTTGTCCGGCTATACTGACGGACCATCATGTATCCTTGCGGTGCCCGAAGCGTCATGTCTGGCATCCATATATATTAAAAAGATCATCCCTTTCCTTTAGTTTTCGATTTTGTGTATCTTCCTCCGTTTTTTATCTTCTCAAGCCCAGGTTAGTTGGCTTTTTCTTCTTCCTCTTCCTTTTTCTTTATGGATCCTTCCGTAGATAGAAAAGGTAAGGGTCCCATGAAAGAGCCCTCCCGAGAGGAGATTCTCCGAGCACGTCGAGAGGCCTTGGGAGGGGTAATCATCCGCGGGGACCAACCCGCTGCCCAATCCATTCAACCCGTGTCTAGGTCATTACCTCAGTCTCTTAGGGTTCCTTGCTCGTCCGCCGGTCATGAGGTAGAGCCTCCTGCGGTTGTCTCTAAACTGGCTGGACCGGCGGACGTTGCTTCCGTCATGTCTTCACAGGACCTTAGAAATCTTAGGGCTCAATTTGGAGTTCCTAATGACATTCAGCTTTCTGTCCCTCTTCCAGAGGATAGGGTAGTCGAGGGCAACCAGGTAAGATCGCTCTATACGAAGAGTTTTTTAAGAGTGGTCTACGATTGCCGTTTCACTCTTTTTTATAAATTTGTTAAACCGATACCACCTTATCCCGGCACAGCTCACTCCCAATTCCATCCGTATTGTATTTTCATTTTTAGTTCTCTGCTCTTTTCATGGAGCCTCTGCTAGACTTTCCTTGTTTAGGTCCCTGTATAGAATCCGAAACCCAGTTAGGGATGGGTGGTGGAGTTTTGCCTCAAGACCTAAAAGGGTTCTAAAACTCAACCTCCCATCTAAGATCAAAGGGTGGAAGTCTCGGTTTTTTTATGCGCATTTGGAGGGGTTAGATGTGGATTGGGGTATTCCAGATACTAGCTCAAACCAGAACGCGAGTATTGAAGAAAGAGACCGCGAGTTATTTAATACTTTAATTTCTACAATTATTCCCCCTAGTAGGGAGTTGCTATCGGAGGATAATCTCCGGGAGGCTGCGTTCGTGCCGGGTCGCTGGCTGCAGCGCCCGGTGAGCTTCGAAGAATTTATCTTTTCCTTTTTCTTTTTCCTTTTTTAGCTAACCCTATGTTCGTCATTTTGTAGCAATGAAGTTCTCTCGAGATTTCTTGGTATCAAAGCTTCGAAAGAGGGAGAGAAGTGAGCGTGATGCGCCAGCGGGGGGCGAACCTAAAAGATCCCGTCAATTAGGATCGGACAGTCAGGTCCAACCTCCAGCGGTTATCCCTGAGGCGACCTTAGTAGAAGATAGTGAAGGGGAAATGAGTCCTCCGACGGGGGTCCCTATAGGAGACCCCGTCGAGAGGGAGCCTCCAGAGACCATTCCATCTCCCGCCCAGAGCGTTGGGGAGTCTACAAGGGATGTAGAAGCAGCTAAAGCTGACTTGCCAGGTCCTTCGTTATCGACGGAAGTGGATGTTCCTGTTCCCGCCTCACCAGGTACTTTAAGGACTCCGCCCTCAGCTCCCCAACCACCTAGCGAGAATGTTGGATACAAGAGTTGTCTATCAGAGACAATCCTTAAACTCGCGATCTTGCCCAGATTTCAAGACAAACTGAGGAAGGCAACACAGGCAGAGGCATTCGACACTATGTTCACCGCTGCACTGCAGGTAAAGTCCGATTTTTGTTCCCTTTCTGATCATTAAACTTGGACACTGACTGAGTGCGTTTTGCAGACGGCTAATGGTCTCTTCGTGCTACGCGAAGACTTAGACAGGGCCAAGTCTCGGAATGCTAGCCTAGATAAAGAGTTGGTGGATACAAGGGCCCGAGAATCAAAAGCATTGCATGACCTTCGGGTCATGCGGGAAGATTATCGGACTTGGAGAGGGAGGGCAGAAAAGGAACTGCAGAGTTTAGATGCCCAGCTGTGTGAGGTCCGGGCAAGGTTGCTGCCAACGGAAGAAAAGTTAAAAGAAACTTCCCTCAGGCTGGAACACACGGAGAATCGAGCAGATAGCGCGGAGGCCACCGCTCGTGATGCCATGGAGAAACTGGTTTTAGCCGAGAAGGACACCAAAAATGCTCTCGATAAAGTTGCAGCAGCAATGGTGGAGGCTCAGAAGAAGATGGCTACGATCGAGACCGAAGCTCGGGAAAAGATAGCTGTGGCTGAGGCCAAAGCTCAGGAAAAAGTGGCCATAGCTGAAGCTAAAGCCAGGGACGCTATCAAGGAATACAAGGGCTCCCCAGATTTTGAAGCGGAGTTCCAGGAAGCTGCCCTAGATGCTTTCGTTGAAGGCTTTGAGAAATGCAAGCGGATATTGGCCCGACAGTTCAACTTAAAGGACCTCGAACGTTTTCGACCCGTGGATGACGAAGGAGTTTCCGATATGGAGGTCGAAGACGTGGTGAGTGGAGCAGTGGCGACTAAGACTCTTGCTGTAGAAAAGCCTCTTGCCGAGGAGCCGGCTGTCAATCCTGATGCAGAGAAAGAGCATTCAAAGAACTGATCAAGGGTGTTGAGCTTTATTTTGATTTTAATTTTAGA